>SRMA01026774.1:299653-554653 GCA_007224835.1 Danionella cerebrum
CTCACTGACTCACTTTCTCATGCACTCTTTAACTCACTCATCCACTCACTCGCTCACTGACTCACTCACTCTATGACTCACTACTCACTCATTCGCTCACTCGCTCACTGACTGACTCACTCGTTCACTCTGACTCACCCACTCTTTGACTTACTCACTCACCTTTTGACTCACTCACTCACCCACTCATCCTCCTAAAGCTCATGATCATAGGTGAGACTAGGTACATAGAATGACTGGTAAAATGAAAGCTTTGCGTCTTCTTTACCACAACAGTATGTTACACCGACCACATTAAAATTGTAATGCCCTTCTCAAAGCTTTTCCTTGTTTTCTAGGTAAAGGTTGGGTTTAAATGTGTTTTTATCTTGTGTTTTAGTTTAGTTATTTCTCACATGGTTGAGCTCTGCACACTTGTTTTGGGACTTTATCGGTGCATGTAAGGTGGCCTGGTCAAGTACAGTTAAACCCTGTGTGCTGAATAATCTGCTAATACATTAAACTTCTTATGAGTCATTTAAATATATTTGCCACACCAAGCTGAAGCAGATTGCACTGTTCTTATAGATCAACACTAATGCATATTGTCATTAGATTAATGCTGCCTTTCTACAGGGTGGCTCCGCTTTCCCCTCAGCGGCTCTCACACTGAGAAATATATTTGATAAGTGTATAATTATGACATCTGTTAGCCTCATTGTACCTTTCAGTCGCACGTGAATCACAGGAATAACAGGTTTAAGTACGTGTTAACGCAATGATAGCATGTTTAATTGAAATATGACTAGGGAGCGATGGAGATTAAATTAACCCTGAAGATAATCGCCTCACACCAAGATAATTGAGTCGCAATCATCCTTGCTGTGCAATGAAGAATAGCAGATCGAGAGCACAAGAGAGAGAGAAAGGCGGGAGCTGGAGGCCATAAATAATCAGGGATTTCTCCATCGGAAATAAACCTGTTCCTTGCTGATAGCAGAATGATAATTTCAGTCGTCAGATTAAAGTGTGATTAATCAAAGCACTAATCCTGCGTTTGAATGGGAATGAGAATGACATATGTCTGTTTTATGTAATTATGTTGTGTTGAGGACATCAAGAGCTTTTGGAGATCGCCTCGTCATCTTTGCGTTTGAAGATGGGTTATCCGATGGGAAGAGCTAGCAAAATGTTTTCATCTCCATCTCTCTTCACTCACTCAGCCAGCATATGCTCCCAACATAAGTGGCTGTGGTAGATGAAAAGAGACTGAGGAGGCACTACAGCAGGGTTCCACCTCTCTGTGATTCAGTCCTCATCTGAAATGAACAGCATCTGATCTAGTCTCAAGATCAACACTGGTGCAGTATTTCATTCTGTTTTCTGATCAGATGTAACTCAGAACTATCGGAGTAGTGTGTTGTGACAGTAATCTTAGATTAAAAGGTTGGATTAATATTGTCCAATCAGACTTCAGCCCCAATGTGTTAACATGTCAATCGTCCCAGGGCCTTCTGACAGAACTGATGGCCTCACTCGCATTGTAGTAGGTCTCATGTGGGTTATAGGGGTGTAGCAAAAACTGTGGAGAGGCTTTACTCCTCTTTAAAATAGGGAGAGTTTTGTGGATGGTTTAATTTTAGTCTGGTTTGTCTGCAACATAACAATGTTTTCCTCCAAGCACTTCTTTCCTCATGCTACACGGAGTGAGGTCTGAATTTTCATGAGCTAATGTTAATAAAGATTTATAAAAGCCAGGTTTATTGACCATTGACAAGGTTTACCTTTTTAAACTTAGGACCATCATGTAAAGCACATTCTACAATGACTAGATAATTAGTTGATGGTATGCGGTGCATTGGCTAACGTAAACAAATTGAGCCGTAATTTAAAATGTTCCCCATTATAGTGCATCGCTCATGGCATGCCACTATTGCTAGCATTAGCGTTTTGAGTGAACAAATTAGATTCCTCGGGCAGGATGCTAAAGATGTATGAATAAGCCGGGGGTGGAAAAATCATTGGTTTCCGGTCAAAGGTCATAGTTTATGGGCTAACACACAAGTATGAATGAGTTAAAGGGCTCGGAGACATTCAGCAGCTGGGAATATGTCAGTGTTTCATATGTGGCTGCAGCTCATCTTCAGCGGCTCACATTTTCACAGCCTCTCTCCCTCATGCATTAATTAGCAATATTGATTGTCCGGACCTTTCTGAGGAGATTAAAATCATAAACATTCACAGGACCAAGGACACCACCTGAGTGTCAAAACTCATAATCCCTGAGAGTCTGATAATCCCCCAGTGATATGTACGCGCATCATATAGATATATTCAGAGTCTCAATGCATGCAAAGCACATGGAGGAGGAAATGAGGAGCGGGGTGAGGCTCTCTAACAAACACAAATGCCTAAGAGAGGAGTTATCAGCGGATCAACGCTTTGTTATTGATGGGAATGTCATTATGCACAGATTGGCTCTGAATGAGAATAATGGCCAGCACTAGCCATGTCCTCTGGGCAGAGCTGCATGTGGAAGACATTAGAGAAAGAGAGAGAGAGACGTCATTAGCCAGACTGACCAGGTCAACAATGTTGCTCTCCTCACTCCAAGTACTGCAGTCGCACCTAATGCCAAGGCTGCTCTAAAGGTAAAGTCAGTGCACTGCACTGATCAAATCTATGAATTTATTTGTTGATAACAATTAATAACTCCATTTCAGATCCGTAAAGTGAAAATATAGACACATCTTTGGCACAAATTTTTGTACTGCTGACGGTTATTCAATCCACTTTTGCACATATTTCCATTTTTGATTTGATATATTATGTTTATTTTTTATTACCTGTATCTTGTCTTGTCTTTGTGAATCTGTTGCACTGTAGTGACTCTGCACAAAAACACATTCCTCGTATGTGCAAACATACCTGGCAATAAAGCTCATCCTGATTCTGATTCTGAGAACTTTTTGTGTTTGTTCGTATCTCTAATTTTTTTTCCGTATCTCAATGCAAAAAACTTCCCGCGAGACCTTTTGTATCTCATACATTTCGCAACTCGAAGCATTCGTATCTCGGGGTACCACTGTACTTTGCACATCTCATACTTTTACAAACTTTCACCTGACAGTTCCATGATGGTTAGTGATGCATAATTCCAGATTTGGTATCAGTAAAAAAAAAAAAAAAAACACTTTTTTTCAAATTATTTGTGACAGTGATGTTATTTTATTTATTTCTTTTATTTATCTCTCATTTTTGGCTGTAAAACACCATGAATAACATCAGTCCCCAGCCCTTTTCCTTAGAGACAGAGGGTTGTCAAAAAGTTGTGTTTTTGCCTTAATGCCGCATCATTAAGACAGAGTCATAAAAGCAGGCCAAACATTCCCATGTCACCATGGCAGCCTGACACACACTTGTGTAAGTGGTGTTTTTGAAGTGTTTCCCTCGGGGAGGATTCACTGCTCTGTGTGGAAGTGTCTGAACAGAGCAGCGCTGTTCCCAGGAGCGAGGCCTGCCAGCCTCTGCAGACCTGGTTGCACTCAGCCCTTGAAGGCTGGGAACCAGAAAGATAGCAGCAAATCAGTGTTTGTTCAGCCTCTCCGCAAATATCCCCCGTGCAGATTAGTAGGGCTTGGAGGAAATAGCCGCGCGTCCACACTCACAGCATAGCACGGTGGCTGTCCAGGACTCTCCAGAGTGCTCGCGCTAAACACGCTAATAAATTTAACATGTCCGGCTTTGTTTTGCTTTCATTAGAGCTAATCTCCAGTGCAGAACAGAGAGTGTGTTTACTCTGCAGGCACTGATGGATGGCTGGAGCGGGCCCTCTCTCTTCTCTTTTTGCGTTTCTATAACTATTTCCAATGAAAGAGGCGCATTGTGTGAAAACAAGTGTGAATCAAAGAACATCAAAGTTATCATTTGTGGCTGTCCTGGGAAAGTCTCTTTGGGCACGTCTTACAGGAAGAGGTGAATTGTTGATTTTCTGGTTTTCATTTATCTCTTTCTTGTTGTTTTTTCATGTCAGTCATGTTTTCATTCATGTGAGAAAACTTTGTAGTTCATGAATGTCTGACAGGAAAGTGCTTGAATCCATCCTTACATGGACTGTAGGGGGATTGCGGAGATTTTTCTGTTGTACTCACCTTCCATTCGTAAGGAATCCAGCAGCAAGTTTGTTGCAATATTATTACTTTTTTTTTAACCTATGAATATTTTGGACAATATTATGTTGGCTTATAAAAGTTTGAAAAAAAAAATCCCCCTATACTTTGCCAAGTCATCCAAACTAGTTAATATATCTTTTCAGACTGGTACCACTGAAGGAATTCTGGGAAATTCTTCCATTAACTTAACATGGGGTCAAACTCAGAAACTCATGGACTCCTCAATCTGACCACACCTGTGGAGGTTTACCAGTTTGTGCAGTAGCATACCAACTGCTGCATAGCAACCAGACTATTTACCTCAGAAACCAATCTCAATCTTAACTTTGGAAAATCATAGAGACACGGAGTTTGATTAATTTTACTCATAGTGACACATGGAACATAATTTTATGCCATAGCAACTCAACTTTTTTACCCTAGCAACCAAATCAGCAGATCTACATCTCAGTTTCAGAAAAGGCTAGGACTTGTTGTATGTGACTCATAATCTGAAGGGTAACTTTTAATGACATCATTGATTTCTCCCTAGCAACTAGATTATTTACCCTAGCAACCAATTTAAAAAGATCAGTAGATCAGATCAGGAAAATCATTGAAACATAGGGTAAAGCTTATATCACTCCTAGTCACTTGGGGGCACTGTTTCAGCCCTTGAAAAAAAAGCTAACATCAACGGTTGTGTATGAAACCTTCGCCATCAAGTTACTACTACATTTTTTTTATTTTAAAATGTGATCTCAGCTATTTCTTCTAATATTAGATTTTATAAACATATCAATTGTTGCATTTTGTAATGGATATTTTTATTCCCTCACTATTGCGTCAATTACCACATGAATAAATAAAAACGTAACACATCGGGAGCCTCACTACACTAACACCTTATGTTTGAGCAGTCAATGTTAAGTGAGGGTCACAGAAGGTCGCTTTTGATTGGCCGAGGTCACACTGGACCCTTTGTTATTGGCTGAAGCAGTGGGTCATTCTGTGCCACGTGGCCTTTTTTGCTAACTTTATAAATGTTCAGGAAGTGTGCTTCGCCCTTTATAGCCTGGTACATTTCCTACAGCAGGAGTTAAGCACTCCGGACAGGAAGCTGTTCACTTCAGCTGTTAGATCTTCTTAATGAGTGTCTAACTGGAACCAGACTGGCACAGAACAGATACAGAGCTCACAGAGTGGAAGACGAGATGGAAAGCCCACTTTATTCCATTTTTCTCAGCGTTCTTTGACATGGAAGTAATAAAATTTACAAGTTTCTTTTTTAATCTGATACCAGGCAAAGAAAAAAGAGCCGAGGAGATGAAAGCAGCTTGCAGATAAAGCTTGGCCAGTGCTGTGCTGTTTGTGTTAAAATTGAAAAAAAAGAAAAAAGGTTAAGAGGGGAGCACAAGCGAAGTTATGATTCACTCACAAGAACCTGACTCATTTGTTTCCAGTTAACTTTTCTCTGCGGTATATGTGTACACTGACAATGACTGAACACTTTTCTTTGATACTAGATGGAATTTATTCATGCAGCGTGGCATCATTGTGTGTTTAAGATTTAAAAATATTTTTTTATTGTACTATTCAGTGTGTTTCTCTTTGACCAAAACTGTCAAGTGAATTATGTTCTTTATATACAGTGGTGATGCAAATGTTTAGGCACCCCTATAAAAAAATATCAATGTCAGACATTTCAGTTAAATATATCATATAGGTGACAAATGCAATTTGAGAAGTGAAATAAATTAAAATTATTTATGGAAATCATGCAAAATTAGGCTTAATTCAAAATTGGTTTGGTAACCTCAGTGACAACTCTCAGATGCGCCGAAAACAATGATTGTTGAGCATCATGGTGTAGGGGAAGGATACAGAAAGCTCTCAGAGATTTTAAGCTTGGTTTCAACTGTGAGGAACATTGTGCGGAACTGGAAGACCAGAAGCACAGTTCCAGTTAAGGCCTGAAGTAACTGAGCAAGAAAAATCTCAGAAAGCAGAGGTTCAGGATTGGGAAAAGAGGCACAAACAACCCACAGACCAGCTCCAAACACCTACAACATCCAGCTTCGTTTTGGAATAAGGTGCTTTGGACAGATGGAACTAAAATAACCACAACACACAAAAAAAAAAAACAACAACACAGCATTGCTCCTTACATTTAAAGGATCAGGAATATATTTTGATTGTTCCCTGGGCAGGTTTTTGAGTCAATTCATATTACAAGCTGACTTCCAGTGTGACATGACATCTTCTATCAAACAGCTGCAGGCAGGGCGAAAAGTGTCCCCCTTTTCCAAACATTTTGAGTTCTAAAACTAGAAATATATGTTAAAAACATATAGAATGTTTCGGTACTTATCTTGACGTCCCTATACGGCTGTCATGCACCCCACCAAACAGATGGAACACTCTCTAGGAACTAGAGAACACTTGTCAGGTTAACTGATGATTCTAAATCATGCACAATTTTAACCTAAATTATAACAATTATAACAATAATTATTCATTTCAATACATTCACTCATTTTTCAACCCGCTTATTCCCTTTCGGGGTCACGGGGGTCTGCCGTTGCCTATATCCAGTGCACATTGGGCGAGAGGCAGGGGTACAGTTCCTAGAAATAACTGAACAAGTAAAATGTTAATTCTAATTTATCAAACTAATTTTAATCAGACTGAATTCTTTTTACATACATTGTCATGAAAGTTAACGAATATTTCTTTTCCATTGTTTTTTTTTCAATGAAAATTAAAGAAGGTTTTTGAGTGACATTTGCAATTAACTAGAGAATCAATCAATATAAACGTCCATCTCTCCTTAAAAAAAAAAAAACCCTGGTCACTTTTGCTCCTGATAATATACCACCCTGTCTGTCCGTCTGGTAGAGGTGACACACTTCAGTACTTCAGTTTCACGGCTTTTGGTCCCTAAGCCCTTTCACTCTTTCTGCTTCCCTCTTTCCTGGAGGATTTAAACAAACCCAGTCAGGACTAATTAGTGAGGATTGAGAACAGCACAGGGAGAACCAGCTCATACTAACTTTGTTCAGCTGCTTCCCGCTGTGAGGAGGCCTCCTCTAAATGATTCGCTCAATAACCTGCAGAAACAGCTGCCCTATGGGAGAGAGGGCGATGGGGAGGGTACATGGTTCAGGTAAGTGAGGCCTGAGGTGACCACTGTTGTCACAGGAAGTGCAGTCATCAAAGACCTGTGTATGTGTGTGTTCTCTTGTAAAATGCTCACAGCCAGGGCCACCAATCACTGGCCAAATAAACGGAATTCAAATCTGCTTCTTTTAGATGCTACACACTACACGCAAGAGTACGGGTTTAATAAAAATGAACAGAGCCGATTAGATGGTATGAAAGGTGGTCATGGATCAGTGCTGAATATTTCAGATATAATTTGAATATGTTTTCTTTTTGCCCACAGAGATTTGACCTGAAGGGGGCGTCTCAGCAGTGTGTGCAATTTGCAAGGACACAAAATACGAAGTGAAGAAAAGAATCTATATCTATGAAAATCAAAACGATATCCAACGTTTTTAAGTCTTTGAAAAAGTCATACCGGTCATTCAAAATAATTATGATGACACTAACTTGTTTTTCCCACTTCTTCTTCCTTTTCAGGGTCACAGCTTACTGCCACGTTCTCCAGCGCGCTTTGAGGGAGAGGCTGGGGTATACCCCGGATAGGCCTCCAGCCCATCATAGGGCAACACACACTTTCACTCCCGAGGGGAAGTTAGAAAATGCAATTAACCTGATGCATGTTTTTAGTCTTGTGGGACAAACTGGAGTACCTGAAGAAACCCAATCAAGCATGAGGAGTACATGCAAACTCCTCGTAGGAAATCTGTCCTCGAACCGGCAACCATCTCACTGAAAGGGTGCAATTTTACCCACTGCACCACCGTTCTGCCAATGTATTGTACCAAAAAAACACCAACACAATTCAGTATGTTGGATACGTTTCTGGGTGTCTGAGATCAACGCAAGGAAAATTTCTGCAAGTAGAACATACAATAACTTAAAATTCATATAGAATCTGAATTAAAAATCAACCCTACCACTGAACACATTGACGGTTCCTGTGCATTAAAAGCTTGTGTAAAAATGTGAAAGTCACAGAAAGCTTTGGAGTTAAACCTCTTTGACGACACTCTTGGACTGAAAATGATGATTATCCTTGAAAGCCACTTGCAATCGTGCAGTCCTTAGAAATCAGCGTTGTCAAGCTGGTGGAAGGCATTCAGATGACTTGGTTTTTCACAAAGCGAATAGTGTAACTAGCTTAAGTCATGTTTTATATTTAAGTAATAATTAATAAATGTACGTCTTCATGGATGCATCACAAGTAGCTTTGTTTTCTTTTACTTTACATGAGTTACCCTTTAAAATATGAGAAACCGGGTCAAGGGAAGAGTCACAGACTGATTTAAGAAGAGTCTGAATGCCTGAGTGAATGAATAAATGATGTTAAGTGTGTGTGTGTGCGTGTGTGTGTGTGTGTGTGTGTGTGTGAGAGAGAGAGCGAGCAAGTGTTTGTTGGAGCAGGAGTTCTCGATGTGAAACTCTTTGATGTAGTGTGTGTATTGTCTCGGCCAGTCTGCTACTGCAAGGCTTCCAGCAGATGGGCCCTTTGTAAACGGAAAATAAAAATCCAATAAAAATGGTAATTATATAAAATGCATCACATCGCTGACAGGTCCTACATAGGGGTCCTGTAGTTTGGAGTTTGTCCAAAGATTGACAAATATGTCTCTCTCTCTCTCTCTCTCTCTCTCTCTCTCTCAGAACAAGTCATAACACAGTAAGAGACATTAAGAGAATGCAGAACAAATTATTGCACCACCCCCTTTGGCTACTTTGGCTTGTTGTCTTAGAGACTCATTGAAATAAAAAGGAGAAAAAAAAAACTCTGGTACAGCGATGACACGCAGCACTTGTTACTGAAATACTACAGAAGGATTAATATGCCATAACTAATTGGTCTGGGGAACATGGAAGTCTGAGCCAGAACAGTACATACACTCACAGTGCTGCTTTGGTATAAAGAGGCCCCACATAATCACAACGTGTCCAACTAACATAATTTTAAGTAGATGGCAAAGGTTGTACACAAACCAAAAATGCCATTTAAAAGTATTTTAATAAGCAACATGGATTAGTTGCAAAGGAGACATCATAGAAAATTCCCATGCCAATATGAGTGATATGAGACTTTTCTTAGCCGAGATGGTCCTAGGGTAAAATTGGTTGCTAGGGTAAACAGTCTGGTTGCTATGCACTGGTTAGTGATATACTATTAGTTTTCCCCCTTTCACTACAAGTTATATAAACAAAGCCATATGTCTTTATCATACACCAAAGCTGACGTAAGGTTTAAACATATTGGTTGCTAGGGTAAACAGTTTGGTTGCTAGAGCGCTGTCCATGATAAAGAGAAATGAATGTGACAATGATTAACATAATTTTTTTTTTCATAAAAAAACTATTACTATATATATTCCATTTGTCTTTACTATGTGTTGCACTGAATAGCGAGATGCTCTTAATCTCATTGTACATGTTGTAATGCAAATTGTACATGTCTATAGTGACAATAAAAGGCATTCTATTCTATTCTATTCTATTGAAGATATTTTATTTGCCCATTCCCATTTATTTCAAAGGCCAATACAAGTCAAAGGTAAATATTTAACCCCTTCTAGAGCCTGGGGCTCAAGTACTTTTGCACAGTTGTTGATAAGTTCTTCCACAGACTTGAAAACTTCAGTTTGAAGTTTTGATGAGTTTTACAAAGTTTGAACCCGTGTTAAATCAAATTTATTTCCCAGAAAGGCTTTAGTGGTACCAGTCTGAAAAGATGCAGTCAGTAGTTTTGGCAAAGTTTGGTCACTGTACCTCGAGCGCACTAGTAGGAGATTTGTTTTGAATTTTTTACATACAAGATAATGAGATGATGTTTAAAACAATGCTAGTTAGACACATTCAGATCATGTCGGACAAATAATGAACTAATTAATTCTGGTAAATTCACACATGATTTTCAAATAATGTTCAGTAAATGAATCATAAGGCATTTGAGGAACTAGCCAAGACTCCACTCGCACATTGTCACTGTGACAACTCTACGAAGATCTAAACACAAGTTTGTGACACTGGCATTATGATGTGCCACTCACAGATGCTGCGATACAATCAAATCTGCTAAAACAGAGAAAGAGGAGGTTAGCTCTCTACGCCAGCCATTCAAACAAGACGGTTGAAAGTTCGTTGTGTCATCCTAAACCAACGCCGTTTATCACCCGCTATAATTTTTTTTCTCTTCTGCTCTTTTCATTTAATGTCATTGCTATGGGAACCGACAGCACCCTGGAAATCATTTTCAAAACAGCGTATTTGTTGAAAGGGGCCGATTGGGGGTGAAATATGTGTTTGGCACAGAGCAGGACATGGTGGCAGGGTCTGATGCATTAATAACCAGAGCTCCAGGAGGGGAGAGAGGCCCGGACCACCCTCTTCTCCACTCACCACAGCTCTTTGTCAAAGAGGGGCCATTGTAAAAGTGCCCCTTTATTGCTTCTTCAGCTGCATATTGTCAGGACACGTTGCACTTGTACCTTTACGCCCAATTCTGGGGTGTATTATCCATTAAATTCCACGATGAGCAAGTTTTTTAAATGTTTGTGACAAATATATCATGTATTTCATTTCTAAGTGAAGTTGCTCCTCTTATCAGAGACCAGTGGGGTGGAGCTTGAGTTCCAATCTAATCACTTTCTAATGAAATCATTGGTGGATGTGATTTGACTATTAGGCAAGTATACTTCAAGAAGAAAACTACCCAAGATTTGGTAAAAATAAATGTTTTATTGTATATAAATATGTCTTTAATTGTGCTTACTTGCTTCGTCTGGTCAAAACTGTAAATTGGATTCCCGTTAACCTTGCCTTCATTCATTTGGCAAAGCCATTGTTAGTTTTTTTTTTTTTATTTCACAATTGACCTTCAAACCCATTTAGAAATCAGCCATTAACAGAACTTTTGAAGGCCTAAAAGTGTGGGTGATAAAAAAAGTTGTTTAGCCACATGTAAACACAACCCTTCTATAAATTTACAATTCCATTTCTGTCCATGGGGCTTTATACATATAAATAAGCCTTAAAACTGCTTTATAAATACATTTTTTGCTAACTTATTTAAAATATTGATTAAAAAAACAACATGAAACACTGAGAAATGGCATTTATTGCTTGTCCCCAGTCTCTAATACTACACTTCACTAAATATAATGAATAAGCTCTTTAAAAAAGAACCTTGTTATTGCGTTGATATATAAATTCAAATATAGTGTTTGTTTTAAATGCATTTATTTACACAAGTAGCTATACTTTCTTAGATAAAATCAACCAAAACAAACCAACAAAAATTTTAATCATGTCCCCAGCTTTTTATTCATTCCTGTTACCCATCCCCCACCTGAAAAACTGACAAATTCCATGTGAGTTTTTCAGCAGGACGTTGCATAACTTGGATTTTAAGATGACCATGGGAAGGTTCTCTCAATTTCTTTCTGGAGCGTCATATAAACAACACTTTAGTGTAAAAATGTGGATATTTGGCAAATTATTGAATTTCCTGGTTCTATAACCATGTACACCATGTTGCCATTTATCATTTATTTGCTATTTTTATTTAAAGAATTACAAGAGCGTCAGTAACAAGCAAAAAACTTCTATGTTGATGCGTTAACAGCAAAACATACGTTTTTTTTTATATATATATTTCAAGTCAGACCAAACAGGACAAAAGAAACAGAACAATGCAGTTGTCACCCGATGATGTCACAATCCAAGATGGCTGACCAGCATGGCATGGTGAGGACAGAGTATAAAGTGACCAGGTTTTGAAGTGAACAGATTTGGTTCTGAGGACGGAAAACTGGTAAGTGCATCTTTCTATTAATTGTTGTACTGACATGAGGTGGGAGTATATGTATTTTTATATATTTCAAAGTAGATAATGTTAAGTACGGTTTGTGCAGATTGTATTTAAAGTGAACATAAACACAAACATACCATGTAACGTTAAGAGCCTATACACGCTGTATAACATTCACACCAGAGCGTCAAGCTGTTTTAATGCATACATTTTTCAACAAATGCATCTGTTTTTTGTTGTTGTTTTTTTTTAACAAAAATCAAATCAAACATTAAAAAATGCTGTGATTGGCTCTTTTGTTAATGTGACCAACACTGGTGAAGTTAAAATAAGACACAGCTTATTTTAAGTTTGCACTCAAGGATTAAACTGATTAATTATTGTAAAATTCTCTGGATTGTTACAGAGAGATGTTTCTGTTCATATTTATAGGATTTATAGAATTTACATTTGCTGTATTCATTTTCTTAATACAAGTATTCATTTAAATCCTTTATGTGAGAGATCTTTGAATAAAAGTTTTTGAAAGTGTCAACTTGCTTCTTGTCACAGCTCAGTAATTTTCCTAGAAGGAGTTCACATGTTCTCCCTGGAAACTCTGGTTTCCCCCACATTCTCAAAAACATTCGGTTAGATTAATTGAAAAATCTCAATTCCCCTTAGGTGTGAATATGTGTGTTGCCCTGCATTGGACTACCGACCTGTCCAGGGTGTACCCCCGCCTCTCGCCCGATGTGTGCTGGAGATAGCCACCGGCAGAGCCCCGTGACCATGAATGGGAATAATTAGCGGGTTAGAAGATGAATGAATGACAATCCACATCTTTAGCTCTTAAAAAAGCGTTATTTTATCTTATTTTCAGAAGTGGTTTGGCACACAAACTAACAGATACATGACAAAACTACCAAACACATCCCGATGCTTAGGGGAATTGTACAGTAGAGTGTGGATATTTTAGATAATGTGGATACATATTTTAATTGTATGGAAGTTGCTAAATATTTCTCAATGTAATGCAACTAAAACTAGCCGTTTGTCGGCTTGTAAAAGTAACATTTAAAGTCTGTCAATATCCCAATGAGTAATATAAACCAGAGCCCCTATGTATATGGTTGCTATGGTAAGCTTTGTGGTTGCTATGTGGGAGTCAGTGATATAATATTTTGGTACGTAATGTCACTGTGAGTAAAATAAGCCAAACAACATGTCTCCGTGATGTTTCAAAGCTGAGACAGTGATATCCCAAATTGGTTGCTAAGGTTAACGGTCTGGTTGCTATGGAGGGGTCAGTGACGATATAATGTTTGTCACTATAAGTCATATATGCCAACACTCATGGCGTTATCCTTTACTAAAGACAAGAGTGATTTGAGATACTTTGGTTCCTAGGGTAACAGTTTGGTCACTAGGGAGCTGTAAGTGATGTCATTTCTGTATAGTAAGATATTTTTGGTTTTAGATTATTTTACTTTCTTGAGTATAAGGTTCAAATACATTTTTACACAGAGGTTGGTATTTTCTTGCATAGGCTGGTGTGGTCCGTTTGAAAAACAAGGTTCTTGTGAATATTAAGCAAATGGTTCATCGTAAAGCAAACAGTTGTTCTTGGTTGTGCTGGGAATGCAACCTACCATAGAAGATCAGGTTTTGGGATTCCCCTTCAATTTTCACTCAACCCCACTATGAAAAATCACCACAAACGTCTGTTTTTAAGTGATGAAACATTGCATTTTGCACGACTCTGACTTGACATTGAGTGTTGCATCCCCTTGCGGCTCGGTTCAGTGTGCACTATTTCATGCAACTGCACTGCCACACACAGCTGCTCTGGAGGCTGGGCATGTCTCTTTGCATCTACCGCTGACTGCATGGGGTGTAAAATCTCACCTGGCCTCTGGTGTACACTTGCTTTTATTTGGACAGACGTGGACTGCCATCTGAGAGCCTTATCTGGTGCTCCTGCGAGGAAGCCTCTGCTGGCCTCATTCACTTCAAGCCCTCTTGTGACAAGTGCAGCTCCTTCTGAGCTCTGCCAGCCAAGGACATTGTGTTTGCTTGCTGCTCTGACATCATTGTTTTCAATAAACTCATGCATCATGTGCAGTAAAAAAAAAACATTTTTTTTCTTTCTAATTATGAGCAATGTTTGGGTTGAATCATCTTAAATATCCGTGGACACACGAGGGACGTTTTCTGCCTGACATGCAATTACAGTGGTACCTCGAGATACGACTGCTTCACGTTATGAAAAATCCAAGACACGCAAGGTCCCTCTGGAAATATTTTGAAAATAAAAATTTACAAGAAAACGCAAACAGTTCTGCTCTATTATCCGATTGTTAAATCTAACGCCGCGCTGCACTTCCAGATCCTTGCCCTCCATTCTCCCATTGACAGACATTGGTATAAGGTGCCAAAAACGTTTGTAAACATTTAAGGTTTCCTAAAAGAGATTGTTTATAAAGTTCTGTAGAACAAGTTAGAGGAGAAACAACAAGACGCTCTCTCCATCTTTTTACACACACTTTCGGTACGGTCTACGCATGCGCTTGGCTTCGTGTTGGTGTTAGCAATTCTCAGAAATTTTTTAACTTAAGTGTTTGTTTATATCTGTCGTTTTCCTTATTTGTGTTATAAAATGAAGTGAGTTCAATGTTTGCCTTGTGATGTATACGTTGAGTTTTGGTTGCGCTGCATTGAAGAAACAAAGCTCCTGCTCTCCCTGGGAATCTAACCCATTATCTCTGGTTTTTTGCGGCCACAGAAAAGACTCCCCCTGTTTTAAACAAAACACATTTGGTTTAGCATAATTATGAAGTATAGATTGCTAAATTGGTTTTGCACATGAGGCGAAAGATTTGTGCATTATTAATCAGCCCACTGATTGATTTTAGCCCTAGTAAGCCTACCTGTGACCCTCGTGACCTCCCTGATCTTTCCAATTCATTCAGACCTACCGATTGCAAGGGAGGAGTTGTTCATATTGGCATCTATTACAGTTTAGCTCTCAAGGGTCAAGGTTTAGACATTCTCTAAAATGTGTAGGAACAAAAAAGGTGTCAATATAGGCACTATGAAAATAATTGGATGTTAAGTAAAGGGTTGGATTGAGCTGAATCGGTTTTACTGTAGGTGCCCAGGATAAAGCAGGTGTTCTTGGAAGAGAAAACTAATGTTTGCATCCCAATAAGACTAGAAAATAAGAATGGCTACTGTAACAGATGCTAGAACACTTTGACTCAGTCAAAGGAAAAAAAACTGACGTTTAATTGATATTATTTTTTTCTGTAGTATTTTTTTTGTTTGTTTTGGTTAAATGGTATTGTTGGATTTCGCTTTCTGTTTACTTTTGAGGTTATGTCTTTTGTTACATCTAAACCATTGGTGTTTGAAAAGACTGCATGCTGTTGCAGTGGTCAGCTGGATGAGGGCCTTCTGTTAGGGTTGAAAAAAGCATCCTTCATAAATGCATTAGTGACTTTGGTCTTCCACGAAAGTACGGCTGTATCTCATCTGGGATATTTTAGAAGTTTTGCACTGCCTTTTGGCTGCAGTTACTTGCAGTTCAAGATGCCATTGTAATATTTTTATATTAAGGCAATATGTTGTTTTCATTAGCCGTCTTTTTGCGAAAATGTAAAAAGGTATAAAATCATTCTTTTTTGGAGTAATAAATTTTTTATATTTCCATGCAATTTATAATCTAATATATTTTGGGCATCTTATATGTTCTAAAAGCACAAACTGCAATGTATTATTACAATTAAAACTTTTAAAATATAACAAAGATATATTATAAAAAATATATATTATAAGTTATAAACAATTTTTAAACTGGTGTAGACATCTAGTTGTATGGTATTCAGTGGTGTAAAGAGTACTGAAATATCATTCTCAAGTAAAAGTACCATTACGTGCCCAAAAGTATAGAAAGTAGATTAAAAGTATCTGTTCTAAATACGACTCAAAGTACGAAAAGTAGCTCTTCCAAAACTACTCACGAGTAGTGAGTGTCACATCAGAGTTTCTTGAGGTAGAGGGAGAGAGAGAGCAAGAGGGAGAGAGAAGGAAATGAGATTGTGAGAAAAAAAGAGAATGAAAGAAAAGGAGAGCATGAAAGAAAAGAGACAGATAGATAGCATTAAGATATTGAGAGCGAGCTGGAGGTAGAAGAGAGAAAAGAAAAAAAGGAAGGTGAGAAAGGAAGAGAGAAATAGAAGAGAGATGGATAGCCGCACAAAAGATATAAGTACAGGAGAATAAAATAGAGTGAAAAAGAAAGAGAAAAAATAGAAAGCAAAGAAAAAGGATCAGAGAAAGAGAGACAGAAAAAAGAGAGGAACAAGAGTGAAATAGAGAGAAAGAGTGATATCGAGAGCACAAAACAGTAGACAGAAAGAAAAATAGAAGATGAGAACGAATTCATTAAGAACGGCTTCATAATTAAACATTCAACTCTTTTTCCTGGTGATTGAAACAATAAAATAAATTAAACGAGTTGTTCTTACAAAATAATTTCCATTGTATTGATGTGATGGTATTGGATTGGTTACATTTGCTAGATCTTGTTTTGCGGGATCGTTTCTTTATATGCAATTTGATTGGATGGGATAGAAGCCAATCCCTGTAGAAAAAAAAATACTTTCACAAAAATAAAGTAGTTAAGGCAGGTTTAAAAATGGTAATGCAGTAATAGTACAGATTTGTAATACAGTTTTCTACCCACTAAATTACAATTTCTGAGAAAAAGGATTACATTTCAGTCATTTGGGTATTTGTAATTAGTTACTTTACACCACTGATGGCTATATGGTGTTGAGTTCTTTTCACTAGTTATTTTACATAATTTATTTGTGTTTTGTGTGTGGAGGTGCGGTCTTTCATACTGAAAAAAAATGATTTTAAAATGTTTTTTTGTTCTTTTTAGAAAGTTTACACACCTAAGCTCTTATCAACATCAATGACGGCCTGAAGTCTATTGAGGTAGTTGTTATGAGGTTCTTTATCTTCTCTGTAGGTAAAGCATCACATTCAACTTTGAAAAAAATCCTCCAGCTCTTGTAAATTCTTGAGTTCTCCCCAGAGTTCTTCAGGGATATTGAGGTCAGGAGACTGAGATCCACTCCAGAACCTTCAGTTTGTTCTCGTGGAACCGATGATGAGGGACTTGGCCTTGTGTTTTGGATCGTTGTCGTGTTGGAATGTCCAGTAACCTTCCAGCTGATGATTTTCCTCCAGGATCCTTTGAGAACATGCTGCATTCATCTTCCATTGATTCTGACCAAGTTTCCTGTTCCTTTGGAGCTCATAGATCCCCAAAACATCAGTGACCCGCCTCTGTGCTTCACAGTGCTCTGTTCATCATAGGTCTTATAGACTCCTCTCCAAATGTAGAACTTTATGTTGTTGCCAAAAAGATCAGTGTGGATTTCATCACCAACAAACACAAACAAACCAAACAAATCTAAAAACATTGATTTAAAGGAAACAAGTCGAACGCTTACCTTCACCAGCTGCTTGAACCCTTTTGTGTTAGTTTTGGTGCTTGTTATCATTACTATTTTCTGAAAAATTGCCAAGAAATCAGCCAGGGAATGTAAACTCCCGCACACCACTATAGCTGAACTATACTTAACTTTGTTTAACATTGAAGTGCGATGTCTGGCTGTGTCATCAAGTGTACAGTAGCCGCTCTCTCTTATTCAAACACGCCGGTTGTGTTACTGTAGCTCGTCACCATTCTAACATCTTATGGCAGCTCTATTAAAGTAAACATGTTACGCTAATTAATTCTATTAGCACTTTAAGTACCCATCAGTGTATTAGCAGGGCATGTATTTGCCTTGTGTGGGTGAGAATAAGGCCTAGCATGTGTCAACTATTTCCACACAGTGCATTTGACCCGATTATAATAAAGCGCTGTTCCATAATCAAAACGATGCGTCAGTTTATGAAGACGCTAAACACTTGTGTCTGCGTGACAGCGGCGTGTGTGAGTCCAGCTGGATGGAGGGAGTCTCTCGAGTCAATTATGCACAGAGCAGGACTGTGCCACTGCTGTCAGATCAGATGATGAATGGGACAACTTGACAAGATGCTGAGGAGCAGAGGCCTCTGTGATAATTGGATTATTTACCCACAAAAGCTCAAGAGAACGCCGTACGTAAAACTCATGCTCTCTAAGAGGAAGAGGCTCATGGGCCGATAGGAAAGACTTACGACTTTTAGCCAGTTACGTAGAGATGAGAACATTGAAGACATGATTATTGGACAATTGTGTAAAGTAATATATTTTTTAAACTTTTATTCCTTTATCTTCTTTGTATAGTGAATGCACCATGTCTTGTGAAATGTACCACACAGTGTTATGATTGAATGAGTCGGATTCAGATAAATGAGTTATAAAAATGAAATGCTGCATTGAAGAAAAGAGTGTTTAAGTGTATTACCCAGCCCCAAAACATTACATTAAAAATAGTTCAAGAAATAGAAAAGATCAGTTTAGAAACTACTTTAGAAACATTAGTTTAGAAACTAAAGTGCAAGTGAAATTAGGACCAAGTATGGAGTGACTCATTCTACAAATATGTGCTCTGCATTTAACCCATCTAAGTGCACACACACACACACACAGTAGTGAACAAACACACCCGAAACTACACTGCAGATACTTGAGGTAGGTAGAAAAAGTACATACATATGTTTTGTTAGTGGATGTTTCCAGTTTAACATTTTTTCAGGAAATTACAAAATACTTAAGCATGTTACAAAGTTTATTTACTTAATTTATTTGTCCAATAGTGATCCTGTTCCGAAAGCTCTGTGAGTTTTTAAAAAGTTAAAAATGTTAAATTTGCTATTCAAAGAAGTAACACATTTGTCAGTTCTTACTTGCACTGGGGTTTGAACCCACAACCTTTGTGTTGTTAGCTCAATGTTCTACTGACTGAGCCACAGGAAAGCTAGAGTAAGGTAATCGGTCTACCCCTTAGCCCTAAAGGTACCAGCCCACCCCCTGTGCACAAACGTCTTCTTTCGCTAATTGGAGTTTAAGTTATTTGAGTGACACTAGCTGTATTTCCACATCAATGTACTCAAGCTTCAACACAGTACGCTCAGCCATTGCTGCAACAAAACAAATTGTCTTTAAAAGCTTAAATCTCCATTTATGTGTTCACATGATGGGGGTCCCAAATCATTTTTGGATTTCAATGACTGAAGTTGGAATTCGTCCAACTTCGTTAGTTTCGCCTTTGAAAATAAATGGGAAAAAGCAACAAAAATACATTATCCATAGTATTAAATAAAAAAATAAAAACATATACAGAGTGACGCCACTGGTCACTCCCTAGCAACCAAACTGGTTATCCTAGCAACCAAATGTTAGCAACCAGATAGCAAATTGGGACTAGCTCTGTCTCAGCTTTGGAGTATCATAGAGACAAGGGGGTTGGTTTATAAAAACCCATAGTGACACGGTGAACTTTTAATACAGCACTGATCCCTGCATAGCAACCAAACCGCTCACCATAGAAACAAATTTGGACTATCTCTATCTCAGCTTTGGAAAATAATAGAGAAAGGGCTGTTGGTTTATATATTGTATTGTGAAAAGAGAAACATCAACTCCTCCTTAGCAACCAGACTGTTCACCATAGAAACCAGTTTGGACCATCTCTATCTCAGCTTTGGAAATCATAGAGATGGAGATTGTTTTGTTGCACTCATGGTGAAAAAGGAAAGGTGCACTCTAGCCATGTAGCTATTGTTATTGTCTGTTTATAATTTAACTTCAATGAAACTTAAATTTCAACCACTCAGTCAACTTTTTGCCCAATTGCAGTTGTGTGGTCCTGGTGCACTTTAAAGAATTACACCCAATATGGGCATCAAAACCCTCCTTATTTTGCTTCACATAAGCGAAAGCTTGTGACATTGTTTTCATGCGGCTCAATCAGTTCTCTGCCCTCGTTCGGTTATATAAAACATCTCTGGTTTATTTTAGCCAATAAAAGTTTTAATGCAGAGTGATTTTTAACATTGGATTAATATGTAAATTTCCACCTGGCTCCCTGTTCTGTGCCAGCTCATATGATATTTTTATGGGTTTGCTTTTGAAAATGAACAGAGCCCCTGCATCAGACTGCTGTATTAAACAGAGCGAGACCCCAGCCTGCCCTTGAAATATTGGATACAAACTACTTGATTCAAAAGTAGAAGCTTGAGCGAGAGCTTTGAGCTGAAAGCATCCACTCTTTCAGGAGTTTGTCTTGATGTTTTGATTTGTACTTGTCTATGAATCTGTTTTTTTTCTTTTGTAGATTTTTTCAATGCTCTATATGAAGTCAGAGATACGGAGGGTGCTTACATGCTGTGCTCAACTACATAAATCCAATGGAAAATTCCTTAGGATTGTTTTTTACTAGGCTGAAGTTCCCAGGAGCACGGTGCCCAATAAAAGGCAAACCAGATAAAAGAGAGCGAGGGATTAGAGAAGGATGAAAGCTGTAAAATTTTCCATATTATATTGCAGGCTGGGATACTCACCTCTCTGAATCCTCCATGTGCCTCAGCGAGGGGTCTCAAGGAGGAAGTGCCACTTGTACAGCTTCTATTCACCGGAGCCTGATCTCCAAATATCTGCTTTTGAAATGGCTTGCTTTGATTGGCGGAGAGGGTCGGAGCAGATAAATAAGACCCATTGTGGTGTGAAGGGAACCTGCCTGTATCAGCACCCGCCCCCCCTCCCATCCTGCACTATTGCGTGTGGAGAGACTGCATGGCGAGTCCTAGCTGCTCGTAAAGAGAAGGTAGAAGAGACATTGAAATATCTGAGCCCAGCAAAGATAAACAAACCAAGGTATTCATTGCAGACTTTATGAGCTGTCCAAAGAATCCTGTCCTCTGTCAGAGCTGGAGGAGAGGAGCTAGCGTTTTGGGATCAGTGCATACTGTCACAAAAACAACGGCATGAAAGCACTGAACAGAAACACCACACAAAGATGCTTTCTGCAAAACCAAAGTCTAGGCACAGTGCGGTGATATGCAATAAGAAGACTAATGAGTGAATAGATAAATAGGCTGTACTTTTTTTCCCCGTCAGAGAATTGGTTTTCTCCGGCCTCCTCTATAGAACCATCTGGATCCTTCCCTTTCAGAGTTCCCCGCACTGCCCAGATGCTTCCATTGTGATGCTCTCGAAATCTTAATAAGCAGTTAAAATATTTACAGAGGCGCCTTTCTCTCCGACACCACTTCTTCCCCCTGGCTTTTCTTTTTTATCATTATTATTATTATTTATACCTTTTCAGGGGCTAAAAAATGGAGATGTCCACTAAATGTGATTGATTGGGCCTAAAAATGGCCATTATTGCCATTAAGAGCCCCATGTCAGCTGCTGCCTTTGTGCCGGCTGTATCTCTAAGCTAACCACTGATCCATGAGAGGAGGTGGGGGAAGAATGTACTGCCCTGAAAGAAATACCCATTTCTCTATGGATCCCGCCCGATTCAAAATACAGCTGCGAGGAGGAGGAGAGAGAGCAAGTGATGGAGGGAGAGAATTAAAAAGAAAGTTTAAGAAAAGGATTAGGGGACTTTTTTCTGGTTCCGAAAAAGATTAAAAACTCTGATGAGCTAATTAAAATTAAACAGAGTGATGAGCTTTGCTCACATATCTCACTTCTCCTCCCTCCATCTAATAATGCGTTCACGTGCAGTTACTACATTCAGATGAGTAACGGAACATGGAGCTTTCCTTTTGTATGCCTTGTAGTTTTAAAACTCAATGTTTTAACCACTGTAAAAATGCACACAGACACAACAAGTGTTTGTGGGTGGGCGTGGTTCAGGGGCAGGCTTGATGGAAAGGCACAAAGAGATTCTGGCACAGTGTAATGTACAAGAGCAGGTGTTCATGCAGGGATCCTGGAAACAGGAGCTGACATGCATTCAGCTGCGTGTGTGCAGAACACCATTGTGTTTGCTAATTACAGTTAAAACACTACTACCTCCTGTTTTCAGCATAAACATCTTACAATCATGGTAATTAAAAAGCCATTGAAGCATTTGAATTTGAAACAGCAAGTCAAAGGAGTGCTTGAGTATTTGTTTTGGTGAAATCAAGATTTAAAATGCATCTCTTCAAGCAGGCTTTAGATTAATATGTAAAATCTATATAAACACTTAATTTTTCTTCGGCCTCTACAGCTGCTCTCACTCTTTCTCTGTTGCTTTACTCATTTTGCAGGTTATTGCCAACTTACAGTCATGCATTTTGCAGATGCTTTTATCCAAAGTTACTTACACTTCAAGAAATGAGCACATTTTACTTTCTTTGGTGTTTGAATCCATGATTTTTACGTTTAATGCTCTACTGACAGTCACAGAAAAGCTCAGTTTATCTGTGTTGATTGCCTTTGTGAGGTGACTGCCTTCCTGGTTATGGCTATAGTAGCATGTAGCTTCCTAGTGTAGCTCCCCATATGAATTGGTTTTCCTAGTGTGGGGTTTTTTTTTAACTCTGGGAGCTACAGGTTTCCTACACGTCTAAGCTATGTTGAGATTGCAGCCCAGTGCTAGCTAAATCTGATTTTTGCCAAAATGATTTGCGCACAAATGAATGCAGGAATTAATCAAAACAATTCAGACTAGATTTATTTTTTTTTCAAATTCGACCCATGTTGTTTCCATATGTGGTCATGGATCATATATGTATCCAATTTTTTCATACGCAACTTTTGGCTAAACGGCCAAGTCAGATGCATCTGACTTTTCATCATTAATCTCTATTTAGAGACACTTTGCCATATTAAAGTTGCTGGAGAAGACACTTTTTTTGTGATTCCGATACATAAAGACACTCAGAGTCGTATTTAAAAAATAAAGAGTGTGTTGTCAAAATAATTTTGAATATATTCCCTTTTACTTAGTCTATTTATTCAAACTATTAGCCCTTAATATTATTTGCTAATTATAAAGTTGTCTCAGGTCAAACAATATCTTCAACTAAAGAAAAGAACAAGCAGAGCATTCCTGTCAAGATTTAAATCCGAATGAAGCATTAGGACCTGGCCGTAGCCTATAACATACCATTTGGCTAATTAAATATTCTGAGACTTTTTAACTGTTTTAAATGATGGTTAAAAACATGATCATTTAAATACTGTTTTTGGCCTCTGACAAAAAAAAAGATTAGCCATTCTCTTCCACTCAACATTCAGGTTCTAGAACTCATCAAAATTCTTCTGAGAAGGTTCTACATAAAAGTGCTTTCCACTTGACTTAAAATGGCTTTTTAAGAAACTGATTTTAATCGAAATGTTGGAAAACAAAAAATAAACGTGAAGTAACAACATTTGACCAGAACCTATACTACAAACGTCGTCTAACAGCTAATATTATGACTTTTAAAACTAGGTTGAAGACTTAAATGTGCTCTAAAGTTTTTTTGAAATCGTTATGGGTTTTTAAGTATCTTATATGTTTTGTTGTTATTTTTAATGATTGTATTGCTGACTGTACAGCGCTTCCCTTGAGAAAAATGTTCTTTATAAATAATTTTTACTTACTTCACTTGCTTACAAACCGGAACCTTTTGCAGTGGTCGTATTTTTATTATTTTTTTAATTGTAGAGTCGAGGTTAACTCCAAGGTATACACATATAGTTTACTCGTCCATACAGCCTGCCTGTGCACAATAGCTTCTTATAATTAACAAAATGTGCATCTGAGTCATCAAAAAACAGCTTTTTATTATTATTTCATACAGGAAGCCCATGATTAAGTGCTTGCTTAATAGATGTGCTTTAGGCTTGTTTACAAAGAGCACATTCATCCTCTGACGGCAAGCCGCACAACAGTTTTGGGCATGTTCTTTACATGGAGTGCACTTAACACATTTACCAAACATTCATCATTCTGATGACACGACCAGTGAACTCAGATGAACACCACCATTTCTGACCTAATGAATCACCTTCTGAAATGAACTTCCTGTGCACTAAGTGCTTGCACATTTTGACATCATGACAAAAATATTGAGAGAGAGAGAGAGAGAGAGAGAGAGAGAGAGAGAGAGAGAGAAGGGAAGAAAAAAAGTGCATGATAGCTGGAGGTAAAAGAGAGGAGAGACAAAAGAAAGGAAAATGAGAAAGGAAGGGGGAAATAGATTGAAAAGAGAGAATGTGAGACAGAAAGAGTGACTGCACAAAACATATAAATAGAGGAGAATGAAAAAGAGTGAAAGAATGTTCAGGAAGTGGTCTATCTATCTATAAATCTAATCTATCACCAGAACCTTCTCCTTCACAGTTCCTGGCTGGTGGAACTCCCTTGCCGTCCAAATCCGGAAAGCTAAGTCTCTCACAACCTTTAAAAATGAACTAAAAACTTGACTCTTTTTAACAAACTAAATATTACAAATAAAAAAACCCTCTGAAGCACTGCATCTGTTCTGTATGAACTTGAACATCTTCTATTCACAGGTTTTATGAATAATCCGACCTTGTAACAGACTGCTTTTGTTTACTCCCGAACTATAAATTGCTTTGGATTAAAGCGTCTGCTTAATACATAGCTGTAAATATTAATATATAGAGACAATTTTTTTGTTTGAATTGCCTTGAAAATTGTCAAAACTCTTGTAATGTTCGGTTAAAATATCAACCTTTTTGAAACCAACATTTGAAATCAAATTAAATAATAGCTGTGGTCGCCTCTTTCCTACTTAATTCAAAGCAGCTGGTCTGATCGACACATGGACTTCTAAGGGTTAAATACCGGATTTTGCCACTTTTTCAATGTCTAATGTGGATTTTGTGTCAAATTGCAAAAGTTTTTGCAAGAGAAAAAAATGTAGTGCATTTTTTTGTCTCAACTGCTTTTGAAGATGAGCATGTGAGCCTGATGAAAAATCCGAGCTCAGGATTTGGAGGGTTTTCCATATGAATGTTTGAAATATTACCATGTTCAAGGGAAATGTAATATTGTTCTTTAAATAAAGTTCATTGGAAGAGAGTGCACAGTGAATAGGAAATAACGTCTGATAGCCCCCTGTCTGATAGCAGCACCTGCATCGTATTCATGCATCAAGGCCAAGCGTGGGCACACTTGGTAATTATTAATACGGATATTTTTGTGTGTGTCTGCGAGTGTGTTTGCACTCGAAATTTGTTTCAAAATTGTTTATTGTACTTTGCACTGTGTGTAAGATGACCACACACAATGTAATCTGTAATAAAGTTCACAAACCTACAGCTCCAGCGCTTTCGGGGTCAGATCTGACATGATTGAACACCACTGGGATATCTATTCTACACATGACAAATAGATGTTTGTGAATTGTAGATATCATTTACCGCGCTACATCCTCTTTAGGCAGTATGGTGAATTAAACTGAAAGCAGTGATTAGGTGTTCTTAAAATAAAACAATGTACTGTACAGTAATCTCCAGTTTAACCAGTCGGAGCGTTGTGTTCAATGGGCTGTACACTGTGACCTCGGTGACCCTGTGTTTGCTAACTCCACCTGCACTTGTAATGGCTCAGGACTTTCTGATGAGCCACATATTGACTTCTAGATGAACGGCAACCACCAGCATATCAATCCTTTTATTGCTCACTTCACTTCCCTCCGAGCAAGGATTTGCATTTCTGGATGATTGGGGGTCACTTTTCTTTTGTAGCTCTGGACAGAGAGGAGAAAAGTGCAGCATACACTGAGGTGATTTCTGAAGGATGTCCAGCAGGCATCTAACGTATATTGGGCTGGAGCAGAAAGGACAGCGGTCATCAATCTCTCTATCCTTCTGCTTTGCTCATCTGTCTTCCTTCTCTCCTTCATTCAGTCCATTACTTGTGGCTGATAGGCTCTCGACTGTTTTTAGCCTCATGTCAGCATTTGCAAACTGTGCTGCTGCTGCTCCTGCTGCTGGACTGAATGTGCAGTGTGAAGGGGTGTATGAGTGAAGCAAGTAGGACAGATACTGTGGAGCAAGGCCATTAAGTTATTTAAAAACAAATAAAAGAATATTAAAGTCAATTCTAATGAAATAAAAAAAATGGAAACTAAACTGGAGTGATGCACTTACTTTTTTGCTATGTGAGATGGGTTGCAGCTTTTTGAAATAATTAAAGACCAGAAAGCAGTGTCTGGCGGAGCACAACATAAAGTGCATTGCAGTAGTCGAGTCTACATGAGATAAAAGCATGGATTAAAATCTCTAAGTGATGCCTTGATTAAAAAAGCTTCACTTTGGATAGTTGTTGTAGATAATAAAAACTGGACTTGATTGATTTAATCTGCCCGTCGAATTTAAGACCCCTGTTTAGTTTTACCCCCAGATTTGTGGCTGTTTGTGTGTCCATATTGACTCAGACAACCCAGATCCAACTGAAATTTGGGGGCGACACCTAAAAGTTTGTCTACACAACATGCCTCTCCCTGTTTTAAGATAAATTTCATCAGCACAAAACTGAAATGTGACGCCATACTTTCTGAAAATAGATCTAAGAGGAAGTATATACAGTGAGAAAAGAAGAGGGCCAAGTATAGAGCCTTGAGGTACGACACACATCAGGGGGTGCTACACGTGATTGCGCTGTTCCAAGTTGTACACAAAAGGTAGTCCCTGAACCAGTGTAAAGCACCACCATGAATGAACCACCATGAATGTTCTCCAGGCGAAACAAGAGGATCTGGTGGTCCACTGTATTAAAGGCCGCAGTTAGGTCCAACAGAACCAGACCAACACAGTGACCTGCGTCTGCAGCTAACAGAATATCGCCGACTCTGTAATGTGACCGGTTCTAAACCCAGACTGTGGTGCTCCTGTAAAACTGTCAGTAAACAATTTTCTCCACAATCTCAGAAAGAAACTGAAGTTTAGAAATCGACCTGAAATTAGAAGGTACAGAAAGGTTTAAGCCAGGCTTTTTAAGCAGTGGTGTCACCTCCGCTCAGCAAATAAACATCACACATGGATTTATATAACAATACAACAGAGAGGTTCTTTTTAAAAGATTGTGATCATTATATTTTTTGTGAAGTACAGGGGACAAGCAATAAATGCATTTTTTTGTGTTTTATGTGGATTTTATCAATATTTTAAAAGTTCCATCTTAAATTTGCTATAGGAATAGTATGTTAGTAGAGTTAACAGGAATGTTAATGCTTATTAATGCATTTAAAGTCCCAGGGACAGGAATGTCTCCATTACTATTTTAAAGTTATGTACCCAACACTTGTTAGTCCCCCTATATCTGATTTTTCTGATTTGATTACGTAAACGTTTTGAAAAAATTAACAGATTTAAATTCGTATTCAATTTATAAATCACAGCTAATCACACATTTATGAAAAATAGACGTAGAATGCAGCGACACAAACTTTAAACAGAATTATTTTGAGCCAATTCATGAAACATAATCCCAAGTTAATGTAAAGTTATTACACTGTAAAGAGAGAAAGAGAGAGATCCTGTAATGGTGAGCGCTTCTCATGACATCATGTCTTTACTCAGCTGGGGAAGTTTGGGCGTGCGAGGGCCACCCGCTTTTATTTACACCGCTGGCTCCCGGAGAGGAGAATCCTGCCGTAGCATCACCCAGAGCTGTCTCGCCATGAGGCCTCTATCACTCTTGCACTTTATCTTGCTTTTTGAACTGTCTTTCTCTCTTTGTCTCACTTTCTTCCTCTCCCCCACCATCACTCTTCATCCCCGGTTTGTCTTGAGTGCTCCTGCGCTCTTTGTTTCCAAGCCGAGGCAGTAACAGTTTGTTTTAGTTATCTGACGTTGCGGGGCCGTTGCGTGGAGGTTATCTTCTCACTCTCTCTGCGGATCACATTACTGACTGCACCGGGCCCTGACCCAACGCAGAGTTCACCTTAGAATCTGATTCTTATCATTACCTCCGTGATAAATGGAGCGGGCTTACGGTGAGATTAGGCTCTTTCTCTTTCCCACACATACACACAAACCCCTCAGTCCTAGAGCTCGGCTGTCATCGCTGCACTCTGCAAAGGAAGACACGCTCTCCCCGGGTTCCTCTTCAGATTTGGGGACTTTAGAGCAAACACACAGTCGTTCCCTGGTGTCTGCGCTCAGATCCCATCGGTATCAACTTAAAGCCTCGCTCATTGCCACAGAGCCACACGACAAGTCAAGCTCTGACAAGCGCTCTGGAGAAATCGACTTTTCACACGAAGATTATCACTCACATCTTTGAGAGAGAAAGTGAGAGTTTTGGGGAGTTTTGAGGAGTTCCACCTGAACGACGTGTGACATGACGCAACGTCATCCATCACCGTGTAATAACAGTCAGCAGCAAGGTTTCACTCACAAATGCACCGTCGCAGTCCTCCATTTGTGTGTTTTATGAGCGTTTGTGTGTGGGGAGGGGTGTAGCTGAGGTGTATTGGTTCTCTGTGACTGCTCCGTCATGGATGAATCGTTCTCCTTTGATTGATTGGTCTCCAAGCGCTTTCTTTCTCATACACACACTACTCCGTTCTGCCAAATATGGAATTAATCAATAATGTTCCCTGCAGATCCCTGAAGCCTGAAAGGGCAAAGGTTAAACTGGAACCATGATAAAAAGAGCTCAGGGGCAAGATTAGGGTCTAGAACTGTCACACACTCTCACATACGTATGTACAAATGCCCCCCTCTCTCTCTTTTACACATGCGGAGAGAGAGAGAGAGAGAGAGAGAGAGAGAGAGACAGAGCAGCTGGGTTCACTCAGCTGGCAGTTTTAATACGAGCATGATTGAAAGTGTTGGTGCTCCGATGAATCTTTGTGATGAAACAAAGGTCACAGCATCTGCACATTGTCCACCATCACATAAAAAAACATGCACAAAACATCCTTCGTGTGTGTGCGTGTGTGTGTGTGTGCGTACATATATCTGTATCGATGAATGTCTACATGTACAAACAGACTTACATACGTTGCAAAAACACTCTTGGAACAAGAACAAAATAAAACTCAAATTAAGTTAAATGTAACGTTTTGAGAGCAAATTTGTCTTAACAATATTTCTAAAAATATGAGGCTTACCGCAAATGCTGATGGTTCTTAAAAATAGACAAAACTCTCAGAACAAGTGCTTTCAAGCTGTTTAGAAGGTAAAACTGAATATTTGAACTTGTGTCTCGTCACAAGTGCTCTTCACACTCGGCAAATTGTGAAGAAATTGCATTCAAACAAATATAAGCAGTTCTTGAAATATTGGTTATTATTTTAAGGAAAACAGCCTTTATTCAAGGCCTGTGCTTCATTTTGGTTCCGGCTTAAATTTTTTAACCTTTTTTTTATTATTATTAGAATTGGACGGTATAGGCAGTGATATGAGGAACTTGATCAACTTTGTGTTCAAACTTGGGTCACTGTCCACCGCCAGAGTCTATAGTTTATAAGAAATGTTAGATTGTAGGAAAAACAGCATTAACTTAAGTATATTTTTAGTGCTAGTAAATATATAAGTATATATTTGCCTACTACCAAAACATGTGGTATTAAATCTACAGATTATAGATTAAAATTAAATTGATTTCCTTTTTTATAACCACTACATAATCTTTTTTTTTTTTTTTTTTTAACAGAAATATATTTTGGGAAAAAATGTTTTAAAACAATGACATTTGTGCTTAAAATTAGCCTTTCAACTAGAAAAACCTCCATACAATGTGACCGATTTAAATGCAGTGAATGAAGAAATTTGTTGAAACAAGAATGTTTTGCGGAATCATTGAGCTTTCTTTCTAAATCAAAGAAGATTTTAACTATATCAAAGCTATTTTATCAGAGCTTAACATTGATGCCTTAAAAGTAAGAATATTTTGAGTCAAAATGTATTGCTTTCAACTCTAAAGCTTACTTTTAAAAAGTTTCTTTAAAAGTCTAAACTTATAACTTATATTGTTATATTTGTTTATACATGAATATTATACAAATATATAAATATATACATATATATTGTTATTTTTTTTTTCATCTTGTTTTAAAAGGTGGCTTTATTTATTTATTTTTTGCTATGCATTTGTTGAAGCACTGGACACTTTAGATAATATGGGCTCTTATTGTCAAAATGCTGGATTAAGTTCAAAATTGCAATTTTGAAAATCGTCATGACAAAGCAAAGAAAGTCTAGTATCAGAAATTTACGCTTGACATCCTTCTTTTATTGTGCATTTGCTCGTCAGTTTGCAAGTGAAAGTTCTTCCGGTAAAAAAGCCATTTTTAATCCAGGACCTGTTTGGACCAATATAAAGTACAATGCCAGTAAATGCTTTAAACTTTACAGGAAATAATGAAAATGTGTCATGAAATTGAGGTTTCCCTAGCTTCATCCATCATATCTGTTGTCTCTCTGCCTAAATGCTGTAAATGTTTGGGTAACTCTCTGGGCTGAGCCCTTTGACCTCTAAAGGCTAAGCCTTATTTGGTCCAATTATTAGCCAAAATGACAAATTTGATGTGCTTTGGAACCCTCCGTATGAATGGCTGGTTCCAATCGGAGCATGTTTTGGCAGGGAATAATACGAGCAAGACTTCTCCTTTAACGATGAAAGATACACCTCTGTGCTCCTTGGAGGACAATCATTCCCACAATCCCCTACTGTGCTGTGACCCTTTGCCCTCTCTGCGGACACAGGACAGAGGGATCTATAAGTTGATTTGGAAGCTAAGGAGACCAGTGCTGTGGGAGGATGACCACTGTTATTTTGCTTCATCTGGAGTGTCTTTAAATCTTCACCTGGACAAAATAATTCTTGCACACGTTCCATAAATCATATTAATTTTATTTCTGTGTTTGTCTTGTATGTGATGTATCCAACGGAATTTCTTAAACAATGATCTATAAAGGAAAATAATTTTGCCCAAACTTTTACAAACGACTGTATAGTGTTAAAAGTACACTTTTAATATCTACTTTAAACAAGTCTTTGATTTGCATAACATCAGCTTGTGAGCGCAGCATCCACGGGCAAAAGATCCGTCCCGTCATCAGTTTTTTTGGGGACTTTTTTTATATGGTATGTGATAATCCCACTTTTAACAGCTGTTAAGATTGTAGACCGGGCTGCTTTTGGAGAGTTAAACCCTGTGAAATGGATCTGGAAGACAGAAGATCTGGCAACCGAGGCAGCAGGCTCTCTGAGCAGACCTACCGTGCATCTTAGCCAAGCTGAGTAATGGATGTTGTGACATAAAACTGCTCTTCACTGCAACAATCAGCATTGTCTTAATAGATTCTGGAAAATATCTGAGAAGAACAGGAGTAAGAGGAGCCGTGCGAGAGCCACTGAATGCCATTGTTTGTCTGCATGTTGTTTTTGTGTGAGGTCGTATATTGATGTAACCTCTTATCAGAGCCACGCAGGTCAGTTTCATCTGAACTGCATTAAATGGAGCCTTTCATACGTGTACCTCAAATACAAACACTCTTCATTCAAGGCCAAATTGTTTTCCATGAAAAAACTGATAAAAAATGTGTTCATCACTGTGTAAACATTGACCATTATTTACATCTGCAAGGCAAAAAAAATCCATTTTGGTTGGAAGGAGCTTGGATTGATGACTTCTGGCTGACAGGGCGTGGGAGGAGAGTTTTGTGTGGTCGAGTGACTTTTCCCTTGTGTTCTTTCTCTCTCTCTCTCTCTCTCTCTCTCTAACACTGTGTGCATAGAATAATATCACAAGTTAAGTTTATTAACCCTGCTGGTAGATGATTTCAGACATGCTCAAGGTCTGCTAGACATACAGGTGAAACACAGACGGGAAAATTCCCAGAATTCCAGAAATGTTGATTATGACCTCAACCAGAAGAAAAATGTGTCGGTAACATTTCCTGTTTTTCCTGTAAACTGCGAAATCACACAAAGCGGGGAGCTCATCCGATATTTCAGTAGCAGAATACTGTTTTTCCAGATGTCCACTTTGTTTTCCATTCATATTTACAGTAAGCTCGATAATTAGCTGGCATTTTCACTGGGAACTGGGAATGTTTGTAATGGGAGACTTGACTCAGACCACAGCTTTATATGAGCTGCAATAATCATAAAAAACATGATTCATACATCTTTAGCTTTTTTATTGGAAATGCATGTTTTTGTTTAACATAACTGTACTTTTACGCTTCAATCAAACTGAATAAGTTCTATTTTTACAGCAGTTACCAAAAGGGATGCCTGTTCTAGGAAGTGCATTCTGAATAATAAAAAAAAAAAAACAATAGGGCTGAATTCTTCTGGTAACAATCATTCTTGATGACTGTATTTGATTCATCTTAAGATTTTTTTGCTTCAAAATCAACCAAAGGGGTGATCATTTCATCTGATAAATTTGTTTAAGATATACTGTGGGTGTTTAATGGGATGTTTTAAAAGTGAAATAAATCCAGCTCCGTAAATGTATCTCTTATTATAAATCCCTTGGTCCAGGAAAAGGCCACAACTCTCCAAAACACATTTACTTCATTTTAAACGACACATTGGTTAATTTTCTGTTGTTTGGGACATTTTGACACTTCCTGTTTTGAAAGGAAAGTAACAAAACCTTGCTAAAACAGACGCAATGTGTTTTAACATTAATGCGAATCTATCCAATCAGTGAATGTGTTATAGTGAGATAGATATTCATTCAGTTGATAGCTTTTCATTGTGAAAAGTTTGACATGCCTTGCAAATGTGCTTTCCACAAATATTTTTCCGCATTTCTGCGTGTCACATCCCTCACAAATCTTTGGGTTTACAGGATACTTCTCGTAATCAAGGGAAATTTGTTTGTGGAGATCATTTTTCGACAGAAAAGTTTTCTAATTTTGGATCGGTCGATCAAAGACCACTAATGACTTGTTAACCTGCAAGGGAGGCATTTGTCTGGGGGCTTCGGCCAGAAGGGGGCCCCCGTGGGGGAACAGTGAGAAGCACAGCAATCACACACACTCCCTAAAGATGCACCTCCCTCACCCTTCATACACTAAGTGCATCCCAGGAGTGTCTTTGATGCTAACATGCATACGACAGCATTATTACATCATAATTAAGCTGTTTTTTTGTATGTGTTATTACAGAGAGTTTAATAACAATAACATTAAAATATCTAATAGTTTATCCAACGCTTTTTGTCAAAAGAACACTCTGTCCTGTCAAGCTAAGAACGCAGTTGCCTCACAGTTTTATAGGGATGGAGATGGTTAGATACTCAGGGAGACTATGGTGTGACAAGAGGGTCAGTTTTGTGCTAATGGTCCCGAAGTGTCATCCATGCTTTCATGTTGCTGATGCCAAACTCTGACCCTACCATCCAAATGTCACAGGAGAAATTGAGAGTCGAAACAATTCACAACCTTCTATTGTCCCATTTCTATGAGCCTTTTTAAACGTATTTGGTTACTTTGCTTTATTTAATAATGTTTTAATATTTTTCATTACTGTGTCAATTTTACATCATTTATTGTGCTGTAAAACTTGATGACTTGGCTTGTTGATCTAGAATCACCTGTTGCACAACATTGTTTAAGTGAGCAAAAAATTCACATTTTTTAAACATTGAAAGTCATTTAAAATCATTGCATTCTGAAATGTTTTAAAATCAAGACTCACAATGCCATAAAACAATAAATAAATAATAATAATAATAATAATAATAATATTTCCAATTTCAGAAGCTAACAATAATTAAATACAAAGGTTTGCACGCAAACTGTGATGTTGGCTTGTAAAAGTGCCACATTTACCCAATAAATCAATGATTTTTGTGGGCTATATAATTAATAATATATTTTCTGAGCCATGCTATTAAATCAGTTGCTAGGGCAGGGGTGCTCACACTTTTTCATCTTGCGAGCTACTTTTACAATCACCAAGTCAAAGTGATCTACCCGCTACAAAAATGTAAAACATCAATCAACAAACAACTATTTTCAACTTTATTGAGAATTGACAAAACACACATAATAATTAATTATTTACATTTTTTTGTAATAATGTGAGTTTAATTTGATGACTTGCACTGAATTGAATCATTAGAACAGTTGTGTGTGACCTGAATTGATGGTAATAGAGTGATTTTTATGAGAGCAATTGAATAAATTTTTGAATATTTATTGAAACTGAGTTGTGCAGTACAATATGCAGGTGAGGAGTGGCGTGTTGCTTGATTTTGGTTGTAATAGAGCAATTTGGAATGAAGTTATGAAGCATATTCTGGGTAAAACATATTTTGGATCTGGTCATTTGCAGACGGTCCCTAAGCGATTCCATGTCAGCGGGTTGCTCATAGACGGTAATGTGTTTCTGTGAATGCCGAGGGAAACTTGTTTTGATAAAAACGATTTGTAGTTTGTCCGCTACATAACACAGATTAAAAATAGGTATTATTTGTTTACTAAGAACATTCTGGTCTCGAGCTATTGAGCAGAGAAAACCGAATCCGTGAATCTGCAGCTAACTTTACTGAACTGTGACGGGATGGATGATCGCCTGATATTGTTTCAATTTCACGCCGCGATCGATGTGCTGGGGTAAACATTTTGGTTGCTAAGGAGTGGTCTGCGATGTCCCCCATATCCTTAAGTTCTTTTATCTTGAAGATATTTTCAACGGTAAACCCAGATAACATCCACATGTGAGGCGAGTTTAAAGATTCTGTTTCTCAGTTTAAGTTACAGCTTTTGCACAGTTTGACCCCTCACGGAGTCAATGAAGAATTTCCCAAAATTCCTTTAGTGGTACCAGTCTAAACAAAGTGACAATAACTAGATTTTAAAATCAATATAATATCCTTCACATGTATATTCCTAAATGTTTTGAAGCATCATGAAATACATTCAAATGTTAACTCCCAAGGATCGTTACAGAAAAAGTGAATATTCCTAGAATAAATGCTTAAGCCCAAGACTAGGGAACACCTACACAGTAGCCCGTGTGTGGACACCAGGGCCTGATGTGAATCAAAAAATGTGATTGCAAGCTCCGTGATTGGCTGCTTGGGTAGCAGAGCCTTTCAGGAGCGACATCATACATATCCGAGTGTCTCCCGATGAGCACAACAAACATTCAGAAATATAACCATCTGTTCTAGTGTTTCAAAGATTGTTAGATGGCAGATCATTTACATGACGTATGACAGGAAGTCAAATATATATTGAAATAGTCTATTGTCTATCGTATAAATTAAGCTTGAGATTCTGCATCAGTTGTAGCAGCGGTTCGTAATCGAGTTTCCTCTCAACTGATCACAGCAGACAGGTGTTCACAGCACTAGAACAAAAGCTCTGCCATTGATGTCTACATATGCTAGGCACAGATATCTATACCATAGATCCCCCAGCAGTGAAAACAGATAAGGTCAGGCGGTGTGGAATAAAGAAAGAAGGCAATCTATACGGCAATGATGCTGAGAGAAAAAAAAAACACTGTTAAGCACAATTTTATGGCATGCAGAAAAAGAGCCTTTCTCATCACTGGGAATCTATGAGAGCTGCAGATGGGCTGGTTTTGATGGATCAGAGTTCGGTGCATGTGAGAGTAGGAGCGGGTATGGTTTAAAAGGCACGTTGGAGGCAATCGCGTGTGAGGGAAAAACCACAAAGACAGATATCCTCGTATATCATGGTCCTGGAGAATTTGTCACCCTTGTGGAATAGCCACATTTGTGCGTGTGTGTGTGTGAGTGCGTGTGTGCGTGTGTGTGCGTGTGTGCGCGTGTGTGTGTGTGTGTGTGTGTGTGTAAGGCATGGCATGTTTAATGATGTTCAAGATCCGAATCCCCCTTTCAACAAGTTCAGGATGCTAATCACTTTGAGAGAGTTCTGGTCTTGAGATGGTTTGCTCCATTTTTGGTTCAGGTGAAAAAAAAATGCTGGTTAATAACGGTAAAAGACTAATTTACACTCAAAAATAATTTTTAAAATGATAATTTTCTGTATTGTAATTGTAACGAATGTTTTAAGTGTTGGTTAGAGATTACTATAGAGTAAAACCTTTTTTTTTTATATATTCAGCCCCCGTGTGAGTGATGGCAACATCCATAAGTGCAAATAGAGCATTAAAAGCTCTGTCGGAGCATGAGCTGTTTCTGTTTCTGTGACACAAATTCAGCAAATACTGAACCGAAAAAAGCTGTAGGCAAAATACTAAAGCAACTTCTGGCTATCTAACATCTGATGAAGAAACTACTAACAGGAGTTTTTTTTTTTTTTTTGCAGGAAGAACTGAAAAGCTTTGTTTAAGAGAAAAGAAAAATAATTAAAGCTGCAAGCAGCAATTAAAGGGCTCTTGCACCTCTGGTCCCATCGGCATAGTACGCACTTAGTTTTCCTAAGTCAAAACCTCAGGAAACGACGGAGATGAACAGATAAAACTTTAAAGCTTGTTAAAGTACAAGTCCAGGAATTGTAGTATATTTAAATTAAACTTATTTCCCGCTGGTTTTAAAAACTCACTCCAATTGATTTTTCTGTAGGTCTTAGTCCCTTACATAAGTGTTGCAAATTTCAAACATGTCCTTCAACATGATGAACAGATGAATTCTCTCTCTAGCTAAATATGAGATTTAAGTGGCATGTTTCAAAGAGAAAAAAAATGCACACCCAATATCTTAAAAGCAGATCACCTTTGTTTTTATGTTTCCCAATTGAACAGGTGAAACACAATATTTGGATATATTCAATGAATGCTTGTTGTTTGTATTATTTTAACCATTTTAAACAAATCTATTTATTTTCTCTTGACTCCAGGGCTGAAAAGGGGGTTTCGCTTCGGTTTTAACCTGTTAGATTTGGCTCCCTGAGCTTACTATAACAGATGCGCGGCACGTTTAGTATAGTATAATATAGTATAGTATAGTGGGTAACACTTAACTTGAATGGGTGTACATAAGGCTGACATGACGCTGCCATAATCATGACATGACTCTGTCATGAATGTCAATGAATGCTTATGACAGTTGTCATAAGGTGTCAATCGGTAAATTATGACACTTTTGATACAAAGTTGACATTGTTTCAGATGTCTTTGTTATGACAACTTTTAAACTTTAAACCTTTAAAAGAATCTGCCCCCCCACACACACAAACACATCACTCACAAAGCTCCCTGAACCCTTTCCGCTGCCAGCGTTATAGGCATAGGACACATATCGGCCTTTCCTCCTCACCAACGATATTAACAGTGAAGCCGAGAGCAACATGCTTCGTCATATTTTCTGCATTTAACCACGTTAACTTTTGAATGACCTGCCTGGGTCTGTGGGACTTCAGTGGCTCTTCTCTTCCCCTTTACAAACGGATGCATCTTTTACTCCATGTTTTTTGGCTGTTTACTTTTTTTGTTCTTTTCTTTTTCTGCTGATGATCTGCAAGTGTTACCGTATAGTGTAATAGTATAATAGGCTGCTAGAACCCAACTTTCTTGTTATTTAGGATCAAGTTTGTCAGTTCATGCACCTTTTTATTGGTTGATGTACTTAAGCTAGCACTCGAACAAAGATATCTATGTTGCTCAAACGGATGCTGCGGCTCAGCGTCACATGCTTGTGTTATCGATCGGCTGCCTCCAATAATGAAGAGAATGAGAAAAGAATGCTATCAACCATTAAATGCCCAATTAAGAATAGCTTTTCTTTTTAGTTCAGATCGGATCAAATTGATTCCGTTTTCATTTTTGTTTTTAGAAAGATTTCCAGTATTCTTTTTCGTTTCATGAACCAGGTCAGGGCATAAGCACCAGCACCCTCTCTTGACCTTAAACTGAATGAATAAATTATGAATCCACAAGTCTTTCATTTTTGGTTTTGTCTGAGCAAATTTGACTGTTCAGAACTCTAAATGCACCTTGGGAAATGAACAAATTCTTAAAAACACTAGCTATAAAATAAGGAGTGATTTTTGTTGTACCATTTTGAAGACTTTGTCAGAGTATGTTTTCTATGACTTGGGTATCGAAGACCAAGAGTATTCTAGAAATTCCACTTAGAACAATGTCTCAACGTCTTGCACTTGAAAGGATTCAAATGGGGAAAAGGAGAGAAAGAGAAGTAAATGAGCCTTCTTTCCCAAACATCTCTAAGATTCATTATGTGCATAACTTACTTAATAGCATTCCATTCATGGTGGCTGGGTGCTACGTCTTCCCTACATGCACTGCAAATCCTTTCTTTTCTCTCGCAGTAAAGGAGAGGTGCATGAATGGCGGCCAGGAGGGAGGGAGTGGAAACAAGCCATTTTTTGACATTTAGAATTAAGTTAATAAAACAAGAAATAAATCAGTAGAGATAGCATTCAATTCAATGGCTGATGTGGATAGACATGCGCACAAACGTGTATCACCTTTTTCAAATTCAGAGCGCAAAGTTTGGAAGGCTGTGCCAACAGAGCAGATTATCCTTCAAGTTCCCATAGTTCTGAAATGAAAGAAAACATTTCTGCTGTGTTTAAAGCAAACGTTAAACTGCTCTTGGGTCAGTAGCCTGCTCCACCTGATGATGTCATTGGCCTTTCTGAAACTTTTTCTTATTCTTTTGTACTTCAATTTCAGCCCCTCTTACTATTTTTTATTTTTTTTTACAACAGTACACATTAAAGGTCCATAAAAGGCTAATTTACATAAAATACATGTATAGCACGTCTCCAAAACAAACTATGTTTATTTTATTGAATGCCAAAACTCATTTTCTCCAACGTTGCTTTACAGTATTGCATAATTTTCAAATTCAAATCGAAAAAGGATTAAGATCCGTCAACATGTTTTATTTTCAATTCAGAATCAAAAATTGACTGAACGCAATGTACACGGCCCACGTTGCTTTTCCTTTTCACTTTTGACCTGGAAGGTCTTTGTTCTTGCACGCACACCAAATTCATATCCACCACGACTGGTTCTGTTTTATACAGTATGTGTTTATTTATTTTTTTAATTGTTGTAATGGACAGCTACATTTTATTCTGTGGTCCGAAGAGAAACACCCTGAGCGATGACGACTTAACAATGGAAAAAAAATGGAGAGGATGTTCCAAGTAAGATGATGTAGTCTAACATTATACCCTTCTTTTATTCAACTCCAAATGTATTGGGCATCGTTACTGAGAAATTATTGAAATCTCGCAAAATGGCTGCCACTAATGTTTTTTTAACAGTTTGAGCTTAGAATTCCCACTTTTTTGTGTCATACTGAGTTATCCCAAAAGGGAAAAGTGAAAAAAAAATTCTTTGGATTTTGTTTTCAAATTGAAAGTCAAATGAACAAATGATACACAGATTTTACAGCCAACATTGTGGTGAAATTTGAGCATTCTTGTGATTGGTACCATGCACAAATTACAAAACAGAGAGAGCAAAGAGTTTACAGGTTTACAGAGTTTACAGATTTATGTAAGCGTTCATTAAGCAATCTGCCGCAAGTGATCCGCAAGAGCTGAGAGTGACCGTGCCACTAGTTGTATCATTTAGAAGAAGATTGTAAAAACTCAGTTAGTCATCTAAAACCATTGCTATATCAAGCATTTAATTCCTGATTTGCCACTGTTTTATTTGGGAAACCAGTTGAAGTGTATCAGTGGCCTGTTTTTTCCTCATCACGTTCCATTCTTGCATTGTAAAAGAGAAAACCAGGCTTTATGTAAATATCTATAATTATATTTAGTTTGTGATAAAGTTGAATAGAGCTACGCCTCCGCGGTGGTCGCCAGTGAAGCTGGTGTAAATATAGAGTATTGCTGTTTCACATTTTCCAGTACGTCAATGGAATGCAAAAATCTGGTAAACAAATGTTTTGACAATTGCTCTGTTAGTCTGGAGAGGTTTAAAGAGCGTCTGCATGTTCAGTCAGCGGTTGAACCATATCACACACATCTGCCAATTAAACCAGCGGTTGAAGCATATCACACACATGCTTGGAACGGCATCCTCCCCAGCGCCATTAAACAAGCCAACGAGATCCGAAACGAACCCCGAAACTCCACTGCAGAGGGTCATTTAAGAGCAAAGTTACACCATTACATAAAGTGTGTAGTAATGGAAATAATATCGAAATTTTTTTGATGCTGGCCATTGATGCTTTACATTACCAACAGCTGGTGAAGATGTAGGCCTTTTAACACTCGTTCATTCATCAGTTCTCACCCCCCTGTTTACAAGTGACCCTCCCCTTTTCTTGCTCATCTCATCCCAGAAAGAGTGATAAAGGAACTCTGATGTTACTAATTTGACTGGCTGTTTTTGATAGTGATACTATTGTCAGTGAGGCTCTATCCCCGAAACAACAAACAACATTCGTTCTCCATTTACTGTTTAACGTGACATTTTCCACTAAAAGTCTTACAATGATCACAGACACAACATCTGAAATCTGTTTGGTACTAATGGAATCTCCAGCCATGAGGCAGAATCCCTACTATCATCACCTGAGCCCGAAGCACCAATCACACTCCTCCTAGTTTTATATATGCATTTCCCTCCCTTTCACTCCCTGTCTGGTCTAAGGTTAAAAGTTTCGCAAGTGACTCGCCAGAATCACAGGCATATTGGAGCTTGTGTGCGAGTGTGACAATCGCACTTTGTTAAGTACCAAAGACTTGTTCTGCGAGAGTCGTAGGTCATTCGCAGGAAGGTCATGAGATATCTGACATGCTAAATATCTGGATCAGTCGCAGTCGTGCTGAAATAACATCTGTGATAATCTGCAGCCAACAAGAGAGCCAGGGCAATGTGAAGTTGTGGGGGAGATACAAAGGCATAGACTGCAATATAAACAGTAATTTCGGATCAAATCTATTTATTTGGATTTATTTTTTTTTTTAATAATCCCACTCTATTTCTTGTGAGTGTTTTATTGCGAGATGCACTTTTAGAACATGGACAAAGTTCTCTGCGATTTTGTCTAAAGTCGTGCAGTGTGAAATCCTCTGTCACCGATCTATCGTGCGGTGTGAAATCAGCAACGACTGAATACTACCCCAGTCCAATCTATGGCGATCGTGTAGTCTGGACCCGGCCTCTTACACTACAGTTACACTATGAAGCAAAAATCTGTTTGACTTGATAGGGATCGTATTCGACAAAGTGAAGTCGGAAGTTCCTGCCTAGGCAGTGCTTCAGCTGGGAGAGACTTTAACCTGTGATTTCACTTCATACAACTAGAGACACCAGACTAGAAAGGCATTCATGGAGTTTTTACTGGTGCAGACTGCTTACCCTGGAAGACATCATGAGCTTGGCAAACTTATGTATTCCACTTTTCACAATCTCCCATCATCTTCGACGACACCATGTTCCACCTAACACTACTCTGGCTACTTGAACATGATCTCCAGGTGGTTCCGGTGGCTAAATGTCGACTTGTGATGGCCACCGAAAGCAGTCAAAAAAGCTTCACAACTTAACATCTGACATGCCTTAAGGAGGAGTTGAGATGTGCAAAAAAATGATCACTTCCTGTTGGTTTTGGAAACTCACTCCAACTGACTTTTTTGTAGATCTTGGTCCCTTACAGAAGTGCTCCAAATTTTTCTCCAAAACCCTCAACATGCTTGTCATATTTCATCCTGATCGGACATTGCATGACTGAGAAATAGCAACTTCTTGTTTATTAGGAAGACATTGAAATTCAGCTGACCGCCAAGAACAAACTGTTCAGTGAATTCAAAAAAGCTACGCAATTTAAAATTGCAAAAGCCTGAAGATGAGACACAATAGTCATTTTGCTACACCCACTCTCGAGCCTTAATCAGACATACATTTTCACCAGTTTTGAAGTGTGGGCATCAAAAATTCACCAAAATCCGCAAAACAATAATAATCTGAGCAATTACAATAGGGTTCTACCAGTCTACCAGTTTTAATCTTCAGTTCAGTTAAATGCATTCTACATCAATAATCCAGATAAACGTACACACCATTACTGTTTTATCCCATGTTATTTTCACATGTAGTTTAAATGATCAGAACAATAAAAAGTTTTTTACAATCAATATTTCTTATGTTTCATTTAAATTTGAATGGCACCATGTAATTGTTTGATTGGCTACAACTGTACTATTTAAATAAAAGGCTTTTTCAGCTTCTTTCTTTGTGAGATCAAAGTTGTCCGGCTTCAGCTGTTTGATGGACAGAACTCCGCCCACTAATGAACAGCCTGCTCTCCACTTCCTCCACACGGTTTAGCTCCAGACAGGCAGGAAGTTCATCTCCGCCTCTCAGCACACTGACCTCGGTGCAGTCGTTCTCCAGAGCGCCAGTTCTGTTTGTATACAGACAGAGAGAAATTATTTATTTATTTATTATTGAATAAAGAGAAATGTACGGTATAAAACGACATCTGAAATGGCAAAAATGGAAATGGAAACAAAAAAATCTTAGTTGTTTTAATCCTTTCTGTTTGTTTATTGCTGTAAATCTGTTATCCTCTTAGAACATTGAACAATACCATTAGAATATTTTCCCACAGTCCAGTATAAAGGTCTTTCTAATACCACCTACTTAATAATATGTATGTGCGCGTGTGCGTGTGTGTGTTTGAGAGAGAGAGAGAGAGAATGACTCATAGGTTTGTTCATTGTGTTGAGCTCATTTAGTACCAAATCATGCATTTCCCTTATTGCTCAACTTAATGCACATTATGTCCCAGAAATATGAGAATAGCTCTGCACATGCTGCAAGAGGTGTGAGTTCTGTGCTACTAGATGAGTTTTGTAACACCTCTAAAGAAAACAACGAAGCGCAGAAGGAAAGTGTTTGCTCGGCAGAATGTTAAACGCAAGTTGTTGTTTTTTTCTTTTCGTTTATATATGCCATAGTTAACGGCATTAGCAATTAACATATTTGGAAAAAACTTCCAGCCAGTTCAACTTTTCTCTGTTTTTGCATGTGTGTGCGTGTGTGTGTGAGTGTGTGTGTGTGTGAGAGAGAGAGAGAGAGAGAGAGAGAGAGAGAGAGAGAAAGAGTTCTCCTTTGAGATCCAGTGAAGCCAGGGAAAATTGTTTGTTGACCGCACAACAACAGACGAATCTCAGCTGTCAGCCTTTACCATGCAGCTTGAAATTCCTTTGGGGAACAGATTAATAGTAAATTTTCAAGGCAATTGAATTTAAAGAAAGAGGTAAAGTAGTTTTGCTCAAATGTTGCTTTTGTCCCCCCTAATTCTCACTTTTCCCCCCACCTATGAATTAATATAGCTCATTATGACTCCTGGATCTTGACATATCCCATGCATGCCTTAACATATGCAAATACAGGGAGCGGGGGAAATAATGTTCCTTTAGATGAACGCATTCTTTCAGTCTGTCCATCAGCGAGGAGGGGTTTTGGTACCCTCTGTTTAAAAATGGCATAATATATGGGAATGAACTCTGGGAAAAAAAAGTCCCAGCTTTAAGAAACACAAATTCATCGCTGGCCTAAAGAGAGTGTTATCAAAGACAGTCGGGAGAAGACCTGAATTTTAATAAAGACGCTGCATTTGCCATGTTTAACCCCACACCTCTCAGAAATGTTTGTGTGCGTGTGCGTGTGTGTGCTTGTGTGTGTTTGTGTGACGGCCTTATTTGATGTTCTTTTTAAAGTTACAAACACAATGCTGTGTAAAATGGTTGGGATATTCAGCTGAAGCTATTGCATTCATATTGAGAAATACTGTAAAAAGTAATGAGGACCATAAGTAATAAAAGTGTTTTAATAAATGTCAATAAATAGTTCCTGTTATGGACATATGTATTTGTACCTATTTTTTTGTCAATTTGTTATCTTTGGGATGAACCATTTATTGCCAAACAACTCTGTTTATTCTTTTTGAACATAAACTTTCCAAATGCCACTTATTAAAAGTTCACACACTCCTGCTCATAATATTTTCTAGCCTGAAGTCTCTTGAGGTAGTTGTCGATGAGGTTCTTTATCTTCTGTGTTGGTTCTTCTTGGAAAAAATCCTTCAGCTCTTGTAAATTCTTGAGTTCTCCCCAGAAAGCTTCAGGGATATTGAGCTCAGGAGACTGAGATCCACTCCATAACTTTCACTTTGTTTTGGTGGAACCGATGACGAGGGACTTGTGTTTCGGATCGTTGTCGTGTTGGAATGTTCAGGAATGACCAGTGAGCATCTTCAGGGCTGATGATGCACATTTTCCTCCAGGATCCTTTGAGAACATGCTGCATTCATCTTCCATCAATTCTGACAAAGCTTACTGTGCCTTTGGAGCTCACACATCCCCAGAATATCAGTGACCCGCCTCCGTGCTTTACAGTGAGGATGGTGCTCCATTCATCATGGGCACCATTCTCACTGTTGACCATTGTTGACTCCTCTCCAAATGTAAGTTCATGGTTGTGTCAAAAAAGTTCTCTTATAAGACAAATACTTATTTATGATTATATTATGCAGTGTTCCTGTGTGTTCTGTATTGTTGTTGATTTCTCATGCACTAGAACAGAAATATCGCATTAAAAATCATGAATGGTAACGCACAAGATGTGCTTTAATTTTTTTTAAATGCGCGAAAAAAAATATGTGCAAACCTGAGAAGGATAATTTTTGTAGCCGAAAAGAAAAAATTGGTTAAACTTTTGCGCGATGGTGCAGAATTAACTTCATCGCACAACATCTGAAATGTTGTTTTGGTCATTGTAAAAAGTTGTGTTCCCAAAGACCAGTGTCCTGCCTCCAAAAGCAAGATGACATGACTGTGCGTATGACGCTTCATCTACGTGTTGTAAGACGCAAATAATTAAACAAGGCATTCTTCCATTTTTATTTTGATATTTGATGGCAGTTTATCAGAAATTGACTATTTTGTTCTCTTGTAGTCGATTGTAGTCGGTTGATTATAAACGGTGCTTTATTCACAAATTGTAATGCGATATCCCAGCACCTCAATTTAATTACAATTTTTGGATGGAAACATGTCTTCATTCTTCCACAGTTCCTCCGTGGCTACCCTGTTCGATGTATATCTGCTGTCGAGTGTATTCCAGTCTAACACATCCATATTTCTTTATGCAGAAATCCAGGACAGTTACGTCACCCCATCTGCAACATGTGTCTCATTTTATAAAGTTGTCCTCATAGTTTAAATAATTGACGAATTATTAATAATTGATAAACCCTGACACTTGTGCTATTAATCTAATTGATGGCTTTGTGAGAAAATAGCTCCTATCTCTCACGCCTGCAGACTTTTAAAGTGCCTTTTTCTCCTTGACTATTTCTGTGTCATTCTAACTTTTAAAGGTGTTAAAAAAGGCCTCAGTGGAGCTGATCGATAAGGTGTTTGCTGCTTTACTGTGCATTAGCAGGCACATTAGCCTGCTGCGGATTTATGAGGAAGCCCCTATAAATGAAGGGGGAATCAGCATGCTGGGCTGGGGATAAATATCTGGAGAATAGCAACATTGTCCTATTGTTTCTGTTGTATAACAGAGCCATTATTGATTGTTTGGGTTGAGTACGGCTGGCTTTATCAGCGTTCTCAGGAATCATAAATCTGCACAAAGTGTAATTAGGAGCATATGACGTATAGTATGAGAACAATTGCAATAAAAGTGCATCTGTGCTCGAGTCTTGGTTCCTTGAAGAGTAGAGAGCTTATACTGATCATCCCATCATTGCACGCTCAGATTTGCCCTCTGGTTGAAAGACAAATGCTTCGGGTGGAGAATTTGTGTCCACCATAAGTGTGATGCTTCTCTTCTGGGGAGGGCTGCCTCTTATTTATTGTTGGAGGTGTGATGTGTTCTCTCACCCATTCTTTGGTCTTTTGATGGACAGGACATCACTCATGAAGACGGCTAGGGTCTCTGTGTCTAGCTGCGTGATGAAAGTACATTTGCAAAAAAGAAGAGCTCGCTTAAATCACCACTCATTGTGAGAATAAAGGTAACAAAAGCAGGACTTGAGCAGAACTGTAGATTAGTGATGAAAATCCTCCTTAAGCCAATTGTGTGTTTGTGTAATTCCTTGAAGGACATGCGGAAAGCAATCCTCTCTCCTTGTAAACCCCTCTTTTGAGAATGAGGCGTTCTGTGAGATAAAGCTCTGAGCCTGCGAGGGTTCGAGTCATCACACATGGACGAGCGCATCCTCTCTCACGTACTGTTGTACATATGACTCAGGTTTTTGGGTGGATTCCGGATAAAAAGTTGCTCCAATGCTCAATGGTGTTGTTTCTGATTGATTGCAGACCCGCAGCTTGCCACCAAGCTGCTTAAGCTGCTTTGTGTTGAGAAATATGAATTTCAAAATCTTTAATCCATCAATTCATAATGCATGAAACTGTTATTCATCTGGAAGCTGACATTATATGCCAGGCTTGGTGGTGTTTACTACTCCGGCCTCCCAGGGAGCAGGTTCTGGCTGAGACACTTTTCTGAATGGAGTTTCCCAAGCCTGCACTGGTTTCTCCCTGTGCTCTCGTCTAGAAGCATTCAAGTCGGCTTGATCAAGGGGTTTCGTGTCTGCTCACAGAGCTGTGAGTGCGTGTGTGTGATTATCCGATGATGAGTGCACCTCAGCCTCGGCCATAACTATAAGCCACATCCATTTTAGTTCAAAATGGAATCTCTGATCTATGGAAATTCAACCAAGGTGACAAACATATGCACAAATCTTTATTTATTTATCTGGTTTTATTTTTTGCTTTAATGGTTTCATTTTACTTTATTGCGGTACAACTGTCTGTAGGTCCCTTTAGTGAATTTAATGTATATTTATTGCCGTCTTTTTCTTAATTAAACTTTCAGTGCTTCATTACATTAAACTTTAGAACTCTAAGGTCTTTTTGAACGTTTTTATTACTTTACAATATGCTCTTATTTATTACCTTTAAAATAGCTTCACTTTTTTACAAAACAATTTTCATTACATTTTTACAAAACAATTTACACAAAAATTCCACAACAAACCTGATATTGTACAAAAAATACAATATCAGCATTACTTTTTGTAATTTTTACTGCAAAAAAAGAACATGTTTTATAACAAAAATAAAAAGTTTTGAGACAAAATAAAAATTCAAACACCCCCCTCCCCTCTCCCAAAAAGCAAAGACAAGATCAAAATGTAACATCAAAAATTGCATAAAAACCTCTCCTAACCCTTATACACTTTTTTAAAAGCTGTTTTTTTGTTCCGTTGTGGGATTTTTGTGTGAGAACTTTGAAAAACACAATCACATATCACAGGTCTTGTACTTCCAATGGTTATTCCTTCTTTTCATTCCTACATGGCACTGATCGCAGTGAAAATGAAACTGAAAGACAACCAAACATGTTTTTTTTTACAATTTAATTTAAATTATTTGAATTTGGAATCAAAAGTAAACAAAAGTGGGTTGTGTCATTCGTACTTTAGTAAAAGAGCCACAGTGATTGGCACAGACACCAGTCCGTGCAGAGACTTCTAATAGGTTAATAAATAAGGTTTTTTAGCGCAGCAACAACACTTATTTGTTTATGTATCGATTAGTATTGTTGGTGAATGTGATAACATGGCATTTCAAATGTCTATTTTATGATAAAAATTATATTCTTATTTACATTTTTAATAATTGTGGTGGCAGAGAGAAATTAAAAGTGCCGCAACACATGTTGATGTGCCATTGTGGGGAAGAAGGAGCTGAGCTGCAAGGCAAAGCTCTTGATTTACCGGTCAATCTACGTTCCTTTCCTTACCTATGGCCATGACCAAAAGAATAAGATCCCATAAATGAGTCTCCTCCACATGGTGGCTGGACGCTCTCTTTAGAGTTAGGGTGACTCGAGTGGAGCTCTGAGTAGTGCTCCACATCGAGAGAAGCCAGCTGAGGTGGTACGGCCTTCTGGGGAGGTATTCCTAGCATGTCCCTCTTGGAAGACCTAGTAGACTCCGCAGAGATTATGTCTACTTGCTGGCCTGGGAACGCCTCGGTGTCCCCGTGGATGTGCTGGAGGACGTGTCTGGGGACCCGGATGTCTGAGCACCACTGCTCAGTCTGTTCCCCACATGAGCTGGCCCCAGATGTTCAGAAGAAGAAGATTTTCAAGGGTCAAAAAAAGGAAATACAGCAATTTCTAAAAACACATCCCTCGTAAACATGTTTTCCACGTAATATTGAAATAATTGAGTTTATGTTGTCATTTCAACTTGAAGTAACATAGATATAACAGAAACTGCACAACCTGTCTCCGCCAGGGAGTAATCATGACGTGTCATCTTAAAGTAGGATGCTTCAGTAAATTTGAAATGCTGAAACAATGCTGGCATGCATTCATTAGACCATTCTAAATAAACAGAAATTGGCACGCTCTGCCACACACGCCTGAAACCTTAGCTGCTGGCTGTTCCATCAGCTCATCTGTCCTGAGGCGTGTGCAGCAGTTTTACAAGGGTCAAATAATGGACTAAAATAGATGCCATTATCAAACATTTTGTTTTTGTTGACAAATAAACATTCAGAGTTGTATCAGATTCTGAGCGCATTCTTTTGTTTTAGCCGTCGGTGATTTTTAATGTGTGATTTTTAATGTGCATTCACTCAAACTGGAAGTTATGGGTTAATGTGTGAGTGCAGCCGGTGCAGGTGCATTAAAGTTGTGTCGCTTTCGAGAGCAGAGTTAAATCTTTCCCTGCAGACACTTAAGGATTTTGACCCGCTGAACCCCTCTGCAACGGGACTAATGCCAATTACAAAGGGACAAGCTCTGAAAGAAGCGAGCAGCTGTTTGAAGCCCTTATTTATCCGTTAGATGTGAACCCTTTAGTTAAATCTGAAATAAGAAATGTGCTATAGTTTAAAGTACTAGAGAAATTAGAGAGCTTGAGGGAAACTACAGCAGTGAGTAATTAAGTGTGTGTGAGTGTGTTATGAATGCGGTGCAAGGAAGGGGGAAGCAATAACTGGTTAGCGTTTTCAAAGAACTCTCGTTTCAAATAAAATGCTTGCATTCCACTTCAGCATCATCTCCTGTAACGTGTTCTTTTTTTAATCAGCTTCAGTGGAATTTTATATAAAAAGTACATCTTATTTTGGTTCCATAACTGCCTCATAAATGCAGTAGGTTAATGCTTACAACCTGTGAGGTTCACAGTAATGAGATTTTATCATTTCCTTCTAAAATCTGGCTCCTCTGTGCAAGCATATATGCGTTTGCCACTTTAAAGCGACGTGATTCATTATGCTTTGTCGGTGGATGGCTCAATGTATTGAATGTATTGTCTCTAAACTAACTGACTGGTATGGCAGAGACAGGCTGAATTATGCCGATAGGCCTCGGGATAGGAAGTTGGACTTGATTTACTACTTTGAATGCTCAGCTGAATCAATGTCCCAGCCACACAAAACCCGAGCATTCCTCCACTCAAATCATTGTTATAGGGCAGAAAAGGGAGATTATGCAGCTCTAACGGCTTTCACTCGCTCAGCGTCTTTGTGTCAGTCTGAAATCATATTTAAAGCCTGACTTCTTTCTCACACAGCCCTCATTTCTCTCTCCCACCATCTGTTTGTCTTTATGATATGACAGGGAAAAATTAATTTCGAGATCTGATCTGAGGAGCATGACTTGAATGAAAAGACATGTTTGTGTTCCATGTATCACTTGTCTTCTTCCTGATTAAAATATATATCTAGTGAAATGAGGCAAGGTCAGTAGCGTCAAAGTAATATTTGATTGCAACGATCAGTATTAGAAAACGTGCAAAACCCATCGATGAAAAATTCAGCAATTTTTTTTCACACATAAAGAGGATCTCAATACAAGTGAAATAAATGTGTAATTATGAAATAATTTGATTTACATAAAAAAAGCCACATGAGCATCTTTCCCGCGGTTGTGACACAGCCCGGAGTTCTCTTCTGCATGGACTCTTCTCAGTGAGAATTTTTGAAAAGAATTTAAAAAAAATCTCTAATCATGAGAATTTTTTCTTCTCAGTAGCTATGTTCACATGACCGGCGACAGTACCCTTGTCTTCATTAGCCCTCACTTGTTGATTGTTTTTGCCTGCTCAATCTGTTCTTTATCCTAATTTCCTGTTGTATTTAGGATGTCCACACCTTTATATTTTTCCATGTCCACAGGAAAATGTACAAGCTTTGAAACCCCTGAAAAGACTCTAACAAACCAACAGGTGGCGGTCGATTTGTGACATTTTTAAAATGAGCATTCAGCATTGAGTTTGCAAAACACTGGTGTTCGGTGATTAAACAGGAAACATCTGCATGAAATCCTGTACATGCCATAAGCCAAGATAGCAGCATAAACAGCAAGTAGTTCTTGTTTTGTTCACCATTACACTGATCTTTGCAAACAAATCGTCTGTAAAGAGACGACAATAACTCCACCTCTGGAACTCAAAAGAACTTGTTTTCACGTTACACATGTACACATAGTGGAGAGCATTTTAAAAACGACTCAGCATCGGCGGCAGCGTTTACAAAAGTGCATGGTTACATGAAAACGGTGCTGTGTAACGGGTTACCTGCTCCCAGTGTTTCATTTCTATAACACAAAGTGTTGCGCTATGTTCTATGTTCCTTTGTACTTCTCCCTCTCGGCATTGTGTGGATTTGACAGTGTTAATGCTCTCCCTTGCATACCTGCCTCTCGTTCTGCTCATTGAGACCAGCGTAGCAAAATAATTGGTGTTTTGATGCCGAAATTCAGTTTATTAGCAAACCGGCTGCAGGCACTCGATCTCTAACCTTTCTCTTGCCAGGTATTTATGAGTTTCTGTTTGCTGACAATTTCTTAAAAAACCCTGTACCTACACCCAATCGCCACACTGGAGTCTCTGGGCGCTTCCTTGCTCTAGAGACCTTTCATGTACAGCTCGCCTGGTGCTTGCCAAATACTCCTTGCACCGGGTGATGGTGAACTAGTGAAAAGAGCAAAAAGCATTACTACATACCTGCCTGTTTTCAGTGATTACTCCTCTGGGATACAGGCCTAGCCCCATTTCCTAGTCCTGATACTCAGGATTGCATGACTGTTTATTCGAGCCTGCGGCCGGAGAAGAAACACAGATCCTCCCCATCTGGTGACTAAAGGCAAACTATGGCGAGACCCCCGGCAAGGGAGATGCTGCAAAGCAAGGCCTCTGATCAGTGCCTTTGCGAAGGCACTGGCTAAGATGGCTACTCCCATGTCCGGGTGGGATGTCAGCAATATTAGCTACACGTACTATTTCCATGTCCCCTGCTTCACCTCCACCCAGAGACTTATCCTGAACTCCTACCGCTTAACCTCCACCATCACCCGTCGAACCCAAGCTCATTAGACACCCTCATCTCTACAGCTTCACTCGAGGGAGTTGTCACCTTGAGGACTCTCTTCCTCCTACAGCTCCAGCGTGTTGTGGAGGCTAAACTGAACTTCTCCTCCTCCTCCTCCTGTGTTGCTTTGGTCCACACACCGTGCCTGCCTCTGGTAGTCTGTGACTGTTCACCGGAGTCAGTCTTGGACTCCTCTTCGGTCCTGTGAACCATCCAGAACCTCAAACCCCATTAAAGGAGCACGCCCCAAAGATTCTCAGCCCTGTTAGCTCTACCCTAGTTCCATGTGTTACCATCACTCACCATGCCCCTCACTCCCTCTCCCATCAAGTAGGGTTTGCATGAGCTCACGAGTAGTATTAGTCCTCTGTGCTCCTAGTCCGTTATTGTTTGAGTCTTACACTGTGTTCCATGTTTCTTTGTTCATTTACTTGCATGTCTGCTTCTGGTTCATCACTTTTTACATTTTACCACAATGGGGGGTGGTAGGAGCATTTTCATCTCACCGACTTCTGATCTGGAGTACTGCAGCATGGCTGTTTGAATGGAAAGCTTCATAAACTAATGCAAAACGTGTGGTATTCTCACGAATTCCCAAACCCCTCTTAGTGAACATTGATTTACTTTTTTTTTCTCTGGATTCGCAATAGTTGCCCTGGGAAGTAGATGGGAACCATTGTGAATGTCCTGCTCAGAGAGAGCCAGTCTGTTTCTCTTCCCATCTGTGAATATGTCATTTATCCCCATCAACCAAGAAGGAGCCACGATTATATTTTCACAACTACTGCTGCATTCATTTGCAAATCTCACTCTCTCTTTATTCCTTTGGAGGTGCTCCAATTTACCCCTTCATTTCTTGCCCACTTCCCCTCTTTTGTTTATTTACTAATTTGTTTTAATACTGTTCACGTTGAATTTCTATCTTGTTGTGATCCGAATGACAACTTATCCTCGTGGGGAAACAAAAATCACTTTTGCAAATGCACCAAGCGGGTTTTTCAGCAATATTCCCACAATGCTAATCTGAAGAACGCTAACAGTTTGGCTCGAGAGGATCTGCTGAGAGCTCAGAGTGCCCCTGTGTGTTCTGAAGCATCGATTCAGCACTCGATATGCCCGATGCGGCTCAGATGAATCACACATTAGCCGACCACACTGGCCCAGAAGGCAAAACTCAAACTAAATGCTTTCAAAACAAAACTTTAAAGGAATTTATCTCTTAACCTCAACCACGATCGTTCACAGACAATGCCATTTAACCGAGAGGTCAGAATATTTTACCCCACAAATAAAACTTCAGGCCAATAGTGACCCACAAACTGTGCGTCTCGGAGGAGCTGCGCATGTCGCAGCTCTAACCTTTAGTCTGGGCTATTAGAACTGATCCATGTGGTAATTTTCTCTTTAATGAGCACCAGGCTCATTTTATCCATTGATTATGCAGAGCTAATATGTAACAGTGGCAATCGATTGAAAGTTCATTCACAATTTACCCATCACCCCACAAAACTAATTAGTGCCGGTATGCTTTATTAATACATATTAGCTGAACAAGAGCAGGTGAAACTGGAACACGTCCATAAGACTGGGGGATATATGGGAGGCAGAGCTCTGTGTGTCAGTGGGTGTGTCTGTGGAGTCTTATTTAGGCTTCTTCCGAGACAATTGTTAGTTTCAGGAAAGAGTTAGAAAGCATATGTTGTACATGTTTCTTTTGACCTTTTGATCAGGTCACAGCATGGCTAAGCTTTCAGAATTACTTTGGATCAAGCCTCACCATATGGGACCTCTCTCTCTCTCAGATATGTCCACCACTGTGATGCCCGTCTTATGTCTGTGTTTCGCTCTTATTATGTGCCTGGTTTGATGACTATTGTCATCTGTAGTAGCAGTAGTACTAGACGTAGTAGTATTGTTTTTATTATTAATATTATTACGTGTGCTGCTGCTGTTACTGGAATAATAGAAGTATTACAAGCACTGTATAACATTTTTAGTTAAAACTAAGTTTGTGTGTAAGTTGATCTGTTATTTATTAATTTAAAAACAGGTTAATGTTTTTTAAACCAGGAAAAGGATCAGAATCAGAATGAGGTTCATTACAAAGTGTGTCCAAACACGTACAAGGATTTTTTTATTTATGGTAAAGGAGAGTACATTAATGCAAAATGTTCAATGAATCCTGTGCATTTAATAAAATAAAGTGCAGGTGCAAGGATGTAAAAATAAGAGGGAAAAAGCAATTACGTGCAAATACAACTGGTAGCAGGATGGGGTGGTGTGGAGTTTAGAGTTCAGGTGTTGGACAGCTTGGGAGAAGAAGCTGTGCTTGTGTCAGTTCTATTTTGGTGTTTGTGGCTCTGAAGCACTGACCAGAGGGTTAGAGCTCAAAGAGGTCATAGCTGGGGTGTCTGGGGTCCCTCCCTCTCACTCTGAAGGTGTACAGATCCCGGAGAGAGGGTAGGGGAGAACTGATGATCTTTCCAAGAGTCCGAACAGTCTTTTAAAGTCTCCGGATGCCTGATTTAAAGGAAAAGCTAAACCAAACAATGATAAATCAACAGCGTCTGTGGGATGTTGAACTTCTTCAGCTGCCAGAAGAAAGTCCACTACCACAAGCCATAAGGATGCTTCACTCTTTACTATTTAATTGTTATAGAAAATACAATTTAAAAATATTGGGCAGCTCCAATGAGCAAAGAAACGCTCTATAAAAAGCTGATATAATTGCTATATGTACATTTTCGGTCCCAAAAAGATAACAATACTCACAACTTTTATTGCAGCCTTGTTGCTTCCAAAATTGTATGTTGAAAATTATTCAAAAATTATACCGGTAATTCCAACCCCCCCACCCCCGTTCACGTCACTACCGTCCTATCAATAAATTCATTAAGCAAGAATTGACTAACAATCTGTGTAGCATTCATTCATTTGAGCTTCAATTTAAAAACAAAAATTAAAAAAAAAAACTTTTCTTTCTTGAAACGCAAAAAAAGAAAACCTTTTTTTTTTGCAATTTTTGATTTTTCTTTTAAAACTATTTTTTTTTTCCTTTTGGGATGTTATTTCCTTATTTTCCTTGTTTTTGTTTTAAGGATGAAAAATGAAAATTAATAAAAACCAAAATTCATTTTTTTACTTTTTTATTGAAAATCAAATGAATTAATGATACACAGATTATCAACCAAAGATTATCAATCAAATGTTTTTAGATAATTGATTTCCATTAACATTTTGTGTGAACTTGTGTATGTGTGTGTGTGTGTGTGTGCGTGTGTGTGTGTGTGTGTGTGCGTGCGTGTATATATATATATATATATATATATATATATACACTTTTACTTGTCAAAGGATGTGCGCATTCACTACTGGGAAGTAAAAAAAAAAGTAAAAAAAAAAACAACCTTTCCTCTATAATTACAGAACGAAAACGTTATGCTGCACTCACTGCTACTACCTGGGCTTCCAGCGGTGAGAAGTCCAAATAATCCCATCAGAGAGAACAATGGGCCTCCACCTGCTGACACCAGTGCTCCTCCTCCAGCTCTCTTTAGCACTAAGCACCAGTGTCTCTCCTCAACCTACTGAATATCACACCATTCTGAGTTTGTGCTTCATCTTTGAGTGAGAGGACGATACTTATGGACATATCTGATTTTTCATCTGGCTGTGATTATCAGGGACATGGGTTGTTGCCGTGGTAATGTCCTGACCTTCAGGAGCTGAGGTTAAGCTCTTTCGCAGTTGAGTTGTCAACACAGCAGGTCCATTGTGTGTGGGGTGGCAACCGCAGCATCTCCCTCTGCATGTGCATGTGACGAGTGTGCATCATCTGCCTAAAAATGGCTTCAATGGGATCACTAACATTTTACTTTTGGGATTTCAAATTCTGAGATGCAAAATTAATTATGCCAAAAACATTTCAGTACTTAATAAATTGTAAACAAATTCTACTTTTGGATTACTTGATCCATTATTCTGATTGCAGCTCGAAGGTATGGTCTATCAATATTTGAGGTAATTGGTTTTCACAAAGGCATTTATAGTTACATTAACTAAATTAACACCAAACTAATGAACAAACAATACACTTTGAGCCAGGGGTCACCAACACGGAGTCGCCCGCCACCTGTTCTAAAAATAGCTTAATTAGCGCCACTTTCCAGTGAGCTGAATCTAATTTAATGTGACATCTATTCTTGTTTAAATGACACTTGCACGTATGTTTGATGGTAGAGTTGAAATGTCAGTATGATGCAAAAAGACTAAACAAACAAGCAGCGCAGTGAAAATGAGACGACTAACCCCAAAAAAGATTGTTTCATTTTCACGATGAATGCGAGGTAAAGGTTGTTTTTATCTCTGTGGAAGGAGCTTGTGTTTGTTTCATTTGCGTGACGACTGTGACGGCGGCCAAGCGGCACAACGTGGAGAGACATTTCACGACGTGCCACACAAGCTACCAACTATCCACAGAGCAGTGCACTCTGAGTTCAACATACTGGTAAACCACACGCAATGCCAGGCTTCCCAGTAACTGAAAGTAACAGATACCAGATTTGGTGTCCAGTTCATGTTTAGTTCAATGTGTTTGTAAAATGATAAAATTGTTTATGTTAAAATGTTAACAATGTAAAAAAAAATAATCTTAGCTCACTTTTTGTTTTTATATGATTTATTATTTGTCCATTAGACATTGTTATTCCCTTGGACTGTTGTAGAAGTGATCTTTTTAAAGTGTGTTGGACAAAGAGTTGATGTAAAGAGAAATATAAAGAGTTGCATATTTATCTGTTTACTATCTTGTTAATTTATTGATGATATTCATTGTGAGAAATAATTAACACGATCAGTGTCTTTGCCGAGATTAATATCCTTAAATATTATTAAATTGAGAAGAGGGTAGCCCTTTGCATTCTTCAGTACCCAGGTAGTATCTCTCGGTTTCAAAAAGGTTGGTGACCCCTGCTCTAAGCAGAGTACATTTACATTTGTGACTTAGCAATGGGAAATTGTTCATTTGTGCCTCAATTTTTATTAACTTTAGCATAAATATGTTTAATTCTATAGTAACCTTGTTTTTTCTGTGCTGTTCACCCCAAAAACTTTTCAAGTTTACTCAAAACATTTGTGGAAATCAATTATATGAATTACTATTTTGGAGAACTGTTACTAAGCATGGTTTATCAAGAATCTGTGTATCATTTGTTCATTTCATTCTCAATGCAAAAATAAAATTAAAAACTTAAAAAAATGAAATGAAAATTTGCATTTACTTTTTTTAATTTAGTTTTTAAATTGAGACTCAAATGAACGAATGATTCACAGATTCTTGATAAACCATGCTTAGTAACAGTTCTCCAAAATAGTACTTTGTTTATTACATTTATAAAGATTAATTCTGTTTTATTGAGCTTTTATTGATGGGACAGTAGTGATGTTATTGAAGGGGGGGGGGTATTGTCTGTATAATAGTTGGATAATTTTACCTTGAGTATGATTCACATTTTTTGAAGCAATTGGCTTTTTTGGGTTTATTGCGTAGGGTTACAGGTTTGTGAGGACTGTAATCACATAGAGACCAAAAAAAACCCCGCTAAAAACCAATCGAGAAAGCTGTGTCCATTTGTCATGTATCTTTCAAAAGACAGACCTGGGCTCTGCATTTATTAACTTTTGTGTTAAAAGACACAAAATATTTCTTGTGTTTTGGGCTGTTTTTGCTTTTTCCAGTCCTTTCTCATGTGGTTGAACTTACGTTGTTTGGAATAAAAGCATCTGCCAAATCCATAAATATAAAAGCGTGTGACCTCACAAACAATGTAATCTGAGACCATCGTGTGTTGGGGGGATTTAAAACATGGATCAATCAGTAGATCATTGTGTGTTCAGTGCATAGACGTAGATTCGAATCCCAGGGAAAGCAAGAACTGATCAAATGTGTTCATTTAGATTATTTTTTTGGCTGTTGTCTTTATTGATTTTTTCTAAACGGAAAGGATAGTGGAGAGTGACAGGAAATTAGCAGAAGAGAGAATGGGGCGGGATGGGAAAGACAACGGGCTTGGGATTCGAACTCATGTCAGCCCTGTGCAGCCGCACATATGCGTCCTGCGCACTACCACTACACCACACCGCAGGAAAAAAAGTGTTCGTTTAAATGCAATTTCTTTTGTATAAAAGCAACTTCCAAATGCATAAAATGTAAATATAAATGCTTACGTTAAAATTACCGGGTGATTTGTTAGCTATATTGCTTTATTACGAACACCCATAACAGAGAGATATCCTTTAAATGATGTTTCTGCTAGCATTTCTAAACTGCAAATGTCATTAAAGAGGAATGCAGTGTGTCTGAAGTGTCTCCAATCAGATTGGAATTGCAGTCTTGGTTACTCTCTTCCCTCTCAACCAACTTCTTGCGACTCCTCAATCATGAAGCTCTCCTCAAGTGTAGGTGGAAGGGTGGGTCGTTGGGGGGTTGGCATGTCTAGACTAGGACATAGTTTCCCCCTCCTCTGACATGAATAAAAAGCTTCATTTAGGCTGGGTTACGAATAGGGTCGTCTGTGTCGGCCCTCACGAGACCTATGGGACTTATCCTACAATGGATGTATGTGAGGGTGAGAGAGTGTTAATGAAACTTCCCAAACAGTGTTTCGCTCCAATCAAATCTTGCTCTTTATTTTTTATTGGTGGCTCCATCACTTTCTTAGTTTGATTTAGCTCATAAGCTGGCCTCGTGTTCTTCAAGGCTCTATTCTTCAGTCGCCTTCCTGTTCCTCCGTAGCAGATGATTTGCACTCGCCTAAGAGTTAAAACTGTCACTACAGACATATTCCCCAGAATGCTACACTTTCACATCACACAAACATAATTAATCTACAGGTTGGAATAAGTTAGAGTAAAAAAAGAGTAAAATAAATTCTGTACATTTTTCAAGGTAAAAAAATAATAAATAATATATTATGTATTTCATTAATTATATATATTTATAATTGGACTGGCTACATATCTCCCTTTCGCTGAAGTTTGCTGGGGGGAAGAAAGGAGGAATACAGTTTAATACAGTTGATGATGATGTGCAGGTTTAGGGCTTGCCGTACTTGTCAATCACTTTTATTTGTTATTCTTAATTGTACTGTTGGCCATTTTCATGCACACACATACATAAAAATACAGATTCGATTTTTTTTTATGTTATTAGAGAGTCTTTGATCGGTTTTAAGTTGTAATACCTACTATTAAAGTTTTACTCTTTTACTAATTACTAGGTTTTCAGAGGTGGGACCAAGTCACCACTTTACAATTCCAGTCAAGTGACAAATCAATGCAGGGCAAGTCTAAGTTTCTAGTCTTTTACAGAAAAAATAAAAATAAAAAAATAAAATTCAATGCAATAATAGCTGGCTTTCCTGTGGTTCAGTCAGTAGAGCATGACGCAAGCAACACGAAGGTTGTGGATTCAAACCCCCGAGAAAGCAAGAACCAATGAAATGTGTTGCCAACTGCATGAATGTAAATGTAATTTAACTCAAAAATAAATTTTGTCACTAAACACAGAGATTTTAAACGTGAATGAAACGTCTGCTGTTCATATCTGTTAAGCCAATGAGATTCAAGCAAAACAAAAATAAAAAATGAAGAAACTTCCCGGTGACCTTGAACGCAGATTTGATTCCTAAAGAAAAAGTTTTGTCATGAGGACGTCACTCAGACACAGTGACAGTGGAGACAGCCAATCACGTGTCAGCGATACTACCAGCAACCAATAGATGGACTTAGATCTGAAGGAAGCTTCAGTTTTATTGGCTGACTGCATGTGCTCTCTCTCTCTCTCTCTCTCAGACATAGAACTCGCACAGAGCTAAATGTGAATTTATTAATAATCAAGTCTTTCCGAGTCGAAGGAGCCAACTCAGTCAAGTTGCAAGTTTCAAGTCTCCAAATGAATTATTTTTTTTTTACAAAAGCACCTTTTTTCTAAACCAAACTCTTCATTTGGATTAAAGTTTGGTTTAAATTGTAATAATTTTAGATAATGTGATGAACACATTTCACCTTGATTCCCAATAGGTTTGGCCCAATCTGCTGTATTGCCATATAAAACCATGTAGAATTATGAGTCAGTGAAACATTTTATTTATTTGTTTTTTTTTAACTGTTTTTACATCAAAACATTTACTTTAACCGGTTACTGTTACTAACAGGGGGTTATGGGGTACAGGGGGTCCAAAGTGACAGAGTTTTTCTGTTAGTGTTATGTGTTGAACCAGAACAAATATTAATCTATGTGCAGACTTTGTTCCCTGTTTCTGGAGCAGGCCCAAAAACCTGCAAAGTGTAGCTTGCATATGTCGTTGTGTGTGTTTTTATGCTGATTTCTTTGACAAATATCTCTCTCTCTCTCTCTTTCTCTCTCCGGTTGAGATGATCACCTCCTCCTTCTTTTGTCAGCCATGTGTGAATGCTGAAGCCTTTGACCATTGCTGACAGAACACATTTCTCTTCCTGCTTTATATGCACGCTCATACTTCATAACAAAAACTTCACCCACGATGAGAAATAATACTAGAGGACGTTGTTCCCTGCTCAGTGTTATGATAATGTCACGCTTTATCTCATTTCTTCAGTGCTCTGACACCTGAGTGTGATGCGGCAGCCGAGTTTATTTCAAACAAGGTTCTGAATGAGAGTAATTCCTGCTCGATGCCCAGCGCAGGCTTGAGTTCACTTTGTTCCAGTCACAGAATCTGCTCAGACCTTCATACAGAAGTCTGTTATTGACTCTCGCTGCTTTTCAGGAACTAAACATATTTATTGTTTTTACTGAATTCTTAAACGCTTCATAGATTTGGTCTGAGAGCAGTAGTTATGGAACACTTTCTTCTTCACGTCTGCAAAACACATCCATGGGCAGGTGTTTCACCGGAAACGTCTCACGGAGCATTTCATTTTCTCTAAAATGTGCTTCTCATGAAAAATATTATCTCATACAAATTTAATACGGTGGTACCTTGAGATACGAAAAAATTAGTCTCTTGAAAAATATTTTACTTTGATATGCGAAAAAAATTCCAAGATGTGAAAACAAACAGTTCTGCTCTCTTATCCGCTTGTTAAGTCTGACATGGCTTTTTTTAAATCAAGCAAAACATTATGTATAGATTACCAATAATGTGCTGTAACAAAAGTTGGAGTCTAGGCGACCTAAAAGAAATAACGTTTATAACGTGGAAAGTGCTGTTCAGGAGAAACCCCCGTGTGAAACAAGGATGTCCTACCTTTAGCTTTCGTTTCCAAACAGCAGGTTCCCCTTTGTAAACGATAAGTTATTTCTTTTAGCACGCCATGACTTTTGTACTTTTGTGTTTACTCTTTTTAAATCATAATGACCACAGAAACTTTCCAAATGTCCCTGATCATAAGTTTACACACCCTGGTGATTTTGGCCCGATGAGGGTTCGAGCGGATGGTGAAGATAACCATCCTCACCTCGATCTGTTTGCTTGGAATCGACATTTCTGAATTCTGAGTGATGGAGAAAAACAAAAGAGCGTTGAAGGATCTACGAGAAAAAATGGAGTTGAACTGTACAAAACAGGAAAGAGATATAAAAAAGATCTCTAAGGAACTGGGAATGTCAATATGCAGTGTTCAAATGTTTGAAATTAACAACAATTTGGAGCAATGAGACCAAAATTTACAAGGCCAATGATCCAAAACACAAGGCCAAGTCCACTCGTCATCAGTTCCACCTGGAGTGGCAGTCTTCAGACCTCAATATCATTGAACTCAAGAATTTGCAAGAGTTGGAGGTTTTTACCAAGAAGAATGTGCTGCTTTACCAACAGAAAAAAATAAAGAACCTCATGGACAACTACCTCAAGAGACTGCCATCAGCCTGTGATCGGATTCATTTGAAAAGTTATTGTGTTCTTTTAGAATAAATGGCTTAACCAAACCACCCACTAAAAGTTCATTCAAATTTAAAAAAAAAATTTACCAATACATTGGAAAATGTAGTCAGGGTAAATAAACATATGAGGAAAACTGCATAATATAACTTTGGTTCATAAATACGTTAGTTTGTTTTGATGCTGTATTTATTTGTTCAATTTCTCCCAGACTCTGAAACTTATTAAAAAGACTGCAGTATGCAGTTTACGATTCTGGAATTGTAACACTTGCTTGCAGGTAAATGGAGAAAGAATGCTTTTAAAGAATATTCTTTCTTTTCAGGTTGAGTTTCTACGTTAAGCTTCTTCAGACGGTATGACTTCCTGACACAACATGTAATCGTTCATGGTAAACACAGTAAGCAAACAAGCGTTCCCACCAGCTCGCTAAAGCAATTGATCTGAGTGGAACTCTTTGATTTGCTCGAGCAACAGTGAGGTGACAGAAGTCCCACCAAGTGAGATCTCCTGAACATCTGGAATGACACTAAAGGCTATGACCCGAGGACAGATTTTAAACCTGTGACAAACTGATCTGCTTTGATTTAAATAATGCTCCTTATTCTCTTTATTCGTCTATTATTTGAAACCACTGAACTATTTTGCGATATTAGTCAACAAAAAAAAAGAAAGAAGAGTTATGGCTCGGAATAATTTTATTATTTCATATTAGAATGCTATCGCAGATGTGTTCACACAAACCTCCACAACTCAATCCAGGGTCATGGTGCCCACAAGCTGGAAATGAATGCTGATAAAGTGACCTGTCTCCATTCCCCCAAATCCATCCTTTCCCAGCGTTATTATTATTATTTTTCTCTGCGGTAGGAATGTAAGCAGTGTGCAGTGACGTGTAATGGCATTCTGGCCTTCCAGGTAATGTTGAAACTCTGTACAGTGTGTGCTCATAACACACTGCTGGACAGTTCATCAAATAAACAGAAAATCAAGAAATAGCTTTCACCGAACCCACCATCACTGGGGCTGTTGGTGTTTAAAGTGGAGAAATGGGACAAAGTAAGATCATAGTTTCATTATTATAGCATTAAACACATAAAAGTCAAAACAAATGCTTGTATTTGGTGTTTATTAACATTGCATTCAATAAAAAAATGTATCTAAAATGCAAAATATGTCTGTGGCTTTCCCAAAACCAGTGCTGTTAGCTTGTAGTGAACTTCCATATCTCTCAAACTTCCATATCTCTCCTCTTGCAGAGAGCAATTTAACACTTACATCTACCCAGACAGTGGTAGATCCTGCTGTAAAAGTGAGACTTATTTGAAAACATAGAGTGGTGTGCAGTAAAGAAGTAAATGTAATTCGTTATCTTTACATTTAAGCATTAGGTAGATTTGGTAGACGCCCTGCGATGGACTGGCGGCCTGTCCAGGGTGTACCCCTGCCTCTCGCCCAATGTGTGCTGGAGATAGGCACAGGCAGACCCCCGTGACCCTGAAAGGGAAGAAGCGGGTATGAAAATGAATGAATGAAGGATGAACATTTGGTAGATGCTTTTACCCAAAGTGACTTACATATAAAAGAATAAGCACATTTTTTGGTAAGTTCTTTCTTTCCCTGGGATTTGAACCCTACAACCTTTGCGTTATCAGCACAATGCTCTGCCAACTCTGTGCCATACCCTCCAATTCCCACCCTGCCCCTGATCATCTGTTCTTGCTTGATCTGCCAATAATGGTGGTCGTCCATTATCTGAAAAGCTACACTTGGTGCAAGTAGAACCAGATATATCGGTCCCTTCAGTCTGAAGCTCATGATGGTAGCTCATGATGGCTCAAGAGTGTCCCAGTTTCACATCACTCTTTTCCATACCCTCCAATTCCCCAATGCAATAACCCTACACCTCGTTCTCTGACTTTCGGTGTCTTCTTAAGTTCCATTTGACTGATTTAACATTTGCCAGCACCTTGCTAACACCCCAGAGAAATCAAGAACTGACCAAAAGTGGTAATTCCTTGAAATGTAAGTCAACTGCATACATGTAGGGTGAGGTATGTCATTAGGGCGTCCTCCTTCCTCAATGTTTAATTGATGAGGCCTACAAAGTCTCCAGAAAGCTCAAAAGTGTATCCAGCATTTCAGGTTCACCCTCATCCATGACAAACATCTTCCTGAGGGACTGAATCAGGCCCAATCTGAACCATCCGTGTTTGCTTGTTTAGAGGATCTCTCCTTTACTTCAGATTTCACAGTATTCAGAAAAATTCAGGACTTTTATTTCAAGTTTTGGAGATTTTAATAAAAATACACACTACTTTCCTAAAAAACAACAACTCTAATTTATTAATGCCATTTTTTTTCAGTTCCATGTTTTAGCTAAACTCTTGTGCCTTGATTTGGATTATTTAGTGTTTCTTGGAGGTGTTTCTATTCTGTTGTACAGCTAATGCTCATTATTCAACAATTATGATGTGTAATTAAATATTAAATATAATGGTTACCATAATTCCGACCATTATTGAAGTAGCAAGGATTTGGATTCTAAAATCAACCTGACATAAATGATCCTAGAGCCTGGTGTTGGTTTCACTCTGCAATAGTGTGAACAGGAAGTGAAATGGGTAAGGTTCACCCTCAGGCTTTATTTAGATTTTTTATGCGCAGCATTTTTTATATTTTTTCAGTACCTTCGGGAAATGTTCAATTTTGACATTAATATAACCATTTTTCTGTTTCACAATATTTTTCAACCATTTACCAATTTTAAGAACTTTATGAGCACTTGTTGAGCTGTCTGGGAGGCACCCTGAACAATATTTTGAGGAAGATAGTTATTTTCACACAGTGACTTTCTCAGAGGACAATGGAGCTGTCTGGGCAGCTTTTGTGTGTTTGCATGGCTATGTTCTCTTTTCTTTATGTACCATTGTGTGGAATTCATTAGTATGCTTACATAACCCCCTGCCTGACAGGATACTGTTTGACTCTATTTATGAGCACTGTTATTGTATTTTTGTGCTTCTATGCATATGTGTGTTAGCTTTTTTTCTCCAGCAGGGGTTATTAGTGATGACACAGTAGTGAGTCACCCAGCCCTCCATGGTGTGAGTAACAGTAAGCGTCAGTTACGGGAACACAGATGCTCACAGGAGAGTGTGGGGGACCCACGGCTTTTCATAGAATCTCACTCAGTTGTAGTAAAGAACTCAGGCCGATTGAACTTAAACTTCCCAAAACTTCAACAAAAAAGGGTTTCAGGTCTGCTGTTTCAAACCTTTGTTTGATTTGATCACGGCAAACATCAGCTGTGCTTAGATGTTCACAGGGCACTGAATCCTTGGGAGTAATACAGTCCAGCTGAAAAGTGGTTTAATGTATAAAACCACTGATGTAGAAATCACAATAAATACGGAAAAAAATACTATAAGTCATATAATTCTCTTTTTGTATTATTTTTTTCCACTGTGCTGAGATGCAGATCAGGCCAGATCTGGTAAACATTTAAAAATTTATGTCCACAGACAGCTCTAAAAGTTTTATCTACAGAACTAAAAAGAGCTTCATATATATGTTTATAGAAGCTATTTTTATTTAAAAAATGTTATATTTTTTATAGAAATAATCCAAGTTGGTTGCTATGGTAAACAGTCTGGTTGCTATGGAGGGGTTGATACGAGGTTGCCTTTGTCACTATATGTTAGTTAATCCAACCCTCGTGTTTCTGTCATAAACCAAAGCTGAGATAGAGTTCAGAAAAGATTGGTTGCTAGAAAAAATGGTTCGGTTGCTAGGGATCCGTCAGTGTTTTCCTACAATTGAACTTCTTGCTAGGATTAACATGATCAAATCCAAGCTTCTCTGTGATGTTTTATCTTGACATTATTTCTGTTGTCTTTTCATGTTTCAACCTGAAGGTTGAAGTCCTGAAACCTTAAGGATTTTAAGAATGCACAGAGGAGTGGAACAAAATCCCTTCTGAGAAGTGAGGTATGCAAATATTCTAGGACAACAGGGGGTCAAATATGTTCATTACAGGCAGTGATTAAAATAGTTCTGAATGCTACAGCTCACCATCTTACTGGTAGCAGACAACATGAATACATTACCCCTATTCTGTACAGCTTGCACTGGCTTCTTTATTGTGTCTGAGGCAGAGGATAATCTTGAGGAGGACCCTAATTATGAGGCATGCTCCTCAGATGAGAATGAGACCCCCCTGTGTTCTACCAGCAGACACATTACCTTCCAAAAATAAAAAAAAATATTTTGTCGCTCCCCCCTTGAATGACAGGGTAGACTTAGTGCTGCTAATGTCATCCAAATTGTTCCAGGTCTTAACAGATATGCTGTCAGTCATGTTCAAAACAAATAATCAGCATTTCAGCTTTCAATTGAAAATGATATACTTGAAACTTAGAGGGGGGGGGGGTCTATTGGGACAGCTGGAAAACTTAATGTGTCTGATTCGCAGCCTACATTGATTTACTCATTCTGAATTGTTTGTGTGTTGTTAAGTAATCAACAAAGACACATTTCCTGACATTAACCCCTTTAGCAAAAAATCATATTCTGGAGGTTTTAAATTGCTGGGGTCAAACCCAGTGGATAAAAGGTGTTTGGGGTAACTGGATGATTCCCAAAGAACAATACCATTCCAAGCGCCAGCATCCTCCAGTGGACATTTCCACAAATGGTTATATCCAAGTAGTTTTTTTTTTTTTAAAAAGACAAATAATAAAATGTTTTTTTCTGAATATACATAAAGCTTGTCTGCAACGTCATATTTAATTTGCATATTTTCCTGTATTTTGAATCAAGCAAATGCAGCTTTGTGTCTAAGACAAACTTTCTTTCTTCTTCTTGTGTTGCTCCATCATCTCCAGTTCGACTCCATTAACAAGGAGCACTTTTGAGATCAGTAAAAATGTCAGCAGGCTCAGTGCAATGTGAAATCTGATTAGCTCAGTGTTCATGTCTCCTGAAGCAGTATCAAAATAACTTGAGTGATCGCTGGCAGAACAAAGGCTGGCATTGTGCTGCCGGCCGTTTACATACTTCCTGTTACTGATGGCCTTGGCATGACCAATATTTACAGAAACGTTACGCTTCGACAGCACACAATTAAACTTGTCATAACACAACTCATCCAAGAAAAAGATGGGAGGAGAGGTGAGAGGATGAAGTCAGCTGGTGGAGAGAGGAAGAGAGGAGGTAAACAGCTGTTATACTTGGACAGTCTCTCTCTCTCTCTCTTTCTCTGTTTTCTTTAATGTGCTTTCAGCAGAAAAAAGATCTGAGTTGAATGGGTCAAAAACTCAATGGTTTATGACGATATTTCTCTGCTTCCATCAATCTGTCAGTTTCAGCTCTTTGAAGACGATCTGATTTTTGAAACATTGCCTTGTTATATTACAAACCTGAATTATGATGGGGATATGAGTTGAAACTTTATCCTGCTGTCTGTGCTTGGAAGGAAGGAAGGAAGGAAGAGCCGGCTTGACCCTTCACTGTCCAGATGGAAGCGGCTGTTTGTTTGTTTGACTGGTTGAGGTTTAAAGACATGGCCATTAAAAGTGACATAAATAGCAGTGTGTTTTGCGCGATCCATGCAAAAATATGGTTTACCGTGAGAGTGGAGAAACGCAAAACGTGACCAGATGTGATACGTACAAGACGAACAGAACACAATTCATCAGCTCATGTTCTAATAACATGTTGTCAAATAGTATGTTGCAGTTCAGTCCTAAGGTCAATCCTTGGGTAAGCCTTATGCTCGTTGTATAATACCCAGATTTTTATTCTCTCAAATAATATAATTACAAGGTGAAAGGTTGATGCTGATTATTTGCTAATAATATTAGCTTCCTATATTTATGCAAGTTTGCTTAACTCTTGTGAGAGTAAGAGAGCAATAACATGTTTTCTTTCTTTACTTGCGTTTTTTTTTCTTTGGAGAGGGGGAGGATTCGAGTCTTTATATTTTTTGTCCCTTCTTTTCTCCTCCTTTTCAAAAAAGGCAGTTGTCAGTGCATCATATAAAAGAAGATATACAAGCGATTCACATGCTAATGTTGGTACTGCTTTAAAAGAGAATGCAGAAGAGAAGAGGGGAAAAGTGCTATTGATGGAGAAATGGGGGAAGGGGGATGGAGCTGGGCAGAGCAAGAGCAATGGGACGAGGAGGAGGAGGATGAGTTTGCTGCTGTAGAGACAGAGAAGTATTTGTGTGTGTGTGTGTGTGTATGTGTGTGTGTTAGGCCTCTATGTATCAGCAGTAGTGAATAAAAGTATAAAAAAAGCTTCCTTACCTCATCTGCCTGGTACAGCCAGCTCATAAATAAAGGGAGAACAATGGCATCGACTCTGGCCACTTCAGCCCTGCCACTGTACCAACACAGCCCAGAGATTAATAATCGCATTCATATCTCACTGGGACTGAGAGAAGTGCCGGGGAAAGAGAGTAACAGTGTTTCGATAACATATTATGTAAACTAGACATTCCGGGCATCTTTAAGTATCGTTCACTCATCAAAAACATGTTTTATTCAGAATCTTTCGAGCATGTTTATGTAATCCCGTATTCCTTTTTTATGAACTGTAAACAACTCGATGTTCCTAGCACCACCTATAGTTCTGGCTCCGCCCACTGACCAAACAGATTAATCGTTAATCTGCGCAGTTATACTGTCTGTCCACACGAAACCACAGCACCATTTTCAAGTAACCGCATATTTTTGAAAAAGCAGATGAATCATTTTTTAACGATCGGAGCTCCGGGTACTCCGGTTTCCCCCACCATCCCAAAAAAAAACATGCAGGTAGGTTAATTGAATAATCTAAATTTTAACACACCCCTTAGGTGTGAATGTGTGTTTGGTGAACTGGTGACCTGTCCCGGGTATCTTCCCACCTCTCGCCCGGTGTGCGCCAGAGATGGGCACTGGCGGAACCCTGAAAGAGAATAATAAGCGGGTTAGAAGATGAATGAATAATGATAATGTTGATGAATAAATGAACAAATATAAGAATGGACTGGGAATCCTGAAAGTGAACATGTGCATCATGTTATGACCCAAGAATGATGAAAAGAGACTCGTTCAATTCAGCACTTGGTCTAAGTGTCTCCTTTTCTTTCAGTCGTTCTCTATTTCTGCCCTCATTCACCCTAAAATTCATTCTTCATTCTCTTTCATTTACTGGAGTATTCCATTTCATTTCTGCAGCTTGTGTCTGAAAAGCATTCTTGCAAACACACACACACACACACATACACACACACAGACACACACACGCACACACTCACTCACTCACTCACTTATTCTCTGTCTTTCTTCAGGTGATGTGTCCAGTGTGTGGCCCGAGCCTTTCAAAGTAATTAACCCTCTCACATTCCTATTTCCTCTCTCTCTCTCTCTCTCTCTCTCTCTCTCTCTCTCGATGTCTTTGATCCTGCGAGCGGCTGCTGCAGGCTTCATTAAGTTGAGGTTCTTTTGTGTGGGACGCAGAGAGCTGCTTCACATCCTTCCTGTTTGCTCTGGTCATCAGGTATCACAGATCTGACATCCCAGTGAGAGAGGGAGGGTAAAAGTGCATGACAGTAACCCCACCCCCTCCAAAGCGTGTCTCTAAACGCACCCACACCTTTCTTCATATGTCACTTTACAAAAGCGACAAAGTAACAACTTTTAAATAATACTTTTTCTAAACTCACAATGTAACCATTTTAACACTGCCCGATGTCCAGGAGACAGACACTACTAAGTTAGCTGCAGAGGTCATTGCTATAAAAGCTGGTTGTGTGAAGAAAATAATAAAAGGTTGAATGGATTGTAAAAGCGACAACGGCAGAAGAGAGAGCCCCAGTGTTAAGAACATGCTTCCACAACTTTGGAATGGACTGAGGCTCAAACCTTTAGAGGTCACTGTAAATTCCTGATTGATTCTGAACTATTTAGTGGAATTGAAATGTTTTTGGGTTGCACAAAAAGTGTTACAAAATGTGACATTTTAGATCTTTTAATGGTATTCAATGGTAAAGTTAGTTCCTGGATATTTAAGTGCTGTTTTTTTGTGAATGGGGGAACTTTGAGAGCTTTCCTTCAGTCATCGGGACAATTTTTAGTGTTGCCTTGTATCTGCTGCAGGGTGCCAGGGGATGTTTCCCTCTTCCCCTAATGAGTGTGGAGTGCTTCCTATTGGAGATCGGCCAGCTCCTGAAGCACATCTGGGGACACCGGACACAGTGTTCTGTGGTAGTCCAAGTGCTAGGCTGAAGTTGAGTTTTGTACTGTGTTTAATAATGAAAATGTCATGAAATGACCAGAACATGACTGATCATACAGAATACGGGAGTTGCAAAAGGGTTTGGATTTTCTAGATGTAAGATCATGTAACTCTATGAAGTCTCAGAGACAATGTTGTCCAATTACAGTGTTTTCCTGTTTCTTTTAAATGCAGCCAGATGAACTGGTGACCCAGGGAACTGCGCTGTCAGTTAAAGGTGGTGGTGGCTTAACTGCTTCAGCGTTGAGAAAGACATCTCAGCACTTCCACTTTTTCAGACTCATGCAATTCCATGTTAACCTGAATATCAAACTGCTTTTCTCATGATCTCTTTAACTTGATTTGGGAAATGTATTATTGACGTTTCATCAGGGCACAACATGTGCCCAACACACAATTTCATTAAATGTGTTTTTGTCACTAAGAAAGCCAAGATCAAGTGGGAATAACTCGTAAATTTCATGAATTCATATGTTTGTAAAAGTTTTTGAATGTATCCATAAAATATAATTAAAAAAGAAACCTGGGCACAATTTTTTTCCCTAAAAAAAATGCTACTGTGAAATATTGTTAAAATTTGCAGCCATTTTTTTTTATTCTGGGAGTCAATAAAACTTGCTGTAATTATGTAAAGAGTTTTTGAATGCATTTTAAAAAGAAAATGAAAAATTTAACTTGAAATGTGTTTAGCATACAATTTTTTAAGCAAATTGTATAATATATATTATGTCAGGAACCTGAAAATGTGCAAATTCAATGTCAGTAAATGTGTGTGTTGTTTTTTTTTAAAGCCAAGATCAGGATGGAATACCTCAAAAACAATACAGTAAAATATTTTTTTAATAATTTTATAATGTACATTTTTATAATGATGATGAGAGAAAATAAGAAATGGAACCTCAAAGCACAATTTATCAAGTCATTGTGTCTTTTAAGGCAGACCGCTGAGCTTCAATAAGAAATTGCGAATAATTATTTAACTATACAGATATATTCATATAACAAAAGTAAATTCTTAATAATACATATCAACGCTTCTTTTTAATTAACCTTTTTTAATTAAACCAGGAAATTGGTTTACTCCGTATAGGGAACGAGGCTACTGCGTTTGATCCAATGCCGCATATCCACTTTGTTCACTTTCTAATATGTTCCTTATAATTATGCACCTGTTGTCGGGTGTTTTCAGAAGTATCATGTTCAACTTTGATTTTCCATCCCTTTCCTTCTAAATTTGAGATGCTAAAATATCCACCATTGTCATCGGAACGTCCCTCATTAAATCTGCACACGTTGTACTCTTTGTTTAGTGAGTGTAACTGTATGTTTCGCTTTCTCTTCCACAGAGGATACCCCGCTAATCATACACCCCCGATCTCACAGCCTCCCCAAAAAGCACAGAGCTACGCACGATCTCCCAGTAGCACAAGGTGCGGGTCGACACCTCACAATTACTGTTTGTGATTCACACTAACCCATGTACAGGAGCCTGAGCTCAAATTACAGCCTTAGCCTCTGCGCTGGGAACTTTATTTACTCTGCCACCTTTTCTTTTCTTTCTCTGGCAGTGACAGTCGACAACAAAACCTAATTAGAGCTTTCAGCCCTGCGCCCATTACAAGCAACCCGATCCCCGAGCACTGCAGAAAAGACCAGGAAAATAATTATGACATTCCTGGTATTAAATCATTGGTTATGTCTTCATCTCTCCCATGGAAATATGATTTGGTGCAGTACAAATTGTGGGAGCTGCTCGCTGTTTGCTTGCACTTAATTACAGCTGTGGTATTTACAGGAAGTCATTGTGTTCAAAGGCTTTTTTTGCCAATAGACGCAGCATGTCTTTAGCTCCTGAAAGAGAACACCACTCACCAAGAGGCTCACGTGAGACATGTGCAAGGAAAGGATGCATGTGTGTGTGTAAAGTGTGCTTATGTTTGAACCGCTGTGAGACCTTAAGAGGCGAAGCAGGTAAAAAGCCTTGAAGCGGTGAAGTGGAGAAAATGTGCACACACATTATGCCTCTATTTGCTCGCGTTTGTTCACACAGTGTGACTTCGAGGAACACTTCTTCTTTACCATGATGCGAGCCATGCATTCACCTTCACATTCAGGGCAAACGATCAAATTTGGAAGTTCACAGGTAACAAGACTTGTCGTATAGTTTACACCTTGTATTTTTCTGCTTTTTATGGGACTGAAGATTATGAAATATGATTGCCAGGTTCCCCGACTCTCCTTTAGGCTCAGATTTTAATTTATGACTGTGAGGTGGAAGGAGAGCAAAGGCCTCTCCACACGGATTTGATATGAGTATTTCTTCATTTGGAAATACTGATGCAACGACACTCCCTGCCTGAAGATGGCGTTTGTGATTCAACAGATGCCCTCCGCACCACAGGGGGAAACAGTAAGGAAGAAGAAAGTAACACTGAAGAATTCAAAGAATGAGAGGTTTGTACAATTGTTGGCTGCTCACAGGGAGATGTTTGACAAAAATATGGAGGAAAGAGAGGATTTGTGGAGCTCTATTTCTTTCCTGTTTCCTGTACCTAGCGGCTCATTTACATCCTGCTTACGTCATCCAAAGAGCCAGCTTTCATTGGTCACTCTCCTTGTAAAAAACGGGTCCAATATGGCAATCCGAATCTATTTTCATCGACATCACTCGTTCAGCCTGATGCGTGAGCTCCCGTTGGCACACATGCTTTTCGATCGACGCGCGTTCTCACCAAAAACTTCTGGTTAAAAATTTTGGATCATCATGTTGTGAATGATATGCAACATATTACGGGACTGGAGTACAGGAGTCTGACTCTGGAACCCTCTGGAGGAGATCTTCTTTAAGAATGAGGAGGTAAGTGTTCTTATAGGTCTGTACAGTGGAAGATTAAGTGAGTAACCAAAGAGCCAGAACCATGGAGGAAACCAGCAAGTAAAGAGATCACTGTGGTTAGGGATTCCAGGAAGTAAATCACTTACTTATTTAATAACTCATGAAGGTGGTATGGGGGTGCAGGGCGCCTTTCAGTTAGAAGGATGCGGGTAACCCCCTGGGAGATGTTTACATGTCCTCTTTCCTCAAAACATGTGTTTTTGTTATTGGAACAATTTTTAAATGGCAATGTTTTAATTAAATTATTAAATTAAGCACCATTTTCAACCTTTTTAGGTATTATTTACATTGCATTCTCATATTAATGACCACATGGAAGTATGTTCTTCTAAGTGGCTAAAGAGGTGTTCCCAGTTGACCCATTTAATTTCGCTCTACAGTCCATTTCCACCTAAGCAATCTTGATTCAGTTTGCAGTACATCAAACGTTGATCTGGCTTAAAATCCTCGCCTTGTTCGAATAGCTCTTGTACAGCTTGGAGTTGTATTTGGAGTCATTGTCTTGGAGGGAAAAAAATGGCGATCCAACTAAACACAAGCCAACCAACAAAGATTATTATTATTAATTAACAGAGAGAACAGTAGATAGAGACAGGAAGCAAGGCAGAGAGAGAATGGGTGGGATGGGAAAGATGATAGGCTCAGGACTCGAACCGTCCACTATACCACGGGGCAGAACGCACTCATCTAGGCTTTAAACTGAGATCCTGGGCTGGTGACTCAGAGGAACCTGGAAGTGACTCTTGGCTTTCGGTTTCTGGATGTGAGTAGGCTTCCTGGTAGGAATCACCTGCACTGATCTTAATTTCTTAAAGATTATAAGACATAGTAGCCCATCATACTCCCTTTTTACCTAGCTGGTTTGTTTTTGACAAATTATGAATGAACAGCCACATCAGGCTTTCAGTTGAGCACCAACTTGAATTTTGCAAAGTATTTTCTTATTATTACTAATGAGAACCTGTTGTTAGCAGGCAACGGTGCAGAAATGACAAGAAAACAACTGCTGATATTTCATATACATTTTTATTAAACCCCTATTAACCATTGTTTTATTTGTTTTAATTAAAACAAAACTAACATTGGGTGAATTATTTACATAAGCCACTACTTACTCCCAAAATATCTTTTGCCCGTCTGTAACATCAGATAATTAAACACACATGCAAACACAATTTTTCTTCACCGTGACTTTCACAGTGACACATAAATCATTCATCACTTGAAAATATGCAATTTAAAATAAAATCTAAATGAGTTCCTGTAACATAACCTTTGACTTGATTTTTTGCATAAACAGGTTTCTTCTCCAGATGCTTTTCATCCAACCTGGAGTTAAATCCCAGGAGCTAACTCATAGCGGGTGTTTAGCTCCAGGACACAATCAGGATCCTGATCTCTGGTGCAGCCTCTGTAGATGTTGGTCATTGCTGGTGGCTTCCAAACATGCAAACTTTGGATTCCCCTTCCACCTTGTTAATGAGGGTTATAGTAGTTTATTCATTGATAAATCTTGAAAGGGGGGGGGGGTGCAGTCTTTCAGTAAGAAGGTTACTAGTTGCTCTTCTGGAGACTCCAAAAGGCTAAAAACATGCATCGGGTTAATTGCAATCTCTAAGTTCCCCTTAGGAGTGAATATGTGTTGCCCTGTGATGGACTAGCGACCGGTCCAAGATGTACCAGGGTGTGAGCTGGAGAAGACGAAGAAGCGGGTGAAGAAAACAAATGAATTCTATGGGCGATGTGGCCCACTTGCATTGTAAATTTGTGAGCCTGGATCCATTTATTTGGATGTTTTTCACACAGTCTGAGCCGTGCATCAGACATTGTTATTCATTATGGTAAAGCACTTCCTTTCCACTTAGACTGATCCAATTTAAACCTGTCTGGACTACATGAGGATGAGGCAGGCAGCATCTAAGGGACATCTCAAGGAACTATTTACACAAGTGTGAGTGTTATTAAAGTTAGAGGCTGAGAGTGTTTGGATGCAAATGTTAGTCATACGAGTGTTAGAATGTTTGAGAACAAGTCGAGGCCAAAGGTGAGAGGGCTAATCTGCTAATCCAATTGAGCGGCTGTGCACCATTCACATGATCCTAGATTCCCTGGGACCCAAACTCACATACTTTTCAAAATATTAATCAAGTTATTCCTGCAGCAAGCGCTGGTTAACAGCATCACGCAAGACATTTTTACAAAAACCCAATTGATGTTCTTCGACACATCCCCTGTTCCTGCATCATGTGAGCATCTAGCCCCAGTGGCACAGTGTCATTTGATGTCTCTGTGAGCAGATTATCAGAGGTGACTTCTGCAACCCCAGAGAATTCCATCCCATAATTGGCAGAATTTATTAACCAATTAAAAGTCCATGCTAAAGAGCGTCACTGGAGATATTCCACTGCTATTATTGGCCCCTGTGATCCGATCAGCTCAGAACATCGCAAACTCAATCTGTCCATGCTGTATAAAAGTAAGACATCTTGCCTCTCAATGACAGCTCGGCTTAGCTCACTCAACTTCCGCAGATAATATTAGATTGATTCTGTGAGTTTATGCTGAGAGAGACTTGTGCAATCAGAGAAAATGAAGCGGACATTTCCAAACACTGTGCAAACTTATCTGAACCCCATGCTCTAGAAGGGGTTCAAATATTTACCATTGACTTACAATGAATTTGCAACGAAAAAAAAAGAAAAATATAATAAAGTTTATTAAGAAATTTTATAATAAATATATAAAAATATTATCAAGATTAAACCTCATAGAGGAATGGGGGTTTGTTTATATTAAACAAACAAACAAAAAAAAAATCAGTATCACCGTGAGCTACCTAGCACCAAGTCGTTTACCCTAGGAACCAAATTTTCTGAACTCTGTCTCAGCTTTGGTAAATCACAGAGGCATGTGGGTTGGTTTATTTAACTTATAGTAACAAAAAAGGGAACATTATATCATGTCACTGTGTTATTATTTTTTGTTATTCTTTTTATGTATTATTAAATATCACAGTTTTTTTCAGTAGTAGATTAAATAAAGATTTAATTTATCAATTTAATGTTTTTGTCATTTGTGTTTCTGATGATCAATAATCAGTAACTTCAACTAAGTTGAAACCTCAACTAACTTAAACTAAGTTTTTACATGTCATTTTACATCTATGTGAAATTTTTCTTTTGACCAAAACAACGACAAACTTTAATATTGATGGTTTATTTTTGGGAAAAAAATACAAGCAGGTTCTAACAAGATTGGGTAATAGAGTAAGAAGTCCTCACAGAAGAGCGTACAGTGGATTCAGAGTTGCAGGTGATGAGCCAGGTCGAAATGACGTTCAGGCACTCTGTTATGTTAGGGGCTGTAACTGTAGAGTCATCAGGATGGAAAACAGGGGAAGTGGAGTGTTGTCAGCATAACAGTAGTAGAAGAAGTCATGTCTGTGGATGATGGGACCCAGGGAGGTGGTGTAGGTCAAGAAGAGCAGAGGACCTAGAGCTGCACCCTGTGGAACTCCAGGAGCAGCTGCTGTGTCTTGTACACCCTGTTACTTCAGCGGCTCTGAAGGATCTGCCAGAGAGATGGGAAGTCAGTCCAGGGCAGTGGGGGATTACTATGTACATGATTCTCCACCCAGAGAGAGAATCTCCTGTAGACAGCCACCTACACAGGAAACTGGGCTAAGTGAATCAACAGCTAGCCCCTTCATCTTTATGTGGACCGTGTTCACATGGACACCATTCAGAACTACGAGCCACTCTCTCAATCTGCCAATCAGGGCAGAGATCCAACACCCTAAAAGTCTCAACCGGCCAAAGTAGGATTAGGCGCCGCTGCTATGGCTATCCTCGTCTCCGGGTATGTGTTTGTTCTCTGCTGTGTGTATGCACTTGAATGGGTTCAATGCAGAGCACAAATTATAATGGGCCTCTCTATGCCTGGTTATAATGTCAAGTTCACTTCGATAATACCTTTAGACCGGGTTTCTTCCAAAGCATTTGTGCCAGGCACGGGGAATCCTTCAGGACTCTTTGGAGGACAATCAGGTTGTTCCACTTCTGACTCATTCATTCATGTATTTATGGATCTTTGTTTCTTGTTCCAGTGGTTCTATGTTAGAACAGGAAAGGGGCATCTCCCAAATTGTTCCCATCTCAAAATTACAGAAGAGTTCCCCTCACTGGAACCTTTCAAACGACGTAAAGAATCTATGGGTGACCAGGGGCCAATAAAACAGGCACTTTGGTCAAAGTACCTTAAATGTAGTTGCAGGAAGTGTCTTTTGCGGTAGCTGTGAAATTGACAGACACTTCTGAGTGAGAATGGACAATGTAGCAGTTACAAAGACAAATATACATCAGAGAGAGACAGATAGGTATTAAGAGACTCAAGGAGCAAGAGAAGGGTGAGAATCCACAGAGGCAATATTTGACTTGGCCAGACGGACGCTGCATGCAGACCAGTCACATCTGCAGCTGTTTAGCTCGTCTCTGAGCCACCACACTGATGAGAGTAGGTCTTCCCCTGTGAAGTCATCAGTCTGTAAAGGGCACCCGGGGCCAACCTCAACCACGCAAGTTACTTCATGATGACATCACTCCAAAGCAGAGGAGACTGTAGTTTTGCAAACGTCTTCATTCATCCTTGCGGCAGCACGCCGGATGATGGATTATTGACGGATGAACTCTGGTACATTCTAAGTGGCAAATGGGAAGGGCGCAGCTTGTCTCTCTTGCCCTTTTCCTCTGGCTGTCTCGTGGTGTGGTCCGTTGCATCACAAGTCACCCCAAACATGTCCAGAAGCTGTGCTTTCTCAGCTGTTTCTTATACATTCTCAGGGAATATCTTTGTCCAGATGGTTTATTTTTAAAAACAATACACACAGCCAACATTCCAGTACAGACCCCTCTGCTGTCAGACGAGTGAAGCATGGGACGAGAAAGGAAGAGATGGCAGACCCAAGGATGGATGCTGGATGAACAACAGATGGTTATTGCACACAATAAAAAAGATAGATGCACTTGTGAAGGTACACAGAAACACAGCACACACATTCATATTCAAAGGGGGTATAAGGGCAGATACATAAAAGAAGATCGAAGGGGGTTAATATGATTGACTCCATTTGATGTGTGTATTTTTATTTTACTTCTGTAATTGTTTAAATTAGATTGAAAATCAGATTGGTTGTTACAAACAATGGTAAAAAATGTCTCTTGGACAGAAACACACGCATTTTTGGTTTTCTGCGGCCTCTATAGAGCTCTTTCGCCATCGCAGTACAAAATAAAAGCCACTCTAGAGAGAAAGAAGAGGTAGGGCTGTTTGGCCAGGATTATAGCCCAGTTAGGGAGCTCAGCCTGGGCTTCCAAGTGCCCCACAGCATTCTCCTTGAGAGAGAGAGAGAGAGAGAAAGAGAGAGAGCATGAGGAATATACAGATATTGGCTGAACTTAGATTACATTCGATCTTGTTCCTTAGAAGATTGCTTTGGTTCATTCAGTGTCCTGCGTCCGTTTCGAGATCAAGACACAAAATAATGATTGTCTTTCACAAACAAAACTAAACATTTATGTGAATAGTATATCTGCCAATGGACACTTGACATAGTATCCTTTGTCATTGGTTCTTTTAAGGTCAGGGGGGTTTTGTTTGGACAGGTCGCCATCCATCACAGATTTTAATTCTTTTTTTTTTTTTGTTATAACGTTACTTCCTCCAGATGATTCAGTTTGATCCCCTTCCCGCAGCTCCGGGGACAACACTAAGCAAAGGTAGTAGTTTCAATCCCCAAGCGGGGTTACAAGCGGGGTTCTGCTTTTTCCCTAAGCCTCTTAGCGCTGAGTGTACGCACGCTGATTCACCCATTGAGGCGTGCATACAGCCCCGGACATCTAAGGGCATCACAGACCTGTTATTGCGCCATCTCGAGTGGCTACTGTGACACTTTTCTCTATAAGAAGTCTGTCATTTAAAAAAACTTCAAAAAATTATCTCCACAGGCATCCATTTCCTTCGAAAAATACTTTCATTTTACAACAATCTCGAAAAGCACAATTGAGAGGCAATGAATATCCATCTCATTTTGATACAATCAGGAAGCCCCTCTCTGATTGGAAAGATACTCGTGCATATTAACAGACCATGTGACGTAACTGCAGCTGTGCTCCAAACAAGGTTCTTCCACATGATGATTTTAATGCTGCTTACTTCACAAGGCTGCGTAAAAGTAGTCCCATTTCAACAAAAATCGAAGGGTCCTTTAAATGCGTCCTCTGTTTTCCCTGAATTCAAAGGATGCATGGCTACCATCGTTTGTGGCCTCACCTTTCCCAAAATGCTTTGCACGTTTTTTTTTTTTCTGCAACAGAATAAACACAAAATAGCAAACACGAACATGACGTTAATAAGGCTGTTAAATGGGATGTGATGTATGCTAACTGTCATTTTGTTGTAGGGAGCAAGGAGCAGTTGATGCAGCCTCCGTAGGAAACTGGGTAAGTTACATCTTCTGAAGGATGCAGAACCTGGATTGAGCCACAGCTTGCGTCTGTTTGACTGAGGTTGCGTAACTTTCCTTTCTAAACAGGAAGTGCCACAATGACCCAAAAAAAAAAATGGAAAATTAAACTGTTTATTGATTGAAATGATGTAAATGTTTGAGGTTACTGTCTTCAGCAGAGAGAGGTTAACATATAGATATTATAAAACTAAAAATGGCTTGGGGTGTTGTGGCCCTTTTACATTTATTAATAGTAACCTGATTACTGTTCTCTTTCTGGGGTCTTAAATTAAAGAATATACTGTAGTTTTTCTATTCTGTACTGACATTTCTGTATGAAAATTATGCTTTCATACCAAACCCCATTTGCACTGATTCTCACATGCTCTTACATTATGTCATGTGTATATTGGAGCAGCGTCATCATCTGTTCATTTGTACTTATATGGTAACGTAGTCATTGTTGCTTTTAGTGTATTTTTAGCTCATAAATGGACCTATTGTACACGTGAACTTTTCGCCACAGTTTACACTTATTTATGTCTGTTTGCACATACAAAATATATTGACTTTACAATACATTTAGCATTTTCTAAGCCTTGTTTTGCTATTTTGATATTGAGTCCAATACATTTTGTCAGTTGTTGATAACTCTTTTGTTATGTTCAAGCATTGCTGCTGAAACCCATCTCTTATCAGGTTGAAATGTTCTTCATTAATGTTGTTAAATTGCTCTCTCTTACGCTCATTTAGCTGTAGTGGAAGTCTTTCTCTGACATGTGCATAAAGGCAAGAATCAGCAGAGCTAATGAAGCGTTGAGAAAAAGTGAATGAAAAAGTTCCATTTAGAACATAGCTGCCATTCCAGAGGTGAGGTCATCAACCTGAGACCACCGTGATTGAAGTAGCTGGGATTTCCGTTCCCAGGGGAACCAAAGACAGTTGCAGAAACAGCTATTCACTGCCCAAAGTGTCCAATAACATCAGAGAAATTCGTCAGGAAGGAGACAGGGGCATGAGGCTCGAGAGTCCTGAACATCTGCAGGTGTCTTCAAGGATTGAAGAAAAAAGTGCCAGCTTATAGACACAGTGAGTCTTTGAAAATGCTTTTTTAGAAATGTAATATTGTGAGTTATGTTGAAAATCTATTCCATTTCTAATTCTGTTTATGCCCCTCAGCCCTGCACAGTTTCACAAATTGAGAAATTAAATGAGAAAAAAAATTTGGATGTAAACTATTTAAAAAGTTAGCTAATGGCCACTTTTTTAGGTACAGCCATCAAACTGCCAATCATATTGCAGAAACTCCAGGCATGTGGAGTGATTTAAATGACTTTGAATGTGACATGGTTGTTGGTGCCAGTCAGCCCGCTCTGAGCACTTCAGAAACTCCTGATCTACTGGGATCTGGCAAATGCCTTGTTGATGCGAGATGCCCGAGAAGAATGACTGGTTTAAGCTGGTAGTGAAGCAAGGGTTACTCAAATAACTTTGAACCTTGACACACTGACTTGACTCAAAACACACTGAACAGAACAAAACACACTGGTGGCAGAAGACCACCATAGGTGCACTCCTGTAATCTGAGAACAATTCACGCCAAAAGAGACGGTTGGGAAAACGTGGCCTGGTCTAATGAGTCTCGATTTTGCAACAGCATTTGGAGGCTAGGGTCAGAATTTGGAGTCAACAACATGAAAGCATGGATCCATCCTGGAGGTGGTGGTGTAATGGTGTGGGGGACATTTTATTGGCACACTTTAGGCCCATTATAACCAATTGAGCATGGATTGGTGATGATGATGAGTTCTTTGTACTCAAATGTCCTCCACGGTCACCAGATCCAGTAGGGCAACTTTAGAATGTGGTGGAACGGGAGATTCACATCATGGATCATGCATCAAATCTGCAGCAACTCTGTGATGCTCTCATGTCGATATGGAACAGAATCTCTGAGGAATGTTTCCATATCTTCATATTTCCTTCTTAGCCATAAAGGATTATGGGGGACCAACCTGGTACTAGCAAGGTGTACCTAATAAAGTTGACTATCTCAGATCTGTCTGAAGGAATGCCTCTGCCCCCAGACTCATTTGTACACTACTAGAAATATCCCGTCATCACAATTGAAATGTCAAGCTCTGAGCTCCTTGACCCTTTCAGTCTGGCCTCTTTCTAGAGCTCCTCTACTGGGCCTGGCTGCAGCAGTGGCTGGTGAGCGGATGCCAGCCAGGCCCCTGTGATCCCGCTAATTGAGGACTTGCTTTGGGGATATATTTAATCAGCACTACAAGGCTCTGAGAGGAAGACACAGCCTTGTAAAGATTCGCTGACTGCCTGAGCAACACGCCAAAATCAAAAGTAGAAAAGAAGGTGGAAGTAGAAGATACACCTTCCTACTAAAAGCATACCCTCGCGCACAAGTACATGCATGCACACACAAACAACTCGTGCATGGCTTCAAATTGTTCACACTCACATACACAGAGATATTCCGTCCAAAAATGTGATTCCAGCTGCCCTAAAGCAGTGCGTTTTAGAGGCCTGTAATTATTAGCGCTTCAGATGTGGCTGGGTCGGGCAAAGCAGTAAATGAAGAAGAGTCGCGGTGCCAGCCCTAAAGCTGTAAGAAAACTGAAAACAAATGATCATGCCCCCCCCCCCCCACACACACACACACACTGCATGTGGAAACATGTGTTGCTGGAAGTTTGTGTGAATCACATGAAGGAAGATTGGTGGTCCTACTCCTTTTGTTGAAGGGTTAACGGATCTCTTTTTCCTCCTTTCATTTCAGGAGCTCTGAGGTGTGGACGAGGGCTAAAGGAAGTAAATTGGAGGGGGGGGGGGTATGGGTGAGGAGACGCCCCTGAAATGCTACAGAGGCGGACACCAAGATAATTAGAAGAAACTTTGAGAATATCTATGTGCACGGAACGGTGATTTATTTGTTTCCAAGGTGAAATTACGTGCATTATCTGACTCAGTGTTTGTAAAAGAGAGAGCATGTCCGGATGAGGGTACCTGGTCTAACACTGGTTTGTGTGTCTGTTGTTCACTGTCTGGCCTGCCTGTCTGTAATCAAGTCTTTTAATGGTTCCAGCCAGTAATTGCACTGTATAGCCCCAAGATAGCAATCAAAGGACTCAAAGATGCGGGATTCTTCTCTCTCTCTTTCTCCTCGCCACTTATAAAGGTATGTCTATCAATTTCCCATGCATATTATTCATATATTTATTTAATCTTGCAGACCATCTAATAAGAGCCTCTCGGCAGAAGAGAAGAGGGGTATTGATCAATTCAAAGTGATCTAATGGCAAAATGGATATTTCTTTGAAGACGGGCCTGGGCCCCAAGTCGACCCCTCCTCCTGCCTTCTGAGCATTGTTTTCCTCTTATCTTTGCACCATTACTAGCCCACACTAATGGCCCTTTTAAGCCTGTGACCATCTGCATTTGCTAAAAAATATCGTCCTCTTCATCTTGAGTTAAACACAGTCACTTGGGTTGAGTCTTGTTCTGATTCCCGCCATGTATTTCAGCACCCAAACGGATGCTGACACTTTTATGTTAAGCAGCATCTTACTTTAAAAATAAAGCTTGCATCAAGCATCATTTTACACTATTTGACAGTATGTGTTTTATTCTAATTCTTATGTTATTCCTCGATGTAGCTGTGGAACCAAATATTGTTGTTAAATGTCAGCTAAAGTTTGTAAAAGCGCTGTTCAAAACTATTTTTAAAAACGTGGTCCTTGTGACTATGAATGCTATGAACTTTACTCCATTAATTAATTATTGATTATTTAAAATAAACCAACCCCCATATCTCTATTTTTTTCTCTATTTTTAAGATAGAATTAGGTCAAATTGGTTGTTATGGTAAAAAGTCTGGTTGCTATGGAGGAGTCAGTGACATAATATTTCTCATGTCACTACAAGGAGCATAAACAAACCCTCATGTCTCTATCGTTTACCAAAGTTGAGATAGATTTCAGAAATTTTGGTTGCTAGGGTAAACAGTTTGGTTCCTAGGAAGCTGTTAGTGATGTCACTAAAGTCGACAGGCTCAAAACTATCGGATTAATTGCTGCCATAAAAAGTTTGCTCTTAATATCATATGAGATTCCATTAGATTGTTTTGTGGAAGTTTGTCATTAGTTTAAGAATATTTACATACTCAAGTATAAAGCAGAACAGAGAAAATGAAACAAACTGTTATTGAATGGAAATAACTTTAGCAACTCTTTATTTATTGAGAATGTATTTCCACGAATCAGCATATAGTCGGCAAGTTACGCATCTGTCTCAAACACTTTCAATTGTGCTTCAATATACAAGTGTTGGTGCAAAGAATGAATGATAAACGCTCTTCTAAGCTCAGACTTATGTGAACTGCAGAGACTTGTTTTGAGGATCAGTGAAGGAATCAATGTTTGTTTAATGTTTTGGATTGTTTTGAAGAACTCAAGTGCAGCCTGATCCAGAGAGAGCTTGCAGTCTTGTTTTGTGAGGCGTGTGTGTCCGTACAGCGCAGCTGGTCGCTCTCTTGTGTTGCCCTGAACAGAATAATCAGCGCAGTCAGGTTAACACGACCCGTGGAAAATGAGACTGAGTACAAATGAGAACACTTGTACTCTGTATGTTACTCTCATCTCATCTCCTCTGCCTTCCGTCCGATTCACGGGAACAGAGGATGTGATGTCATCCAGGAGGAGATTATTAGGTACGTGTGTACTTTGGAGGCAGATACCTAACAACTTAAATCACAGCATCATACACCATTTTCATCTCTGCAATTCCTCCGCAGAGTGTTAAAAGCCTTTAAAGAAAATAAACATCAAAGAATCGGTCAAAAAGGGATAACCGGTCAAAAAGGCTTTTGGTACCAATTTTCCGCAAAGAAAATAAATGCCTGTGTAACATTTATGTCAATTTATGGGTAGCCACGAGACCAGTAGGTTCGACTCTCGAAGATGGGGACTAATAAATCTTATGTGTTTACAGTAAGCTATGATACAGCACATTTCTTCATTTAACTAAAAGAAAAGAAAACAAATAAAATGACTAAAAAATAAGCTGTAAATATTACGGTTTAAAACAACCACAATTTTTCACAAAATGTATAATTAGGTGATTTTTACTGTAAATAAATCAGCAGCTGGGTTTCCCAAAACTTTACCATGATTGGATTTTGGTGAAAAGTTTACATATCGTAATCTTTTACTGTTAGAAATAGGGATGTCCCGATCAGGTTTTTTGAGCCCCCGATCCGATCCGATCCGATCCGAGTCATTTAATTTTAAGTATCGACCCATACCGAGTCCCGATCCGATACTCGTCTTTTCCTTGTGCTAATTGCACACTTTAAGTGCATGCAGGTTATTAAATCAATCCAGTGTGTACTCTTGACAACCAAATAGCTCAGCAGTGCATCAATAAAAAAACTGAAAGCAACCTGTTCCTTTACAGTTTTTTATTTCTCACAAATATGAAATCTCAATTTTACAGCTCAGTGAAGTCGCAATATTCTGTCGTGTGTTTCGTTTTAAGATGCCTTATCAAGTTGGTAGTATTAAAGGCTGCTTTGCTAGTACCACCGCGTCAAACTAGAAAAAAAAAAGAGAAAATAATATATTTTACATGGGGTATTAAATAACAATCAGTAAATAAACATTTCTATTTCTTTAACAACGAAAATGTTACACATTTTAAGTTACAAAGAACACTTCAACATGTCACAAACCTATTAGATAAAGACATGTAAATCATCACAACACACAAAACTTAAACACGCTATTTAGGCGCTTAGGCGCTAATATAAACAACAAATAGCGATCTATGAAATCCCTTTTAAATAAACAAAATATACTTTTTTAAACATTAGCTTACCACGCTGGGAATAAATAAGCATTAAATGAAGGTTTTTGTAGAGCTTGAACCTTTTTTTTAACACGAGCACAAACATGCGAGTCTCACATATTTCTTCCTGATTCACGCACGCTCTAAGCACGTCATCAACGTCCTTAAAGGGGCAGCACACAACAGCTCGCATTGCAAACGTTGCATGTAGCTACCAGACTAGAATCACTTTCCAACTTAAAATACTTCCACACTGCAGACATCTTAGCACCGTATTGCAAGTGGTAAACAACATGCGAGTTTAACATGCGAGTTTGCGACACGTGCGTGACGTAGCTGACGTAAACATTCGATCGGTCCGATACATAGGGCCGATTCCGATCAGTTAAAAAATGCCTCGATCGGCCCCGATACCGATCTTTTTGATCGGCTCGGGACATCCCTAGTTAGAAAGTCTCTTTTTTACTAAAAGGGGGAGAAGGGACACAGAATATCCATCTATGACACTTTAATTGCAGCAAAAGTTCAGAAGACAAATGTTCCTTTATTAGAACAGCATTCAGCATTTATAGAATCACTCTGAACGACACAGCGGATGTAGAAACAACAGATCTAACAAAGTCTTCAGGGATGACAGCGAGAGTAGAGGTGAATAGCAGGAATGAGGCAAAACGGAGCATCGGACAGGAACAGATTGAATCTAAGAGAGATACATAAGTGAGCATGGACATCCAAGATAGCAGGAAAGCATCATGGAGAGTCTGAGCTGTGTGAACCGTTGTACTGACCGTGAGAGAGTGAGAAGTGAGAATATGTAAAGGGGGAGAGCAGGTGAGAATAGAACTTAGATAGGGTGAAGAGGAAACCAGGAGATTAGACACAGGTGTAGTGGAGGATTGAGTGAGGGATCAGGTGCCACAGAGAAAGGAGGGATGCGGAGAAACCACAAACACTAAATGCAAGTGATTCTATAGGCTTTGTACAAAAATGCTCCAAAAATACATTTTAGAACAAGTAAAAACATAAAAAAGTCATGAATTTGCTATTTGAGATATTAGATCAATTTGTTAATTTTATTGAAATAACCCATATTTTCGTATCTTTTCATTATAAAATAAAAAACGGTTTAGTTTTAATTCAATACAATTCATTTTTATTCTGTACTATGCATAGAGTATTTTGTAAATTTACACTGTGATTTTACAGTGTTTTTTTACACTGTAGCCTGTATGAATCATTTTAATAAAACAACAATAAACACAATCTGGATTAAATCAATAGAAAGTTTTCAAAAGTACAAAAATAGTGTCACTGGGACACCGGAAAAATAGTCAGCTAGTTAAGCCAAGAAACGTTCCGAAATTATTCACAAGCTTCACTTCACTCCAATGTTACACCATTGAATCGCTGAGGGATTTGATTCACTTGGTTCAATTTAAAATGTTTTTTTTTTAAGAAAAAAGGAGGATAGTGTTTCTCTTGAAAAGGAAAAAAGTTAACCTGCGGTCAACGATCGAATCATATCAATTCCTGAGTTAGAACTATTTCTGATCTCCAAGTTTTTTGGTTCACCATGGTGAGGCACGAATAAAATTTTTTTGTATTCAAAAAATTTAATTTCTGCCACAAAACTGATCCGCTGCATGAAAAGAGCATTACTTGGCAATTGAAGGAGGTGTAAAATTTGGGGTGCCCAGGCTGTTGAGACTGGAAATGCAAAAAACACTGTTAAACCACCTAAATCCCAGAGCTAGCCTGGATGGAGGTGTGAAGGGCTTTTCATGAGTAAATGAGCTGTGGAGTCTGGGAGAGATGAAAACAATAGGCAACCTGCAAAGGTGTGAAGTGGCCTCTCCTTGAAGGGAGATTGCCATGGTAACAAATGGCTGGAGAAGCGCAGAGTCTCATTTGAAGTTTCCTCTCATCAAGTTCTTAAACTTGCTTAAAAGCTCAGAAACGCAACAAGTTTACCGGAATCCACTTCTCAGAAACTCCTCTGTTCATGCAGTGGTTCCCCAAGTAGACTGTTTATGAGTTGCCATAGCCTAGCAACAAGCTGCATTATGATTAGTCAGGCGAGTTTTAGTCGCCTGCGACAGCCAGGAACATCTACCATGGAGCAAAAAAATTATTTCCTTTATTTAACATTACATTTACTTTAAATTTATGTATTTAGCGGACGCTTTTATCCAAAGCGACTTACATTGGGAGTAAACATCAAGCAGTTTGATACAAAGTGGATTGATCAGAAGACATACACATAGAACACTTTCAAGCTAGTACAGAAAATGAATTCGACTCAGTGCTTCAGAGGGAACCCCACATCCATTCAAATCAATGTATTATTTTTGCCTAATCAACGTAATCCTTTGAAATATTTTAACCAGTATTTGAAAAGATACTGGAAATGAACTATTTTCTGTTAGATCTTTATATCCCTGTGAGTCCACAAAGTTCTTTTTTTTATTCTTTGTAAAACATTACTTAATTTAGTCCCTAACTTTCTTTCCAGCTGCGCTTCTGGAATTTATGCTGACAGGGGTTGTAAGTTGAAATAATATTTTGCTTGTTTGGCAGAAAGGTTCGTAATGAAGGAATACAGGAGAGTCCGCCATTGAGATTCTGAGCATGATACTGGCAGCAAACAGCTTTATATGGCCAAGAGCCATTCACACCGGATGGAGAGAAAGAGAGAAGGAGAGAGCAAGGGAGTAAAGGAGAGAGCGAGGGAGTGAAGGAGAGGAGCTCAAGCACAAGGCTTTTATTTAAACTGGGATTTGGGGCTATTTAACATTCAAAAGAGACAGATCAGAAAAACATCAACAACAACTAAAACAAAAGTAAGTATTGTGGAGGTCCGGCGGGATCTCGTTTAATGTGTATACAGCCTAAATACGCCATTGTCTTTTTCAAACCAAATGTTTTCACTTGTTTGTGTGACTTGTTTTAATAAAGTAATTACATTTATTCCACAGAATTTTCAACGTTTCTTTGCTAGACACAGCAGCACGTGTGTGAAAGTGTTATTGTGTCTGTTCCACACTTGTGTGAAAGAAACGTGTGGTGAGGGGTTTTTTTTTTTTTTTTGTTAGAATTTAGGAAAAAATGTGAACAATATAAAATCAACAGCTCATCCGGAACAGATAATAAAAAAACAATTGCAAATTTAAGCTTTGCCGTTTTTAAAAAGAAAGTTCTCCTACACTGCAATAGACTGGCAGTCTGTCCAGGGTGTACACCCCCCCCCCCCTCACCCAATGTGCGCTGGAGATAGGCACCATTAGACCCCGTGACCCCTAAAAGGGAATTGTTGAAACAAATCTTGTTAAACTTTTTCCTAAATCAAAGACAAAATGTCTCCAGCACATTTGACCTGGAAAGAAGTAGCAAAAAAAGTGTAGCTGAATATAAATGCGGATGGATCTTAGAAAATAGACAAAAAAAACTCTCAAAACATACAATGAACGTACAAAATGACAACTCTTAGTTTTCTTGTGACAAGTGATTTTAAAACTAGACAAATTGCATTAAACCCTTCTCTCTGATTGGTCTTGGAGTCTGAAGTTGTTTCTTTAGTTGCTCGTTAATCTAAAGTTCTAGTGTTTTTCTTCTGGAGTTGAATTTTGTGGGGCGAATTGAAAAAAGGTCAAAGCCCCAGATGCCCAGGCCAGGTGACGCTGTTTCCAGTTTTCATTGCATAACTTAGTTCAGAGCCACAGTTAAAGATCTTAAAGGAAGATAAAGATTTCTGCCCTTCGCAAACATTCCCAGTGAGTCTCTGTGTCCAGCAGCGCTCCTGATCTGATCTCTTCTGGCCTCAGATAACATCGGCCAGGTCTGACACGGTGCGGTGTGTGAATCCTAAAACATTGTAGCACAGATTTCCTCGTGAACAACCTCAGCGATAAGATCAGTTGTAGATGAGGGTTGTGGTGTGCCTTTGTAGTTTTGCGCCATTCACAAGATCACATGAACACAAAAGCTCAGTGTTTCGAGCCTGAACATATCTGAACACACACAGGTCACTGCTTTTAATGGGTGCACCATCAATTAGCTGAAGAGGATGAGGGTGCTGCTGTGATTGAGTTTGGGGAGGGGGTGTTTATGAGGGACAATGAGAAGGACATGAAGGAGGCTGGGGAGAGATAAGTTTGTAGCCTATTGTCTCATGACGGAGGGCTGGATAAATGCCGGGTTAATGTGATGAAGAAAAGAATTATTCATTTGTTTCTTCTCATATGTGCCCTGGAGAGCCAGAGAACAATGGAAGACACGCTGCGCTGCCAAGCTACTGTACAGCATCAACACAGACCAACACTGCTTAATCTATCAGCCACTGACAATTACCCACAGTGCAACAGGAAGAAGTACACGTGTGCATCATGTTTGGCTATCATGTTTCGAAACAGTTTATAATCATGTCTCTTATTATGAATGAGTATGAGGATGATGTGTTTGTTACTTGAATCTCAGTTATTTAAACGCAAGTGAGTCCCAGGACAATACGATGAATGTTTTTCTTTATCGAACGCATAAGGATAATGGAATGATGTGATTTATCTAAAAGGAGTATCAGGACGCAGTGTTTCAAAAGTGATTCGGAAGGCATTACAACCGTTTATTAAAGTTGTTGTTTTATTGAAAATGAGTTTGAGCAGTTCGTTTAACGTAAGTTAGTATGAGGAAAATACAATGTTTTAAAAGTTTGTATCATTGTTTCATCCCATCAATTATTCCACCATCCCAAGTCCTTACAAACTGATCTCAGCATCAACGTGGTTCGGGATCATCAGCTCCCAGAACTGTCTCAACCGGCAGAGAGAACTTCCCAAAGAGAGTCTCCCGCCTCCAAAAGCAAGAAGACATGATTGTGCGTATATTATGTTTCGTCTTTGCGTTCAATGTCGCAAGTAAGTTATTATTTACAAAACAAGCCATTCTCCCAATTTCCATTTTTCCTTCGACATCTGGCGCCAGTTTATCAGGAAACAATGATTTTGTTCTCTTGGACTCATTGGTTGGAAACGGTTCTTTATTCGCAAATATTTTATGCAATATTCCAGTTTTGAGCATCAATGTAATTCGCATCTTTGGATGGAAACATGGTTAATTACTTAGTGTGAATCCCTTCATTACATTTGGGTGGGGTTTATTGAGGTGCGGTGAAGATGATGTCTGGTGAGGCTAGTGTCATCAATTTACAAACATATAAGCCAATAAATGTTTTTATCAACTTGCCTTTAATTTTAAATGAAGTCTATGTGCAGCTCTGAAAAAAGAATCGATAATTTGTTAGTAGAAGTGTTGCTTTTCTTTTTTCAGTTTTATTAGTCTCCAGAGTTTTCATAACTCGTCTTCCTTTAATAACCTTCTACAGTGGTACCCAGAGGTAATATCGAAGCAAGTTTTACATGTTAAACGCCTAATCTGTGCAACGGCTCTCAGAAACAACAGTACAAGTTGATAAAAAACATGGAAAACCAGAGAAAAATCAAGTAACATTTCTTCAATTCTCGATTTAAAACTGATTTAAAGTGTTTTAAGGCGTATCAGCACCTTAAAGCACACTTTCTTCAAAGGGAGAAAGGAGCACAAGGACGCGAAACCACAGCGCGATGTCACACAAACAAGTGGATAATAGAGCAGAAATGTTTGTTATTGTTTGTATCGCAAATTTTTCTTCATATCTCGGAGCAAAAAATTTCCTGCGAGACCTTTCGTATCTCGAACATTCCGTAACTCGAAGCATTCGTATCTCGGGGGACCAATTAAAAAAGAATTAGGTTGCACTTGGCTAACTAATTAATGTAGCTGGCTAATTCTATAATTCTTAGCTGTGGTGTCTCAGTCTCTAGGATCACTAGCGTGAGGCCAGAGAACAGCGTGCCTCACCTGGGTAATATACTTCAGTGTTTTATGATTGCTCGGCACAAGAAACATGTAACACACATGCAGGGTTGTTGCTAAAAAACACACACATCTTACTGCACGGTCCAAGTTGAGGATCTGCAGCCTCATCGCACATCTCTTAAAATCTGAAATGACATGTGGAATTTACTGAGTTTGAAAAAAAGTTTAATCCTGGAACATTATGATGTACATTTAATATACATATTACTGAACAATCAAATTCAAAATGACAGGTGCCACAACATCACTCAGGGGGTTGGCATGGGGAGGCAGCTAGCCTATCTAAGAAGAACACCTAGTGCAGGAGCCAATTAGTTCATTTTCATCCTAGCCACTAGGGGCAGTAGTGCACCCTGTAAATACGTACTCCTTCAGAAAGTAGGTAGAGGTGAATACTGTAATAATCAGAAGAAAGATCCTCATGTGTTGGTGGAATGCAAAAAATATGAGGAGAAAAGGGAAAGGTTCAAAAAGGTGCTTCAGAAATCAAAACACACGCACACACACACACACACACACACACACACACACGCACACACACACACACACACACACAAGAAGATATCCTTGGGCTAACATGTTACAATAACTTATTACAATATCTCAAAGAAACAGATCTAATCAATAGAACAAATGATGATCATCTACTGATCACACTCCAATCCAGAAGGTGGCGGTTATGCACCTGAAGCATTTGTCTGCCAACTGCCATTAAACAAAGAAGAAGAAGAAGAAGAAGAAGAGGACCCATGTCTGGTTATTTGTTTTCATGTTTTGGGACTTTCTTTTACATTTTGATCAAAGTGAATTGGAGATTCTTATTTGTGGAATATACTTTAAACCTTACTTTAATTTTATTTGTTTGGATGTGGTTCGCTTGATGGCTAGCTGCTACACCTAGCATTGTACGCTTGTATCTGCCACTTGTGCTCATGAACATGTGGCAGGTCATGATTTCACATTCCTGATGGGGCGTTAGTATGAGTATCTTTTAGCATCCAAAGTTTCATAAAGAAATATTAACTAGAATTTCTAATATTACACATCAAGCTTTATTATTTAGTATGTGATATTACTTTTTATTTGAAAATATATGTCCTTTATTTGTTTTTGTAAATATTTAATCGAATTATTTAAATATATTTTTTGAAATTTCAAAGATAAATGTAAATAACAACATATTGAAAGGCATTTAAATCAAAGGGTGTATTTATATTTATTAGCCTGCTACTTTTTTCTATTTAAGATTTTAAGAAAGGACGTACAAAATGATGCAATCGAACATACTACATCCTGGTTCTTGTATTAAAGGTGGTTCTTCTGGAATCTTTATCTTTCTTTAAAAACAGTCGCCACATCTGCTGCTATTTTGTTATCAGTTTAAAATAATCTTCCCTTCCACTCAGCATCGTTTTAAAGGCGTTTAAATGGATCGTGTTTACACAAGGGATTTGTGGCACAAATATATTTACAGCATGTTGAGGATCACAATGGGATTTTCTCATCTTTAATGCCCATGTGGAACAGCTACGTATGTTTTGCTGCTTATAAGAGGATGAGTTTAATTTAGCTTGGCAATAATTATTCTGAAACAAGCCTGGCTGTGTTCTTAATCTCAGCCCTCAATCTTGATATACATAGTCCGATTAAATGCACCGCGTGTAACATCTGTTTTTGTCCTGCTTCTATGCACGCCTAGAAATACAGATTTTCTTTAGAAGAAAAAAGAATGTTGATTTGAGTGTTTACCCGATCAGTGAAGAGATTAATCCCTGGGTTTTTCTCTGTCCTAACACACATGAACCCTCGTTTCACAGTTTCACACGGGCACAGGAGTGTTGCTTTCCTCTAGTTTCCAGTGGCTTCCACACTTATGCGATTAAACGCATATATGCGCCTCTCATTACGGAGCCATTGACTTTATGTGCAATCAGCTTTTATATTGCACGGATGCATTCTAAAAACCACAGCAGTAAATTAAAGGTTTCAATTGACAGAAGGATTAATCAAAGGGATGATAAAATCAGTGACATCATCGAATGCCAAGTCGAGGATCGTATGCAAAACAACCTTCCTGCTCTCTCTCACCCTGGGTAGTTTTATGTTTGTTCTGTGATGTACGTGTCCTTGTCACATTGAGTGTACTTTGAACATTTACTTTGTCTTTAAGGTGAAAACATCTTTAAAAGCTCTTAAATCTTTACTCAGCCACTCGCCCACCTGCACGAAGCTGTGAGGGGCAACAAAGGCTTAACAAAGTGGCCTTAAAAATATTTAGGAAGCAAGATTAAATTCTAAGTGTGCACGGCATCCAACTTCCTACTCTTTTTACCAGAAATTGTCCTGGTGGACCTCCAAGCATACATAGGTCTGGTGATTTCTGCAGGAATCTTGGGATAGCATGTGTCTGCAAAGCAGTGTTTATCATGACGGCTCACGGTCAAACTTGGAGTTGTTTTTAATACAGTAAAAGATGTAAAAATAAAGCTGTGAAGTCTGTCCATTTTGAATGCGGTATTCTAAGCTTCAGGTGTTCCGTCCCCTGCTGTTTTCTTGCATGTGCACGTTCATTCTAACCAACGATGACAACAACGTATGTGACCAATGAGTGGCTCGTATGATGTCACATGGCTGTATTTTCAACTAGTGCAGACCAGAGTGATCTGTGTGGAGTAAGTCTGCAGACGATTGCAGCAATGCATCAGTCGTTCCTCTTGATCAGAACCAAATTAACCAAACTAGACATCTGAAAGCACTTTATGACTTTACAGCACTCCCAGCTCACCAGCCTAGTAGATCTAGGAGGATTTTCACACGCATCTCTAGGGTTGCAGAGGTTTTGAAAAAAAATGTCCAGTAAGTTCTGTGGGAGCAAACGCCTTGTTCGTTCCACAGGTCAGAGGAGAATGGTCAGACTGGTTCGAGCTGATAGAAAGGCAGAAGTAATGACAAATGTCTACTCGTTACAATCGAGGCCTACAGAAGACCACACCAGATGCTACTTCTGCATCCAAGCATCGGAAACCGAGGCTATAATTCCCAGAAACCCACCAATATTGGACATTAGATGATTTGGAAAAACATTGCCTGGTCTGATTATTTTCGATTTCTGCTGCAACATTCGGATGTTCGGGTCAGAATTTTGCATCAACAACATGAAAGCATGGATGCATCCTGCCTTGTATCGACGGTTGAGGGTGGTGGTGGTGGTGTAAGGGTGTGGGGGATATTTCTTTGCACACTTTGGGTCCATTTTGCTCCAATCAAGCATCGTGTCAGTGCTACAGCCTCCCTGAGTATTGCTGCTGACCACCTCCAACCCTTTTATGATCTGATGCTACTTCCAGCAGGAGAACGCTCCATGTCATAAAGCTCGAATCATCTCAGACTGGTTTCTTGAAGATGACGATGAGTTCACTGTACTCAAGTGCTCTCTAGATCTCAATCCAGTAGAGCACCTTTGGGATGTGGTTTGAGATTTGCATCCAACAAACTTGCAGCCTCATTGACTCTGTGCCAAAAAAGATTAAGATAGTTCTGAAGGCAAAAGGGGGTCCAACCCGTTACTAGTTATGTGTACCTAATAAAGCGGCCGGTGAGTGCATATAAAGCCAATCTGTAAAGTTCAAGCACACATCCAACATAACTTGGGAAAAGTGACAAAGAAGTCATTTCAAGTTTTAAAATTTCCAAATTTCTTCACAATTTGTCAGATTTTATAGATGAATTTTCAATAGGTTGTACCATGAATTGAGAAAAAAAAACCTCGAAACTCGAGTAAAAGAATATTTTACTCCTGTGACCGAACTCAGTCTGTCTGTCCATCCGGCTGTTTCACCTCTAAATGTAATTGATCTGTAATGCTAATACCAAACCAAAGCCATAAATCTTCCCCGTCCCTGCACTAGTTTCCTCTATAATCTGCTCCTGTTCTGAATGAGTGTAGCAAATCAGAAATGTGCGTTTGGCAGTGCATCCTGTCCCGTACAGAACACGATTGTTTGTTGGGGGATAGAAGTGGTTTTGTCAGTCTGCTGTGGTTATTTATTTCTTATAAAGTAGAGCATTGCATCTGACCGTGTTAACATGCTTCAGTCTCATGTGTGTTTGCATCTGTGTGTGTGTGTGTATTTAGGTTTCATTATGGACCCAAGCAGATTGTCTCTGGGACCGTGACATGCATGCAGTCTTTGGTTGCAAGCAGCTGTTGTGCTCTAAAGCATTTCTGATTCTGCAGGAAAAAAGAAATCATGCCATTAAGGTGTTTAAGAGCAGCTTTACATCTGTTCACTTAACAGTGCAGGTGCTTCTTTAGCAATCCATGGTTTTAAAAATATTACAGAGCGTGTCCTTTAACTGGCTGTAATTTAGTATTTTCAGAGGATGCTAGTAGAATGTACTTTGTTTTTTCAGACGCACAGAAATATCTTGAGCAGAACATTCCTCCATTATGAAGCAAGATTACAAAACAGGAAGGCAATGTTCATATTTTACTTAGAGGAAATGATCGTTAAAAGCTTTCATAACTGCCCCTGGAATATTTTGCCATCATTAAAACCATTTCATGATTGCAAGAAGGAGAAAAAAAAACGTGCAATTTCACACACAGTTATGAAACTTCCTTTTTATTGGTTTTGCAACTAATATCCTGTGTATATCAGGGTCAAACTTTTATAATAGAACATACAGTTTTCAGCATAAAGCAGAGCACCCCCTTTAAAAAGTATGAATTGAATCAGGAGCTCAATGAACAAAAGAACAATTTCCAAACTTTTCACAAGGCTCAGTTTTATTGAAAACTTATTTAACGCCATAACATGAAATTAAGGTTATCGAACCTGGATCAAAGATTCTTTAGTTCAACACAAACTGGTTGAAGCAAAGGCGAACACACCCCACAGCAACAGCTTCTACATCTTGTACTTTCTGTCAAGCATAGTGATAGCACCAAGTCTTCTAGACGTGGAATGAACAGATTGGCGACAGATTGCAGCATCTTTCTTTTTCCATTCTTCAAGAAGCTCAAGAAGAGCTGGATGCTGATGGAGAGCGATGGTCAACTTGTCGCTTCAGAATTCCCTGCAGGTGTTCAATTGGGTTCCGATCAGGAAACACTTGGCCGTTCCATCACCTTCACCCTGTTCTTCTTCAGAAATGCAGCATTAGCTTTAGACACGTGTTTTGGATCATTGTTGAAAAAGTGAATGACACTTCATTTTTCTAAAATGTTTGGATCACTCTTTGTGCAGTATTTTTGACAGTTGTATAGAGTTTTTCTGGTTTTCTTGTAACTCTCATACTTTTTTAAAAGTATTTCCGTCAGATTTTGTGACATTTATCTTCCATGGGGAGCCATCGTTGACAGAAATGGGAGGGGCTTTTCTTTGTTAAGTAATGCCCTTTTATATTCACCAATATACTCAACTCCTCTTAAAGGTGTATATGATTCTTGAGTCATCTATACTAGTACTGCATCGTTCATAACTTTCAAAGTGCAATATTTATCGTAAGAAACATCTTTGAATCATCTTATATTTTTGGCCTCCACAAATGCGGCATTTACTCCGGTTCCTCCCACAGTCAAGCTTTTGCCACGCCCCCTACTAACCAACATTCACCTGTTAGTCCGAAATGAACCAGAAATACTGGAAAGTATTTCTGGTTTAAAACAACTTGAGGTGTGTTTTTGATCAGGGAGCAACACGTAAAGATGGTAAGAATGTCAGAAAAGGTAAGAATAATAACGACCCCTTTAGTTGAATTTTTAGACTCACCCGTGGTTTAAAGTGTTGCGACTATAATTCTCATTTAGGGAAGGAAAATCACTTTTTTGTGTGTGCAATCAAAGAAATCTTGTTTGTAGTCAATGGCCCACATTTTTGTAGTTTAGTATAGTATCTCATAGAAAATGTTGATTTTGAAAGGAAACTAAGGTTTTCTGACAAATGTAGCGGGGTGCTCTCAACCATTGATCGTATACTGTATAAAATTGAGGACCTCAATCCCATTCTGAAGCTTAAACGAGAAAAGCAGGGCGCCATTCCCCTGTAGTCCGCTGTGAAGGACAAAACATGGGTGAAAGACAGCTTGATAAATATGCAGAACTATACATTTTAGGTAGCTGTGAAAAAAACTGTAAACAAAGAATGCGTTCAGGAATATAAAATGATTATTTTTGTACATTTTCAAAATCTAAAGTAGATGAACAAAAGAATGATTACAACAAAACAATATTTTTCCTGTAAACCAGCATCAATTATTATAAGAAAAATTGCACAAAATCATTTTTTTTATTATAGTCAGCTGCTAATGATCGTCAATGCCACATGTAGCTTGAAACCCAGTCATGAACTGGAGCAGAAACTGCTGTGTGGGAGGTTTAAAGTGGGTAAGGATCAGCCAATCTTTGTTAAGTGTGTGGTAAGATTGAGCACAGCAACAAGACACAACATAGTTATACTCTTGAGGTAGTTGTCAATGAGGTTCTTTATCTTTTCTGCTGGTAAAGCAGCACATTCTACACTGGATGGTGTAAAGCCTCCAGTTCTTGTAAATTCTTGCATGAACGGCACATTTGAGTTCTTCCCAGAGTGCTTCAGTGATATTGAGATCACGAGACTGAGATCCGCCCCAGGACCTTCACTTTGTTCTGGTGGAACCGATGACGAGGGACTTGTGTTTTGTCGTGTGGAATGTTCAGTAATGTCCCATGTTCCCCAACCACACTGCTGTAGATTAAACAGTGACTTTTATTGTCATCAGATGAATCATGAACTAAACTTGATTGAGCCAAACACATTCTTACACACCCTGTATATCTGTATAGACTTTATTTTCATGGCTGAACAATCAGCGTTCTCTTTTTTTTACTGTGAAGCTGTGTGACTGACACATGGAAGAAAATCAAACCTCCGTCAGGTAAGCTACTTAACCAGTCTCGAGAGCCTCTTACACAAATCTCCATATGGATGAGCGAGACAGAGGGATCATATCTCAGCCGTAGAGTGTGTGTATGCGTGCGTGTGTATGCGTGTGTGCGCTCGCTGGCATGTCTTGTTATCACAGTGTGACGACGATCATGTTCAACAGCGTGATCACTGAGTCTGTGTGATGTAACGATCAGCAGCCTGGGTACGGGTCTGCAGTAGAGTTGTGCATTTCCCAGAATGCATCAGAACTGTGTGCAATTAGCAGATACTCTAACCCAAAAGGCTTTCTATCGCATTGAAAGAACCCTTCCCAAAAAGCACCGTGCCCTACACAGGAAAGTAAGCGAAATGTTGAGCTACTGGAAATAGATTAGACTTTCTTAGCCAAAGGTAAAATCTAGGAAACGCATGGAATGGGATAAAAAAAATGAGGTGAAAGGAACCACAGAAAGAAAGAGGAATGGAGCAATGGGGCCTTCTCACCATGATGGAGGAGCATCCCAGTGTTAAAACACTGCAGCAATCTCTCTCTCTCCCCCTCTCCTTCTCTGTCTCTTGCTCTGTCACTTAAAGAATGCTCTCCAGAGCTGGATTAATTAAACTCCAAACATTAAATATTGATTGATGCATTATCAGCGCCTCCCAGTCGCTTCCGCTCAGATTGATTTCCGACGTGATTTATTGTCATATTTGTAGAGTCATTTCACTTGATAACAAAGAGGAATTGCTGCTCGTAACCTCAGACCCCCTCCCCTTCCACTTCCTCTATTCTCCCCCAAAAAGCAGCATTTCCACTCACTTTCTCTCTCCATTTGTTAAGCGTAAGATATGTCTGCAGCCAGCCTCTGTATATTATCATTATTCAAATTGAAATGATAAACCAGCCAATGACTGATGTTTTTCCTCTCTGTCCTGCTTGCCTATCATCACACGCTGAAATGAATCCTGCGAGGAAAGGCCTGGTTCAATCAGCAGCTATATTTCATGGACACACTTCTCACCTTTTATTGTCTATCGTTTCTTCTGGGTTTGTTGTGTAGGGAGTCGAGAGAGACAGGCTTTGACTACTTTGGTTTAATTTGGGAATTTTGTTTTAAATTCATCTCAGTTTTGGTGAAAACCCGAAATTTCAATTTTCAGTTAACTACCTTCTAAATAATTGCCCATTAATAGCTGTTCCCTTTGTGATGTCTGTTTTGTAAAATGTTTAATTTTATTGTGACCTGATTAGTGTCATTTTATCGGAACCCATTCATGTTTTCAATCTTTTTCGAATCTCATTAATAAACAAATTATTGTCATGCACTGTTCACCAGATAATGTTTTTTTTTATTGTTGATTTGATTTAACCTCAAAAGCTTCCGTATAAAACACTTTCGTACCACCAAATTCAAGTCACATATCACTGTATAAACGCTAATACAAAAGTAATTTTGACAAAATATTCAAAATGGTATTTTAAATATTTGTATTATTCATTGTTTTGATTAAAGCTCAACAACTGCAAGTCGCAAGTCAAATAGCACGGCACAAAGTTGTTCAAATGAGAATTAAGAGTTTTCTGTGTGTCACTCGAGCTGGAAAGGGACAGGAATAAAGTGCATCGAAGAGTGCTGTGTACGTCTCATCACTTTGCAAACTAACGAATTCACCATAAACCTGCTGTGTAGAAATAATAAACACACTTCACGTAGTTCAGTGCCTGTGTATGCTAACGAGCTGACATAGTGAGATAAAGTTAATGAAAAAAGTTTGGATCTATTTCTAGGGATTTTAATCGGGAAAGTGTTTATTCTTTTCAATGGTGTCTCGTTGACATTTTTAACTGATTTCAGGTATTTTTGTGCAATGCTGGTTTCATTAGCATAACTGCTAATATTGTTTGTTAGGCAGCAATGTAACGTTGGGTCTCTTAACAAATCTAAGTTGGTGATTGGGACATTGACATCATCGATGCCCAAATTGCTTGACATTGCACAACCCTAGCCGCCATTACATAATAATCGACTGAAAACACACTTTCTCTGATTGTTCTTCAGCGCGGGTCTGCTGCTCTCACTTCCGGGTAAAGCAGTGCACCTGACCTGCATAGAGATGATTAATCTGTGGGCGGAGCTAGAACTGTGGGTGGTGCTAGGAACTCGATCTGTTTTCAGCTCACAATAAAGGAATACAGGATTACACAAACATTCCTTAAAGATTCTGAATAAAACTTGAGGCATGTTTTTGATGAAGAAACAACGATAGAAGATGCTCGGAATGTCAGAAAAGTTGATTTTGCATAATATGGCCCGTTCTTTAAAACTCTTCTAAATCTAAATTTTCACAACAGTTTCTTCAAAGTGAAAGAAGTAATGAAAGCTTGATGGGGATCTGTTTCCCCCTGTGTCAGAATATCAGGATGAATTGGATGTTGTGTGAGAATGCATCTGCTTGACTGCTACAATCCAATTATTGTCTCTTCCAATTATCCTGCTGGTATTTTTAACTTCTTCAGTAACACACAAGCTTTCATTTCAGTTTGTGAACACAGTATAATTCCATGTGTTCGTGACTTCCAGACAAGTAAATCATTTGTATTTTGAACATGCCATCTGTATATTTAGAATGTCTATTATTTCAGCTTCATTTGGTAAGAAAATTAAATTTGGCTCATGTCAATTGGATTGGGTGACATTGAATTATAGAACGTTTCTTCATGTGGAAAGGGTTCTCGGATGTCTTTGGGTCAGTGGTCTGAGGAGAAGGGACAGGGCCTTGTGTAGTGCAGGTTATTGGTGTTTGTGACAAGTTTCCCCGTGACTTAAATACAGACGCATGGTAAATATTCTCGTTTATTGTGTTTGTAAATTAGAAGAATCACTCATTTGCTCTTTTAAATCACGTCTGGACTTTGAGACGGGTCATGGGCAGGTTAAAAAGTTGAAAATCTGTTTATCTAGTGTCAGGCAGATAATACAAGAAATTTTGTGCCACAGGCAGAGCACAAAAAAACTAAAATAGTAGGCATTTTACAGTTTAATGTTGTATTATTCTTTTATCAAACACATAATCTCAACAAATCTTGTAGTGGAAAAGTTTGACTTAAAGTGATTCTTTAATTTGCAGCAAACTGATCTTGAAATAATAAAATATTGAGTCTAATATTCATCTGGGTATTTTACAAACCATCAAAGAAGCACAGAATACTAAGTGATAATGAAATATACATCTGTATGCAAAAGTTTGTGCACCCCTGTAAACGTTTTTTGTTTTTTTTTTTTGGGGGGGGGGGGGTTGTCTGGATAATAAATGTCAGTTTAATATATCATATAGGTGACAAACAGGGTGATTCAAGGATTTGTATTGTCATACCAACACACTTCCATGTTATGATATGAAATTAGGACCTAGGTCCTGTATAAAGCCACATAAAGATAGCAAAATTGTATAAATATAGGATATATATGTACAGATATACATATGTGCTGAAGCTGACCTAGAAGACCAGAAGCAGTGTTCTAGTTAAAGCATGACGAGGCTGAACAGGAAAAATCTCAGATAATCAGAGGTGCAGGATGGTGACAACAGTCACGGACAACCCACAGACCAGCTCAAAACGTCTAAACCATCATCTTCCTGCGCGACTGAACTGGTTATGTGAAGAAGAATGGTCCAAAATGCCTTCTGCTAGAATCCAGACTCTAACTGGAAGCTATTGAAAGCATTTAGAAAGAAGAATGAAAAAATATTGGGTTTATGGACATGTAACCTCTCGTATATAATATATTTATTATTTAAAATCTTTCAAATTTACTGGGACACGCAAACTTTTGCATACCACTGTAATAAATTGAAGCAAACAAAACTTTTAAAGTATTAATTAATGGTTCCTTAGTGAACCGTTAATGAAGCCCAGATCACTAAGTGATGGTGAAATATAGCAATATTATTATTATTCAAAAATCAAATCCACTGATGAGGGTGAGTTAACAATTTAAGGGTTTGTGTAGAGAAACAACGCCAGTCTTTTTGAGCAGCCTCTGAAACCGATAAATCACTTTCCTCATTACTGAATCAATCAATCTTTTTGCTGCAAAGGTTATAAGCTGCAGACATTACATGCTGTAATTGAATCATTAATATACCTAATCTCATTAACAGCAAAATTAAGAAACAAATTTGCCTTTGCTTTATAAACCTGCTTCTGATGACCAATGAGAGCTCTCTGTATAATTATATTCATCATAATTAGCGCATAGTAATAAGTGATTAGCATACAATAATGGGCAAGAGTAGTTCATTGTTCTTAATTGCTGAACATGCTCTCTGCTTCACACCTCTTAGCTGTTTAATTGATGCCATTTTGCGAATGATTAATTTAGTGTAATTAGTGTTAAATATTCCTCGAGATTTAAATGCTGAAGTATTGGAAAAATGGCACCATATGTGCACTGCCACAAATAAATTGTTATAATAACAAACGCAGCTGATTATTCAGGTTTGTTTCAGTAACACAAAGTTATTGTTTTTATAACACAAAGTATATTAACCAAATCTTGTGTTTTTTAGGGAAATATATTTTTTAATGATTTAGAATGTAGAATTGATCGTTGCATGAATAATAGTATAATGGTTGGCTTAGTTCATTTACTGAAAATCAGAATAACACAAAATAATTTCAGAAAATTATTTGTTTATTAACTGATTTACACTTACATTACAGCAGTCAGTCAGATTGTCCGGCGAGAAGGAGCCCAATCATAACCAAGTAACCCTTAGAAGTCTCTGCATGCACTGGTGCCTGTGCCAGTCGCAGCCGCTGTTGTGAATAAAGTAGCAGTGACGCAATTGTTTAATTTTGATTTCAAATAAAATGTGTAGGTTCCAAAAACATTTTTGATTTGAACTGAACATTACAAAAATTACACTTCATTGGCAAGGTAATTAACATTAAAATGTGAGAAAATGTTCTCTCCCCCAAATCTGTGCTATCTAGTGGTGAAAAGAAGGGATATCCTTTGGAAGTACAAGACCTGTGATATGGCTTATGTTTTTCAAAGTGCTGGCACAGAAAGTGCTTGAAACAGCGTGTAAGGTAAAGCTCGTCTGGTTCAGGGTTTTTTTCACATTGTTTGATTTTTATTTTGTCTGAACACTTGATTTTTTTTATAAAAACCATGAAAACTGTTAATTCTCAATTTTTAGTTTAATGATTGGAATTGTATTGTTTATACAATTTCAAGTTGGATGTGCAATTAGTATATATATATATATATATATATATATATATATATATATATATATATATATATATATATATATATATATATATATATATATATATATATATATATATATATATATATATATAAATAAATAATAAAAAAGGGTATGTTTGTTGCTTTTTGGATGCTTTATTTTGTAGCCAAGTAAATTAACTGTATTTTTGTCCACCAACCAATTATCAAAAGCATATTTTTGGGATTTCTGTTATTTTGTCATCATTGGCATAAATCTACCATTAAATGTACACACTGGTTATTCATTTGTCTGTTAGCGTGTATAAATAAAATAAAATAAATCAATAGGGGGTCAGATAATGTTTTCATTACAGTGTTGATACTAATAATAATAATCATCATCATCATCATCATCATCATAATAATTGTTGTAGTTACTTTTGCTGGGGTTGCCCCTGTATATTTTGACACACACAAATGAACAGAAACACTCACTTTCTGTTGTATTAGATTCACCCTCCTGTGATCAATTCTATTGATCAGCTCTGAAACTGAGGATCAATAAAACCGTAATGTGAGTTTGCTGTCCAATCAGAGCCAGTTAAAATCAAGAGAGGCTCTTCAATAGACTGTCTGCTTCCTGTCACATACACCAGGAGAAAGCCGGTGCACCTTATACATCAAACACCTTCAAAGCATCTAACGATCCGATAGAAATGAACCGTTCCCTCATTCTTAGAACACTCAAATGTGACAGATTTCAGGGATGTTTCAAAACTCACGGCAGGCAAGAAAATAGCTTTGAATCGGCTGAAATGCCTTTTACAAGCTTGGGAAGAAGTATTTCGGAAAAGTTCAGATCTGTAGTTTTTAATCGAATTTGGAAGCAAAAAGTGAGACTGACTCACCGAAGCCAGAACGACTGAATTAGTTTTGGTTCCACATCCACCATTTAGACAACAACTGAACAACTTAAACGTCTTACATTTGATTACACCATGGATTGCCTGAATACTGGATTCTGATTGGATGGCAGGTGTTGATTTAATTTTGTAAAATCACACAGGTAGTTAGGTTTGGTTTTACTCACTTCTACTATGGTTACCAATAACGCCGGATTGATATTAACCCATGGCTATCCTTTAACTAGGATTATTGGATTCTTTTAGGGTATAAAAGCCATCGTTTATTATGCAAAAGCTTGATTTACAGAGGGCTGCTGGTCTCTCTCTACAGCTGAACTGAGAGACACAAAACGTTGTCAGCTGCACGGGTCACTGTGTGTTTGAACTGTGACTCGACTGATCTGAACATGAAAAGGACACCAAACTAAGTACACCTGGCTGCAGATGGGATAAGCTTCACACTCTGAGCATGCACCCCCACCTACTCAACATAGAGCTCCATCCACTGAATGTTGAATCGTGACGTCACTTACATGCGAAACAGGGTTAGGCTTAGGATTAGGGTTGGAGTGACCAATGAGATTGTTCTTGGGCAGGGCTGCATGTTCAGTGGGTGGGGCTTGTCTGCAGACAGGGGCATCCCCAACAATTATATCCTTCTCCCACCCAAATATGAGTCAGTCAGTCAACTGTTTGTGTTACGAAAATGCATGAGTACATTTTTTTTTATTGTAATTTTCAAAGTAAAAGTAGCTGTCAACTAGTCTTTACAGCTGCTGTGACATATGAAGCACTATCCAGTGAGTGAAAAAAGTATTTGACCCCCTGCTTGCCTAAAAACAAAGATCCCAGAGTTCAGACATTGTTATTACTCTTTTAAGAAGTTCTTGTAAATTATCCTGTTTGCTGATCTGCTACAAACAAGTGCACAGCTCTCACTCTGGAACATCCTCCTGGTACTTGTAGTTCTGGCCTGTAGTTCAGTCTTGCCGATTGATTGGGAGTTGTTTAATCAGTTTAAAACCATTTCAAATACATTTTTCTCTGCAGACGTGTCCCAAAAGGAATCTCATTCAGGTTCCCTCAGATGTTTGTTCTCTGGGGGCCTTCGGTTGGCTGTGACTCCAGAAGAGATTTTGAAAGCACCCGGATTCTTACCATGAATAACAACGAGTGCTAGAAAGAACCAGAGCTAAACACAGAAGGAGAATAAGGGCATGAAATCTTAGAAAGAGGCTGAGAGAGAGAAAGGAGGATAAAGAACGAGGGGAAACTGAGCCAGGCTGGGTAACAGGCCAGTTCTGTCCGTGCTCTCTCTAAACCTGGATATAAAGGAAGAAAGGAAGTGATAGTGGGACATGTGGGAGTGAGCCAGCCAATGGAGAAGGAAGCAATAAAAGCATCAGAGAGGGTCCCTGCACAGAACCCTGGGTCTGACGAGCAGTGTGTGTGTGTGTGTGTGTGTGTGTGTGCGTGTGTGTGTGTGTGCGTGTGTGTGTGCGTGCGTGCGTGCGTGTGTGTGTATTTGTGTGATTGGTCAGTGGGTCAGCACTTGTACTCTACATGGAACTCTATACAAACATGTATTTGAATAGAGAGAACTTTGAACTACTTTCCCTGGATTTTTGGTATAGTGACTTTCGTTGTGATAAAGGATTTGTTTTCTGGTTCTGCTTGGTGTGAGATTCACTTTTTATGATGGCAACTTCTTTGAATTGAAAAAAAAACTCTTACACAAGTGAATCTTTGCTTCGGACAGTGGCTCGTTCAAAAACAAAATCCAGCTGACGTTTTGTTTTTGTTTTTAAATAAAAGTGTCTTTGTAGCTGATGGTTGTTTATGCAAATGTTTACATTTTGTTCAACAATTTTTCTGCACAGTCTCAATTTTACCTTTTTTTTACTGAAACTGAAGGGTTTATTTATTTATTTATCTATCTATATGTTCTTTTATTTATATGCTTCACTTTCTTTCTTCTTTCTCCCCATTGGTAAACAGTCTGTAAACTGTCTGAGTATAAAGGTATGTGAATAACACAAATATGATTGTCTGTGTGTTACATATAGATACAAACGATATATTCAAATGTTGTTCCTCTAAAAAGATATAGTCAAATGTTACCTAAAGTCTTTTTAATATGGTGTGACTTTCACAATTGTGACATAAAACAGCTTTGTTGGTCGCAATTTATGTAAATATCAAAAGAACACAAGGATATTTATAGTATCAAGAAGGTTCTCTAGTATTTTTTTTTTCGTTGTCTTAATGTTTAAGAGAGTTTATGTAAAATATTTTTGGGAGCGATGCTTTATGATTTAGAAAAATAAACCAAATTACAAAATTTTCTCACAAAAATGTAAAATATAAAAGAAATCTTGATTTAAATGTTTGAGGAAGTGAGATGAGGAAAATACATACTATATATATATATAAATTGATATAAAAATGTATATTTTCAAAATATTATATAATAGAACATACATATATTAGAAAGAGTCTGAACTACACTAAAATTATTTCAGGCGTTATATGTGAAGTTAAAAGAAAAATGTTTTCTGGCTTATATGTCAAGTACCCATAAATATTTATGTGTATATAGGTGTAAAAATAAACTATTTCTCCAAATAAATGGTTAAATTAGGGATTAAGAGTGTATTAAAGACTGAGTGAATACGTTAAAAAGGTTTACAGATTATGAAAAATTCATTTTCAAAACCCTTCCAAAACAGTGGAACAGTTGAGATTGTTCCCATTTTCTTTTTTTTTGGACGTAGAGATTTTAAAATGTTCTTTTTGTTTCCAATATTTTTTTAAAGTGTTTACAAAAAAGTTTCTCAGTGCAGATCATTGTCAGAAGAGAAGGGTGTGATTCATGAAGCCAGTGGTCATCAGCTTCAATGTTTTACCCCAAAGCTTCAGTTCATCACGACTTACAAAGGAAGACTTTTATTTCGCATCAACAAACGTAAAAATATTTTTGTTGAGTATGTTATTTATGAGAAAGCCAGAAAAATAATCTGCGCTGTCACAAAGTCATCTTTTTGAGAAAACAGAACTCTGTCGTAACTGTAATGGAAAACATCTAACTTTTCTTCATCCTGATGGGAATAGTTTTTTAATTGCTTTAATAAATTGTATAAATGAAAAGTGATATTTCTCATAAAACTTTCCAGATGAACCAAAACTTTTCTAAGTGGTAGATAAATCACTGAACCACAAGAGCGAACGCAGAGCCTTCCAGCACTCGGCCGCTGCGTCCACAGCTGCATCTTTCGAAGAGAGTGTAGTCTGATAAAATAGCAGAGGCACTTTCTGACAGATAATTACTTGAGATGTTTACATTACTACACTGCATTATAGCTCATTTTTGGGAGGATGCAACCACATCTTATCCATTGTCATTTCAGTTTATTCCTTTAAGGAGACGCTACACATTTTAATATTAGGATTGTGGAGGTCACAAAAATGGATGTGCACGAGAGTTTCGTTTTCCCTCCTAAAGCAACCAGACTCTGATAAACAGTTGCAATCAGCTCAAATTTCACAGGAAGCATGTGTAATTAAACATTGGGTTGTCTGGGCATCAGCGACAGCTTCATCTCTTTCATTTGAGCTGTGGTGCTTCAGGAGGAAGTTTAGAGCTTTTCTGTGGTGGACTCTGGTAAAGGAGCGGCCAACTTTGATTTGAAAATAAATGATAAGAGATGAATTGATGTATTTGTGATAAATATTACATTTTTTTCTCTGAAACTTTTCTTCTCTACGATACCAATGCTCTCAAGACACGGTGGGATTTATGTCTTGAGGGCATTTCCAAAAGTTGCCCTTGCTGATGTTCTTGCTTCCTGATCAATAAGGTGGGGCAGTTCCTTGTGAATCTCACCTCAGAGTAGAGTTTGCCTGTTCTCCTCACGAAATTCCAGCTCAGTAGAGCCCATTTTTATTGTAAAATATCCTTTTTATTCAATTTAATGGAACCTTGGGGGATATGGCTGTGTGTTTGGTGTCATTGTCATGCTGGAAAATCCAGCCATAATTCACCTTCAGTGACCTTTTCAGAGTGAGGTAGATTGTTTACCAAAATCTCACAACTATCCATCCATGTTACATGGTGAAAAAGCACCCCCGAAGGATACACCCGATGCTTCACAGTGGGGGTTATGTTCTTGTGATTGTACTCATCCATCTTCTTCTTCCTATGGGTGGAATTTGTGAGGAAAAGTTCTATTTTGGTGTCATCCATCCACATGGTCTTTGGAAAACTTCAGGTGTGTCTGGACCCTTGAGCAGAAGGACGTTTGCATGCTGCGGGATAATATTCCTGGATGTTATAGAGTGTTTTAGATGCAGAGACTGTGGTTCTAACTCTGTGCATGTCATGACACAACACATCTTCTAACACAAGATGTTCCCTTGTAGCTCTAAGCTTGTCCATCACCTTTCTGAGGATCATTGCACGAGGTAAGATCTTGAATTGCTAAAATTGCAGTTCCACACCAAGCTGTTTGTCTTCCGTCATGTTGCACATTCTATTCTTATTCAGGTCTACAATTTTGTCCCTGGAGTCCTTAGACAGCAATTTCGTCTTGCCCGTTGTGTAGGAACTTGAGTCTGATTGATTGAGGTACGGGTGTCAACTCAACTAATCAACCGGTTGGTGAGAGCCACAAAAATTCTCGACTCTTGTTAAATGATAAAGTAAATAATTTATTTTAAAAGCATGTGACCCGTTTATTTTATTTTTTTCAGTCTTGTAAAGTTTATGCTCGGCAGAACTTGGCAGTGTACCAAATACTTTTTCCCCACATAGTACATTGATTCAATAATCAAATTATTCAAATGAGATACATTTGCATAAAAACAGACGTTCTTGCATTGCTTATAGCACCTCGGTCAGCTATTGATTGCTGAAACAGAGCAGCAGCTGAGGTAAATAAACCCTTGTTATTTATTTGCAGTATAAAGCATCGACACCCCGCATGAGGTCTGGAAGGTAGCACATTAGAAAAATGCTTGAGTGGCTGCAATAATCCCCGTCATCTGTTGATAACAGATGGTAGATGTCATCAGGAGGCGACTGTCTGCCGCTTGACATGATCATCACGCCTGCCATGGACACAAGATATCACCATTTACAAAAATGGATATAGGCGCTGCAACTTTCCGTTAAAAAAAAAGTAAACATATATCGTTTCTAAAGAATAAAGGACCTGCTCTATTGCTGGTGATGGGTGACATCCGCAAACACGAAGACTAAAAATCATCCATACTGCTTATGCTATTCAATTATGCGGTCAAACGCCCTCTGTTTCTGCGGAATGATCAATTATCGGTTGTCAGTGATAATGGTGAATGATGACCCCACGCGCTCCCGCTGCTATATGCTTCTTATCGATTAGCGCATGGCGCGCAGAGAGCGCGCGCGAGCATATGCGCTCTGGAGAGTTCCTGACTTTGTTCTTCTGAGGAAACACGTGATACATTTTTCATATTGTTTTGACCAAAGTACTGTTGCGAACGAAGGGCGTCTAACTTTTAATGAATTGAATCAGTGCGCTTTTCCAAACACTGATCAGCCACCAATGAGAGGATACAGGAGGGTACAGAGGGGGGGGGGGGGGTTTGAGCGCTTTCCTTAACCCCTACACACCCCTGACTACGGTGAAGTCACATCCCAAATTTGTGGCCGTTAGTGTCACTCAGCCGGTGATTGTCCGCGCGCGCGAGGGGAATCTCATTTATAGCGTCTAGGGCTCGGCAGAGCTGCAAATCAGCGTGTTTACAGCCCCACACCAACACTCACATCAATTAACCGAGCATCGATCCTCGCACCGGGGACATCACAATATTGCCCCCCTCTCACAGTCCGACCCCCGCCGTCCACGACTGGAGATGATGCTCAGGTGTATTGAGCTGCTCGATGCTTCACTTTGGAAAGAAAAAAAAGTGGTTTGTCAAGACAACTACTGAAGTAAATGCAAAGATTGGGAGATTATAATAAAGCGCAACTTTCAAAATAAACTAATATGGTGGGCTTTAAATCAGTTTATTGATTTTTTTTCGTCCTGTCACTTTTTCCCTCTGTGAAAAGAACAGGTCGTCCGTTTACTCCTCTCTCTTTTCCCTCTGTTCTTTCATTAATAAATAAATACCAGTCGCCTTAAGTATAGATAGCTGACGCTATAGGAGCTGATCCATCTCGCCGGCAGCACTTCGTTAAATATTCAAGGAGAAATAATGGCATCCGAGACATCACCTATAGTAACGTTATTATCTTCATTTCTCAAAATCAGCTAGACTGATAGCTTCGTTTGTCTTTTCCAGGACATAAATCTCCGCTTTGCAGGTCGCTGCAGTGCATTGCAAGAGTAGACGTTTTTAACTGATTAGTCCTCCAAATGCAACAATAATTATTCTGATTAGAATTATAATTTTTATTATTATTATTATTATTATTATTATTATTATTATTATTATTATTATTATTATTATTGTTATTATTATTATTATTATTATTATTATTATTATTGTTAGTAGTAGTGGTAGTAGAATTATTATACACTTTAAATAATTAGAAATAACACCGCACGTATTGTACTTTTCTAAGAATATATAATTATTTGTTTGGGTTTTTTTGGTTGTTTTTTTTTAGGGCATTTGCTGTTTAGTTTTTTGTGTGTATTTAAATTATTTTTTAATGACTTCGGAATTCGTGTGACAAATAAAGGGGATTTAAACATATTTTATATTTAGTTTTATTTCCGCTGAGCAAACGCCGTCGGCAGATCAAATGTTTACACGTTTAATCAAAACTTTAGATTTTTTTTTTTCATCAAACGTTTTAAGGATTTTGGATCTTTAACTAAAGGCTAAACAAAGTTCTTTGTGTGTTTCTATGTTCCACATTTCAATGTAAGACTTGTTCCCTTATTTGTGACTGTAATTAGTCGAAATCCATCTTCTCCGGTACATTTGGTTCGCGTGCTGCGAAGACGCGGGACCCGAGTGCCCGGGACCCGAGTGCCCGGGATGCTCGCGCGCTGCGGAGGAGCTGTCGCGTCCTGGTGTTTCCCGTGCTGGGAGCGAGTGAGAAGAGAGCGACGGAGCAGAGAACACCGGAGAGGAGGGCGCGAGGACGAGCGCGGGTTATGATAGAACAGAGTCCTGGCCAATCGGAGAGCGCGGAGGCGGAGCTGAGGATTTCTCACCGTTCTGCATGGGCCCTTAAAGTTTGTTTGTTCGCTGAATGCGGCGTGTGATGAAAACGTGTTACTGATCCCGTTCGGCAAAAATCAGATGAATCTGATGGGGGACATCTGATACGTTCTCTGGACTTTCGGCGCACACACACACACACACACATTTGCCGTTACGCACGAAACTCCTTTGGCAGACTTACTTTTTACACCGTTTCCTTGAGAAAGGAGCGACTTGTTTCGAAACGGTGCGCTTGTAATCACCCAGGGGCAGAGCTGCTACAACTTTATTGCCAATCACGGACGAGGATACGCGAGACGCACCGAACGCTTCTTCGGAGAGGGCACCGGGAGATCCGAGGCGCAGAATCGGGCGCTTTGGAGAAGAGCAACTTTTGAGCGTCAAACCTTCGAAAGAGAAATTGGCATTCCTGCAGTGGCAAAGTTAAGCACTAACGTGGCCACCAGATGGTTGCTAAGAAGGGTTAAACTGTATCTAAAGGGAGTCGGAAAATCCAGCCTTTCTTCCTCACGGATCAACTCATTGGGTGGGAGCTGCAGGAGAGACAAGAGTCCCCAGCAAATCAGCGGCTAATTGATTAAAGAGACTTCATTTGAATAGGGGGCTGGCAAGGTGCCAATCGCCTTTCAGAGGACCCCCCCACCCCCTCCCTCCCATGATTAATCGCGAGGCATTATTGATAATCATAACAGGACACATGCGCGGTGGATGGGCTCGATTTCCGTAATTTTGAGCAGATTTGATAGTAATTTTTTATTCTTTCGTGGCTGATGCGTGAGCCAGCATGTCGCGGAGGAAACAAGCGAAGCCGCAGCACTTCCAGACCGACTCGCAGCTGGTCCTCGCCGAGCACAATGGTGAGTTCAAGCCCTTATCCACACAGATACACTCTCCGGCACTTTCTGGAGATCCTTCTCAAGCGCAAATGTTGTTACAAAAAGACAATGCATTGGTAGAATATTTAAAAGTGGCTTGCAGCTGAAAACTTTTTCCAATATATTCCCCAACGTGATCTTTTATTTTTATTTTTTGTTTTTTGTTAATGACATTTTTTTATAAGTTTTTGAAGCTTAAACCATCAATACATATTTGTTTCAGACGCACTTTTAACAAGGTGTCTCTTTAAAGGCACTACATCTTGTGCAATTGGCAAGTTTGTATTATTATTATTATTATTATTATTATTATTATTATTATTATTATTATTATTATTATTATTATTATTATACGTAGTTTTGTTATTATCAGAAGTATTGAAATGATCCTCCACTATTCACTGGCAGAAAGTTAAAGCCGGGTAGATTAGTTTGTTGTGGCCGGTGAAGTTGACCACACAAGTGCAGAGAGGCTCGGTCTCAGCTTCTCCCCCTCCTTCTCTCGTTCTCTGTTGCATCTAGAGAAAAGTGCAGCCCGAACCGCGTTAAACACGCGAATTAAACAATTTATTCCCGTTTATATCGTTTTTGTTTTATCTCGTTTATAGTCTGTGTTCAAAATCCCTGCAAACTTTTTACCGATGGCGATTGGGAATCTGCAAAACTTGGAAACTCAAACAAGGCATTTTCTGTTTCCCCGGATGTGTCCAGGGGTTGTTAAACTGTGGAAGAGGTAATGGGAAACAAAATGAACACAAATCAGAATTTAAATTTGACACAATGCTTTATTCATATTTAATGTGTGATCCTTAAAAGCAGCGCGTTTCGTTATCTTATCTCCCAGGAGTTGTAGACTTTTGTTCCCGACACACTCACTCAGACCCCGGGCAAACTCCTCTCTGATGCCGCGTGGTTCCACCTCCTAAAATGTGCTTTTAATGCACTCAATTCCAGAGTTTTTAAATACACACGTTTGTTATTATTTTGTTTTACGCTTAACGAGTTACTTACTCTTTCTTATTTGATTATTTCTCTCTAAAATGATCAAATGCTGTTTAATTTTTTTCATATTTTAAAAGTCAGACTGGTGAAGTCAAGCAAATCTTATTTTTCGAATAGGTTTAATATTTTTCACATCCAGATCGCATATGTTTTTTTTTTCAAGTAAGTAATTGTTTGTTAAATTAAACATTTAAAGACGGGAGGATTGTCATTCGATCTGCTGCTTATCTCGAGAAATTGTTTCTGAACAAAATGCGGCAATTAACGTTTCATATTGAAACAGACATGACCCGAATTTTCATACTTTCGTTTTTTTGCGCTTTACTTGTTTTAATTTCAAATCTGAAATAAACCTGTGAAAAAGTTAGGCTACATTAGAAAACAAAGAACATTTAAATGACATTTACAACTAATTTAATATAAGTTGTGCTGCAAACGGAAGTGATTCTCTGAGCGACTGTGATTACCTCTTCCTCAAAGAGCAGGCGATGCTTTGGGATGAAAATAGATTAAAATCCCGTTTATTTCCGGTGCTGAATAAAAATGAGTTTACTTTGTTTTCGTTTAAGGTTATCGGCCGCCAGACACCAGTTGCTTTTAGCTCAAGCTTCCATAAATCAACATTGATGCGTTTACCATAAGATTCAGATAAGTCTAAAAAGAAGTTACCGATTTTATTTTAAGTGTTGACTAAATACCTTTGAATTTACTTAATTTGATAAAAATGTACAAATGTTACATACACAGTCCACTGAAATGAAAATACATACATAAAATGTGTGGAAGAAAGCATCATAAATGAAACTCCAGAAAAAAAACATTTTTACATCATGTGATTTCTGGAATTTTCCATTTTAATTTAATAATGCACTGAAAGTTTGTTAACCTCGGTCATCTGACTAAAATCACTTCTTCACAAATCCACCATCAAAATACCTTGAAACATTAAAGTTTACTTCTTCCCCTTGACCTAATTTTTTATTTATTTTTTTTGTATAAGCTTCATTTAAACTCCTGAAATATAAAGGATGCTTTCGGTGTGTGGGGATGTGGATGATGTGCATCTGCTTTGCGGCACATGTGAGGTGTTAGAAGCTGTTTCGGGTGAGGAGTGTGTCTCTTCTGGCCTGTCACTGAGGGTGGGATGTAGAGCTGTTTTAACCTTTGCCAGGCTTCCTCTGTGGGGAGGCCAGGAGAGATCAGGTCACGGTGTGTTCATGTCTACCACGTCTCTGACCTCCACCATGCTGTGCAAGAGCTAGCCACACAGGGGCTCCTACACATTGTTTGTGGCAGTGGTGTGTGTGGAGGTGGGGGTAATGTGGATTGAGATCAATGTGGCTGCTTTCCCCTTTCACCTTAGCAAATTTGCTACACACCCACCCAGAAAGCTCTTCCAGGGAGCTCCCCCCTCCAAAACACACACTCAAACACTGCAAGCAACAGGGATTTCGAATCTGGTTGTTTTCCCAGTGTTTATTTGGTGGAAGTTTTGGAAGTGTCTACGATGTTCAAGGTTTTTATTTGATTTTTTTTCCCTTGTCTCCATTTGTTAAGTTCGCTCTCACACTCATCCTTGTCATAAGAATTGAGGGCAAGGGTTTGGTGCCCAGCAGTGAAGCCTTTCCCAGGCACCCCATCTAGTGTTCACTGAGTTTTCTATGGCTTTAGAGAGAAAGTGAGGGAGGGACATGAAGGAAAAGCAGGAAAGTTGAGGGAGGGTGGAAGACGGTATGAGACAACGACAGAGGTTGAGGGAACGCAAACTCTTTCTCCGAATGGCACTTCTAGCAAGGCGCCTGCAGCTGAGAAAAGTAATGTAGACAAAATTTTGTTTTACTCTTTTTTTCTAGTTTCTCTTTTATATTTTCACTGATTGCTTCAGCTTCTTCCTTCGTCCTGATTTGATCAGTAGCATGCTGATGATAACCCAAAGCCTCGTGCTGTAAAGAAAATGCTAACTCTTCCTCACTAATCCACAGCTCAGCACTCAGCCGTGCATGCAATGTGAGAAGGATTTCTCAAACCAAGCTTGTTTCTTATATTTTCTGCAATTTGGGATGCTTTAAAAAGTTTCAAAAAAGATGATTTTGCTTTTACTAAAGTTCTGATTTATAATATATTTCTAGTTTACTAAAGGTTTTAAAAGTCTGTTTCAGACTGCTTTTCTTCATCAAACAAATTGTGAGATATTTATTTAGATTTGTGAATTTAGATTTAATCTTATTATTTAAGATGTAGACCGCCGTCCTCATCCACTGATGTAGCATTTTGTATCATTCATCTCATAAAGTTCATAAAACCATTAGTAATTAAGAAAATCATTTGTTAAATAGTGTTACTTGAAAATGTAGATATTTTTATTTGTTGTAATAAAACTCTTTACACAATAATGTCATTTTTACATATTTTTTCCTGGACGAGGTAAACAAATTGTTTGTAGCAGATGAACATTATTTATATTTTTAATTAACATTAATGGACATAAAAGAACTCATGTAAAATCACAAATAGGATTTTTTTCTAGATTGTCAAAAAAAATTGTGAATAAACAACATGAAATACTTTTGTGGGTTTCCAACCTAAAAATAAATACATTTAGGAAACTTTTCTTTTAAAAAAGTTGACTCTTCCCCATCTGGGCAGTAAGTGGTTTGTGCGAGACACACAGCTTTACTGTCATGGCAACTTTAACGTTATCTGATGTTCCAGCTCAGAAAGACACAGGGGGAAGATAATCCCTGAATTAAACAGAATCTGCTTCAGAGCTGGCCGTGATGCGCAGCCTAGGCCATTGCCCCTCGCCCCTCTCCCCTGCCCGACACTCCCATGCTGGGGAACAATGGGGAGCCATCCTGTCTCTCCACAGGGCTGGGACACACTTCTTGCAGGGGTTTCATTTGCAAATGAATCTCCACACTGATGAAAATGTTGAGAGCAAAGCCTTACAATGAGCAGGACTCATAGAGAATTGCAATTTGTAAATCAACTTGTATGTTAAACAGCATGAATTCTGAGGGACAAAAAGCAATGAGGTGGGGTGAGAACGATTGAGGGAACTGGAAAAAGGCAGCAACTCCTAAAGCGTGAGCAGGAATGTAAAATTTAGTTTGCCTGTGTGTTTATATTGTTGCCCTTTTTTCTCAACTGCAAAAAAAAACAAAAACATAGATTCCACTGCATAATTTAACTTTAAAACTCCTCATGTGTTCTGCCATGTGGTATTATTACTGAGCACTTAAACTTTATTAGTTTCTTGGATTTACGGTTTTTGTAATAAAATTCTTGCACGTGAAAAGGTAACCTAAAACACTTAACATCGTTTTTTTGTTAATCCTGTTGGTTGAATAATCTTTCCAAACCTTTTTAAACATTTGCTTAATTTATTCTCCTTCTGTGGTATGAGTGAGTTTCGAAGCTTCTGCTGAGAGCAAAGCAATCTGAATGCCAAAGGCTTACTTGTTCCTGTCAGATCCTGATTGCAGGCTGACTGGATACAAATTAGTTTAGTGACAGGGATAACCTGTCCAAGATGCCTGCAGTTGGTTGAAAATGAGCAAAGTTGACAGCAAATTGAAAGTCTAATAAGTCCTTCAAATGGTTGATTTGTGCCTAGTGGACAAGTAGACATTGAGGAGTATGAAATATTGGAAATCAATAGCTCTCTATGAAATTTCATTAGGGCCCATTGTTCTCAGTTCATAGTATTTTATGTTTTGATGGATTATCTGAAGAAAATGATTACCTAAGGTGCTTGAATAGATGGGACTTTGATACACATCTTCAAAGATCACTCTTGGGCAGTATTGTAAAAGTTCTATTGATTTAGTCTCTTTTCTCATCCTATTTCATCATTGGTCTGCTGGGTATGGAGTTTTTTTTTCTTCCTTAGCGTAATGCGGAATGTGTTTTTTGATGCTTGTTTTTGAACGTATAAGGAGGATAAGCATTAAACTGATTAACGAAAGATTAACAACAAAAGAATTTGGACAGATAAAGCTGCTTCTTCAGATACAAAACATCTCTAATCCCCCTGCCCCCTCCCCTCTTATTTTCCTCTGCAGGGGACACCGAGACCAACACGGATGACCCCCCTTGTAAAGACTCGGGTGCCAATGTCTGCAACAGATGTTGTGCAGAGTTCTTTGAACTATCGGATCTTGAACAGCACCAGAAGAATTGCACTAAGAATCAATTAGTTCTAATTGTGAATGAAAATCCAGTGTCTCCTTCCGGAACCTTCTCTCCAAGCTCCTCTCCTCGTAATCCTGATGAGCAGATGAATGATACAACTACTAACACAGATCAAGGAGAGTTGACTGACCTTTTGGAGCAGAACATACTTGACAAAGAGGAGGCCATGGACACAGAGATGTCAGGTATCTCTGCACCCCACACTGATGGAAGTGGACATATGATCGGCGGCAGCCCGCTTGGTAGTGTGGGAACTGGCCATGGGACCCTGGGCAGCAGCGGGTCTAATCTGGGAAACTCGGTCATTTCCTCCTCAATACCTCAGCTGGGTAACTTGACTGAGCTTGGGAATTTTTCTATGTTCAATAGCAACGTCATTATTGAAAATCTACAGAGCACCAAAGTGGCCGTTGCCCAATTCTCTCAAGAAACTAGAGCAGCAGGAGGGCAAAGGGTGGCTGTGCCAGCCCTCATGGAGCAGCTGCTGGCCCTTCAGCAGCAGCAGATTCACCAGCTTCAGCTCATAGAGCAGATCCGTCACCAGATTCTTCTCCTAGCCTCACAGTCACCTGAGCTGCAAGTGCCCCCTAGTTCTTCCCCTGTGACTTTAGGTTCAGGTACTAGCCCGTTAACCACACTTAGTTCCCATTTATCTCAACAGTTGGCAGCTGCTGCAGGGTTGGCACAGAGCATAGCTAGCCAGTCTGCGAACATTAGCAGTTTGAAGCAGATGGCTAATGTTGCGCAGCTACCTCAGAGCAACTCCAATGCAGGTGAGCAATTACAAAGCATTGGAGTGTCAGGGTCCGCTCCAGTAAATGTCTCACCATCAGACAAGAGGCCAGGGAATGCAGGAAGTTTGCATCCTCAGTTAGGAAACCCATCCGTAGCAAAGCCATCCACACCAGCCTTTGCAATGGGAAGCCTTTTGAATCCTGTGGCTAATAGCCTTCTACCTCAGCCCCCACCAGGCAACCCTATATTTTCCAGTGTACTCCCAAGTGTCGGGACCACAGTTGAGGATCTTAACTCATTGGCTGCACTGGCTCAGCAAAGAAAGGGCAAGCCGCCCAATGTCTCCTCCTTTGAACCGAAGAGTAGCTCAGAGGATGCATTTTTCAAACATAAGTGCAGGTTTTGTGGAAAGGTTTTCGGTAGTGACAGTGCCCTGCAGATTCACCTGCGTTCACATACCGGAGAGAGACCCTACAAATGCAACATATGTGGCAACCGCTTTTCCACTCGTGGCAACTTGAAGGTTCACTTTCAGCGTCATAAAGAGAAGTATCCACACATTCAGATGAACCCATATCCAGTCCCAGAGCACCTAGACAATATCCCAACAAGCACCGGCATTCCCTATGGGATGTCCATGCCTCCTGAGAAGCCAGTGACAAGCTGGCTGGACAGCAAACCCGTCCTGTCTACCCTGACATCCTCTGTTGGTATGTTACTACCACCGACAATGTCAAGTCTGCCTCCATTTATCAAAAAGGAAGAGAACAGTTCGTTGGCCATAAGTAGCCCTTCTCATTCTGCTAAAAGCGACTCAGGTCCTGCTGATGCACCTATGAAGAACACAGATAGTATTTTGGAAGAAGGTGAGAGCACAACTCTGCCTACCTCAAATGGAAAAACTGAAGAAAACCACCTGTCCTCCAGTTTAATAGCAAACATGAGCTCTGCGGTGGAGGGTACCATAGAGTATGCCACCTCTAATAGCCCTCCGATGGCAACTAACCCTCTCATGCCTCTGATGTCAGAACAATTCAAAGCTAAATTTCCTTTTGGGGGTCTCCTTGATCCTCTCCAAGGGTCTGAAACATCAAAGCTTCAGCAGCTTGTTGAGAACATTGACAGGAAGGTGGCCGATCCCAACGAATGTGTCATCTGCCACCGCGTTCTTAGTTGTCAGAGTGCACTGAAAATGCACTACCGCACACATACCGGAGAGAGGCCTTTCAAATGCAAAGTGTGTGGTCGTGCCTTCACGACCAAGGGCAACCTCAAGACTCATTACAGCGTCCACAGAGCTATGCCACCTCTGAGGGTCCAGCATTCTTGTCCTATTTGCCAGAAAAAATTCACAAATGCTGTGGTACTGCAGCAGCACATTCGCATGCACATGGGTGGCCAGATCCCCAATACCCCACTTCCTGAAAACTACCCGGAGTCTATGGGATCTGATGCTGGTTCATTTGATGAGAGAAATATTGACGATCTTGACAACTTCTCTGACGACAACATGGAAGGACTCGAGGATGGACCGGACAGCAGCATTCCAGACACACCAAAGTCAGCCGATGCATCTCAAGACAGCCTCTGTTCGTCTCCAACTCCACATGAGTTTTTAGGCATGGAGAGCCAGGAAAAGAGTGCCAACCAGGAAACTCCAGAAGAAGCGCAGTACGATCAAGGCAAATCCATAGAAAATGGTTTCATGGAGGGAGACAGACTCACAAATGACTCTTCTTCACTCGGGGGAGATATTGAAAGCCAAAGTGCCGGAAGTCCAGCTGTCTCTGAATCTACCTCTTCCATGCAAGCTCCATCACCCTCAAACGGTACTATCCAACAGCAAAAATCCCCTAGTATGGATGATCGACATCAGAGGGCATTGCAGCTGGAGCACATTAGTGCAGGTCTCATGCAGTCTCATTCTGCCAGTCCTGGAGCTCTGGATCTTACTTCTGTCAGTTCATCAAAAGATCCTATTAGCATGCTTTTTCCCTTCCGCGACAGAGGCACCTTGAAGAATACAGCATGTGATATCTGTGGCAAGACGTTTGCCTGCCAGAGTGCCTTGGACATCCATTACCGAAGCCATACCAAAGAGAGACCATTCATTTGCACAGTGTGCAACAGAGGCTTTTCCACAAAGGGCAACTTGAAGCAGCACATGCTTACCCATCAGATGCGAGACTTGCCCTCCCAGCTCTTTGAGCCCAATACTAGTCTTTCCTCGAGTCCGACACCATCTCTTTTGTCTGCTGGACCCCTGTCTTCCATGATGAAGACCGAGGTCAATGGATTTCTTCATAGTCTTCAACCTGAAGTAAAAGAATTGCCCCCACCACTGCTGGCCTCGTCTGCTTCCACTTCTCCAGTACTTTCAGCCGCTCCACCACGGAGGACACCTAAACAGCACTTCTGTACCACTTGTGGCAAGACATTTTCCTCTTCCAGTGCTCTGCAAATCCACGAGAGAACTCATACCGGAGAGAAGCCTTTTGCCTGCACCATATGCGGACGTGCATTTACCACGAAAGGAAATCTCAAGGTAATGACAGAATTTTGCTGTTTGAATTCTTAAAATTAGAACTTAAATTTACCACATGGGCCATTTTGGTTAATATGTGTTGAATTGTCTGAAAGTGCCACAAGCAAAGTAAAGTTTAAGAGTCCTACAACAAAAGGTGTTCATAAAAGTGTACATCTCCCGTCATTTTCTTGATTTTACATCTTTAAAATGATCATATCTTTAGATGGAAATATCAACAGAAAAATTGCACACTTTCAGAGCGACAGTAAAAGGATACAAAAATTAAACAAGCCATCCTCAAGTCATGAATGCACTGCATGCTTCAAGGGTGAACTGGGGGCAATTGTCAGATACAATACTGTCCTGCACAATGAGAGCGGACAGTGCAATTTTCCCCGAAAACACCTCTACCACAGGTCTTTTGATTCATATGCAGGCCACAAGTCTCACCGAGAGAATGTTACAGCATTTTAACCTTGTTTTAATAATTAGACAAATGCTGCTTCCAGAGGGCCTATTTTAATACTAATTATTATACGGTTACTCAGCTTTTTTCCATTGCATCATCTCACATGTTATTCATTTTGAAGTCTGCAAATTTGTAAAGGTGTAATAGCCTAATGTTGGTTTTTTCTTCTCCCCGTTTCCCTCTCTCTGCATAGGTGCATATGGGTACCCACATGTGGAACAGTGCTCCAGCCCGACGTGGTCGCAGACTTTCAGTCGATGGTCCCATGGCTTTCCTTGGCAGCAACCCTGTGAAGTTTCCTGAGCTCTTCCAAAAGGACCTGACCAGCAGGGCTGGTAATGGAGATCCAAGCAGCTTCTGGAATCAGTATGCTGCTGCTTTCTCTAATGGCCTAGCTATGAAAACCAACGAGATCTCAGTCATTCAGAATGGAGGCTTGCCCCCTCCACTCTCAGGGAGCGTGGGCAACGGGGGCAGTTCACCGATTGGAGCCATGACAGGAAGCATGGAAAAGCTGCATAACTCTGAGCTCAATCCTGCTCTGGCTGGACTCGAGAAAATGGCCAACACTGAAAATGGGACTCACTTCCGCTTTGCACGTTTCATGGAGGACAAGGAGATAGTGACCAACTAAAGACTCGTTTTCCACGTGCTCCCGAACAGACAAGCACTCTTTAATTGGTACAACCGTAAAAGCATCCGTGAAAGAGAAGAGCAAGGAAAAAGAACTGTATCAGCTTTTGCTTGCCATGAGGACTTTATCGAGGGGACTTTGAGCTTTTTGTACAATGTACAACATGTTATAGTTTTATGCAGCTTATTTATTAGTGATTATAACCTTGCTTGAAAAACAAGTGGAAAATATTAACAGTTAGTTTTTACGTTCTACTCCGTTTCATCAGCAGAATGAATCTGTTACGAGTGTTTAAAAGTGTGCTTTTAGCTTTATTTGGTAGAAAACGTGTCACCATGGCATTAAATTATTTTCTCTCCGTAGTCTGTGTTAACAAATCTTGATGTTCATGTAATGATTTAGAGCTTAAAAAGTGCTACGCTGTAAATACTGTACACTTATCTGTGCTAGATGGTTTACAAGCTGTGTAGAAATTCCATGGATCCAGGGACATAGGTTAGTCCTTTTCTCTCTGTCCTAAAGAAAATTGGGAAGCTGTTTATTTCGACGTGTTTGCGTTGAGCTTTTTGCTACGTTCAGTTCTCACTGTTGATGTGTGCTTTTAGGACACGAAGCGTAAAAGGGTTGTCAAAGGATATCGTGAAAAGATCTGCACTCTCTTGAACTGGAGGGGGGGAATCCGATTGCCTTGCGGCGTAGTTCTGCTGGGCTTTGGAACTGCTGCTAGGTACTAGCGTCGTTGTTTGACATCTACTGCACACCGTGTGTTGTTGAACCCGATTCTTCTTTTTTCAGATGTGGAGCATTCAACAAAATCCTTTGCAACTATTGTACATATTCTGATATGAAGACAAAGTCCATCTCGGTCAGGGGACAAAATGACAATAGTGTTTTTATAAATATTATATATAAATATATATATATATGGACTGTTACATGCACTTTCTTGAAAAGGTGGAAAATCTTTTAGGGCCCCATTTCTCTACAGTTTAATACCTACTAACAACTACATTACTGTAATTCTTTACTCTAATAATCAAATACATCCGTTTTCAAAAAGAAAGTGCCTCTGTCTTAATGAGAAGCAGTGGTTGCATGCATGTGTGCAGGAATGTGTGGTGTGCACCTTTCAACATTTTAATGTTTGCGTCGTGTATTTTATTTTATTTTATTTCATTTTTTTACTTTTTTACAATACTTTTCTTGATGGATAGTGTGAAATGTTAATCCAGACTTGGTTACATATTTAACTTGAGCGTGTCAGAGCGCGTCCAGCAGATGCAAATGTGTTTCCAGCAGCTTCATTAAAAAGCCGCTCAGCAGCAAGTCACATTTCTGAGTTCATCATTCTACCGGCTGACAGCCTTCAGCATCTTTAATTAAACAATCGATCCTTTTAGGAGCCCTTTCTTTCACCGTGTCTCTGGATGGATTTGGGGTCTATCTTTATTGAACAAGAATGAATATTACACAAATGGTAATGCACAAATGGTCTGACATCAATGGTGGAGGAAACATGTTCTAAAGTAATAAAAAAACACACCTGGAGACTAAATTAGTATAATGAAACATAATAATAATATTAAGTTACATAATAATAATATTTCCATTATAATACTTACAGAAATGCTTACAAGTTGCATAAAGTAAGCAAAAAAATTCCTTCATATATTTAAACATGTTGTTTTTTTACTTGTTTACTGTTTTTGCAGATATTTCATATTCAAAAATTGTGAATGCGTCAATTTCAATACTTCTATTTAAATTTTTTGTACGAATAAAGTCTTTTAAATATACAATAACTACACAATTTATCATTTTATTTCACTGTCTCATAAGAGAAGTTTTCATTTTAGGATAACCATTTAGCTGGAACTCTTGTTGTTAGCATTTATCAAATACAGCTTTTTTATGTAATTAATTACATTTTTATTATTTTATCACAAATGAAACACAGCTTTCGTCCAATTTTAAAAAAGTGTTTTATTTTACTTTAAAACATGAACCTTTTAAGACGTGTGGATAATCTCATGAACAGATGTGCTTAGCAAAAGAAAAAGAACAAAGTAAACAAGCGGTTTATCCTCGTTTAAAATAAAATATAGCGTATCGTGCACTCTCCTTCAGCTGGAATTCATTTGTGCATGTTGCACTTCCTGAGATGCGGGATGTGGTGAGGAATCGAGGCTCCGTCGCATCTCCACACTTCCTCCTGGGGCTTAGAGCCAATGAAGTTCGCCAGCAGCTCGAGATGCTTAATGAGTTGTGGAGATAAATCTTGACCTGCTTTTGGTTCCTCTCGATGCTGCCATCACTAAACACTAGCTCTTCTGTGGACCCAGAAGAAGAGGTGATGTGATTGACCGTAGAAAAGTACTGTTTCTGGATCCTCTCGTACACTTGTGAACTGATTTTTCTATTGTTATTTTTGTATTTATTTTTGCAAGTATAACACACGTTTTGTGTTTGTCATTATATGTAAACAATTATCAGAATTGTGTAATGTACTGAAGAGCTGAAAAAGGTTCTTTATTTGTTTGTAGGTGCTATGTAGCATTTTTTGGGGCTCTAAAGAACCTATTAAGCTCTTTTTGGCGCTTCACTCGTTCTTCACTGGTTCTTGGCACTTTTAACGGTGCTATATAGCACTTTTTTGCTCTGAAGAACCCATTAAGCTCTTTTTGGTTCTTTGTCGGTGCTCCCCTTAAGTACTAGAACTCATTAAGCTCCTCTGATTCTTTGCGCTTTTGAAGGTGCTATCGAACAATTTTTTGCTCAAAAGAACCCCTTTTTTTTGGTTCTTCACCGGTTCTTGGCACTTCTAACAATGCTTTATAGCACTTTTTTGTCTTCAAAAAACTCCTTAAGCATTTTTTGGGGTTCTTCACCGGTTCTTTGCTGGTTCTTTGCAGTTTTGATGGTGCTCTATACACTTTTTTCTCTAAAGAACCCATTAAGCTCTATTTGGTTCTTTGTCGGTTCTCCCATTAAGCACTAGAACTCATTAAGCTCTTCTAGTTCATCGCTGGTTCTTTGCACTTTTGAAGGTGCTTTCGAACACCTTTTCGCTCGAAAGAACCTTAAGCTCTTTTTGGTTCTTCACCAGTTCTTTGCTGGTTCTTTGCACTTTTGACGGTGCTATTTACTGTAACTATGAGCGAGAAACAAAGTATTTGTGTTATCATTCATATTTTTTGACAAAGGCCAAGAAATCAGAATTTACTGTGAGCCTGTAGCCTCACCGTGTTTTCTCAAAGCGAGAGAAGGCTCTGGCAGCCATCCCGTAGTGTCCCTCATTTATCTATCCACTCCTTCAGCTTTTCTCCTGACACAGAGGGACACACACACACCAGGAGATCATGTTACAATAGCCATTGTCGCGGGACAGACAGGTGGGACACTCACTGTGGGGTCCCAGAAGCCAGGCGGCAGTGGGCAGACATTGGGTGTGCACTTTATTAGTGCACTCATGCCTACAGTAGAAGAGAATAGCAGGTACAGTAGGGTCTTGTCCCCCTCACAGAGTAATCTCTGTCCCTGACTGCTGTTTATCATCACTGCTGAAATTGCCGCAAGTGCTTTATAGTGGTTTTATTACAAGAGTGGTATTTAGCCTCTTTCTGATGCTAATGCCGTACTTTTTAGGGGCACTGCGAGGCTCAGAGCAGCGGCGATGTCCGTTATGAAAACAGTTCCTTCTATCTCTCCCTTCTTTCTTTTTCCCCTGTGAATAAAAGAAGAGAAGGGCTGTATTTAGGCCATCTGTGCTTCCAGTGCTTGAGTGTAATTTAATGTGTAGGTCCATTTTAAGATGAAGCCCACGTACTGTTGTGTGGTTTGTCCGTAGAATGGAGGCCAGATCGGTTTCCTCTTGCTTTAAGAGCAGTGGGAGATTAAGTAGGTTGATTGTGTTCCTTTCACCATCAGAATGAGGGCCGGTAACCTTAGCCCGCACTGTCTGACATGAGTCTCAAAGACAGCTAGATGCTCACTCCTCCGTTAATGTCATCCCGTAGATTACATTTCCTCATCCTCAAAGTGTCTTAAGATGCTCTGTGAGGACACATATTCCCCTCCTGTTGCTGTCCTCCCAGTGAAAGCACAGTGACAATGAAGAGCCTGTTGCCCAGAATGAAGGTAGTGAAAATGAAAGTGCGCATCTTTTAAAAGCGTAAACCTGCAGCTAAAATGTCTCATAATCCAAATTTAGGTTCCCAAGATATTGTCATATCATTGTGGTCCTGATGACCCAAGCGCTCTAACTATTCTCTTTCCCTTTTTTGTTTTTAAACACACATGATACAGTGAAGTACTGAGTATTTTAAGTACGTTGTCCCAGTCTTCTGTCCTCCGTTGTTTACTTCCGTGATGATGGTTAAAAGACATCATCCCTATGATCTGTGCAGCCTTTCTTTTTTAAAGCACATAATTCTACTTGGAGCGTAATCATATTAATTTATTGTTGATGCTTATGTTGTTTATTTGTGTTGTTTAGAAACAGGCTTTGATTTTTGAATGAGTTTATTGTTTACATGGCCCTGCTGACATCATTTTCTTCACTTCCTTCCCTTGGTCAGGATTAGACCAATATGAGGTTGAGAGGGGGGGTTGTAAAACAATTTGTATTTATTTAAGGATTTTAACTGTGAAAATTAAATATGGATTAGTTTAATGTTTGTTTAATATGTTCAAATATGAGTTTAGAGATGTGACTGTTTTGTTAAATGAGCTGATGCTAAATTAAACGATTGAGTAATTATCTTTGTCCCCTCCACTTGGTTTGCCCCAATTATGCCTAGTGCAGGAATGTGGATAAAAGGAGGGGAAAGCTGGGCTCAGAGTCTAGTTTGTTAATTCGAGGGGTGCGTGAAACTGAATTGTTGAAAACCTTTTTCTTGTGTGTGAGATTGCTTTCTTTGAAAGTATCTGCACAGCTTTACTGTCGTGAGTTTGTTAGTTTGGTTTTTGCTCTTTAGCACATTTTTATTTTTATTAATTAGCTGAGTATTTAAGGTGTTTTTGTTACTATGTTCCTTTGGTTTTTCGGTTTTGTTTGTTCCTGTATCACATGGTGCGAAAACAAAATCTCCAAAATACTGCATTCAACTTGTTCTCAGACTCTCCTTTCTCCTCCCATGGCTCTCAGAAATCATGGTACGACAACGTCATTCTAACCAATTGACAAGCAGTCGAGGAAATGATGAATGTGACCAATGAGAGGCTCGTATGATGTCACATGGCTGTATTTGAAAAATAAATGGCATAAAAAAAAATAAATGGCATAAAAAGCCGAAATTTGATTTTTGACCTGCTGACGTCTAAGTAAACACTGCAAGAAAACCAGTTTAAGGACATTTTCTGAATGGGCAAACCAGTAAGAAAGGTGTGAAGAACTAAGTGATTAATAATATAGCATTAGGTCTCTCAAAATGTAGAATTTTTATCTTAAAATATGTAACTTTTTTTGGAGCCTTTTTTTTCCATTTTACCTGACGAAAATGGATTTCCGTAGTTTTCTATTCCAAATAATATCAGCCTTTAATTTGACAAAAGTGACATGAATTTGCTTTAGCTTTGAGCTGAAACTTTCCTCAAAAAGTTTTCATTTTAAAAAGGTTTGAGCTTTTAGCAGTACAACAGCGACGATCATGTTCTATCATCATCCTCCTCACTTTATGGGGAAATGTCCCTCCGCACAATTCCACGATACTCTTATCAGAAGCGATACATAGGAATTCTTCCACGAGACAAAATAGACCCGTCACATACTAAATACTTGATAAACAATTCTATATCAGATGAATAATGTCTCACATCTCAATCGTAAAGAAAAAAACTATTAAAATGCTTCGTATGTAATGCTGCTCACATTGAACTCTCTCTGCAGAATGATTCCGCGGGCTGCATTGGACCATTGTTTGACGCCCCTGACACCTCTAACGCCTTGTATTTTGGGAAACATGTTGTGGAAGATATTGATATGGACTTTTGCATTCAAAAAGTTACAGATTACTTGCGTACCGCTACCTTTCTGTGTGACCAAAAATACCCCATTATCCCCCTGTGCAAATATTGCTTGTCCATTAATTACTTGATTTGTTAAAAAGTCTGTTTCCTCTGGCCACTTTAACAGCGTTAGCTCGTGGGGCACAATGTAGGAATCTGTAGGAAGCTTTTACTGTGCTCCCAACTGAAATTTTTTTGCATTATAAAACCATTTGTACAAACAATGCACCAAACTTTACACTATTGTCTAACTTTTTGAACCATCTCGATGTGCCGTCAGTTGAGAAAAAAATTAGGGTTGAACAAGGTCAATAGACGTGTGCCAGTTAGTAAAGCTTAGTTGCAGTGGAAGCAGAAAGATTTGCCCCGTGCTGAACTGGCAACCCAACCGTGATGTCAGTAAACCAGTACTTAGATGAAGAGACTAGAAAGTCTCCATAAAAGACCCCCGTGATTCTAGAAAGGTATGTCTTTTGTTCAGTTCGTTTCTCATTCTGCTCTCACGCTTGTGTACTTTACATTGTTTTTCCTCGATTAGGTTTCTTCCACTAATCCATCTCTCTCTCATTCCTCCTGTCTGCTGTTTGGTCTCAGGAGTAACGGCCGAGTTTTAATATTAACCTGTTGCGATGAGGGCTGTGAGGCAGCGCAATAAACCTAGTCAGCATGCATATGTATGTGTGTGCTCTAAATGGATCCTGAGCTCCCTCTGTCACCTCTGAATGGTGGGAATAGAGATACAAGCCCTGATAGCACTGTTTAGGACTCTCTCCCAGGAGCCATTAAGTTCCCAGAGTCTCATCATGGGCCTGGAAAAACCTGTAGACATTCATACGGATGTCAGTAGTTCTTTCCAGTGAGCCATGATTCCTCTTTTAACCATTTACAACCCAATGGGAGGCTTTGTGAGCCACTGATAAAGATGTAGCGACACAAATCTGTTTATTCCATGCATTGTTAAAACCAGCCTTTGGAAAGATACAAGAGTGCTCTTGTGCCAAACGTGAGTGGCCGTGACATCTTTCACGAGTGACAAAAATTCCATCTCACCGGTTAATTTTTAATGGGTCAGGTGCTGAGTACGAATAGTTTTAACAGCAGCTCTGCTTAGGTTTGAGCTGCGTAGAATCTGTTGAGTCCAGTAGAGTCACCAGGGATGCTCGTTGTATGCAGAAAGACGTCGAAAACTCACTGAGGAGGTCTCTGGGTTTCACTTCCATCAGTCTTCTTCATGGGCTCAATGGAGGCTTAACATTACATAGAAACTCTCTCGCTGACCACAAAACTGCTTCCTCTCTTTCCAGAGAGACCTGTAAGTTATATCCAGAGATTCACTGTCTTCCTCCATCAGCCATTGTGGGTGTAAATTGAATGAATGTATTAAATGTAGGAACTCATATGTTTAAATATTTGCAAATCTTGCCCGTAATGATCAACCAGTTAACAGTCACAGAAAAGAGAAATGCTGACGTTTTCTTAAGCTTGTTTGCTGGCCTTATATGGTCATCAGCACTACAACCGAAGGCTCCGGGAAGATTACATTGCAGCATATTGATTCTTAAATCTGATTAGACAAAAAAAAAAAAGAATGTGCGGACAACTTTCTGAAGAGAAACTCTGTGAAACAGACAGACTGTTTAAATTAAATAACGTAACGTTATTTCTTTTACGACACCTTGACTCTATCTCTGTTATAATACATTATTGGTAATCTATACATAATGTTTCGTATCTTGGAGCAAAAACTTTTACGAAATTTTTTTTTCGTAACTCTAAGCTTTCATATCTTGGGGTACCACTGTACATATAATATATTATATTTATATAAATGTATGATGTGGAGTGAAAAAAAGCACCCACCAAGCTATTTCCACTGACTGTTATTATACGTTCAATCCTTTGTGATCGCCTTCACTATACTGGCCTTGAAACTGGCCACAGAATCCCTCCACCAGCCCTCAGACCACGGCAACGATTCATTTGTAGCTCAAATCACAGAAAGAATAAGAAACTATTCTTATTTTTTTGCCGTTGTAAAGGGTTCTCAAGTCATGTGCATTGAGCGTGTGACATATACTGCTATTATGACCAAATTGTACCCTGACCTATCAAGTGTGTCTCACATGGCCGGCAAACAGTTTTAAGGATTTTCAAAAGTTATCTATACAGAGTTTATTTTTGCTGGACTCACGATGGCTCAATTTTCCCTTATAAAACGGAGGCGTGGCCATGTGATTGATAGTTACACAGAACAGAGCTTACTGACCACTGTTATCACATCCTGAGAAAGATCATTTAAGCTGCTAGCGATCAAATTCAGAGAAGTCGTTCTCAAATCATTGTTTATAATTACAAAATGACTTGTATATAAAAGGCTTCATGTGAAAGGGGCACAAGGCGGAGTTTTTAGACCTTGACTGTTCCATCCCTAAAAGGAAGTCGTGTGTGCGTATGTGCACCCATCAATGGCAGTGCACAGGAAAGCTCGGGAGCCTCACATTAGCCCCACGGTGGAAAGCATTCTCGTCTCATTGGAAAACACTCACAATCCAGCCAATCAGAAGCAGAGGAGGGCCAGACTCAGAAGTGCGATCAAAATGTAAGAACCTTATGCTTATTTTGTGGAAACATAAAATCGCAGCATTATGCTATCATCACATTGGGATTAATGAAGGTAAATAAAAGTTGATACAAAAACTTTAAAACTTTATTTGCTATATAAACCAGAACATGTGCAATTATAAGAGTAAAATGTATTTAAAAAGCATAAAACAAATGTCTTGTTTATAGAGAATAACCTGATAGCAGTTCTATAAGACAAATATTTATAAACGATCTAAAAATGATGTGAAGAAAAAGAATGGAATAAAATATTAATGAACTATGAAGATTTAAGAGATAGCTTCCGGTTGTTCGCTGCATACTTCCGTTTCATTTAATCTGCAACACAAACATTTAGCAGCAGAAACGGAGACCAGTAGTTTAAAACCTCTCCAAGGCCTTTGGCTTTTTTATTAGCTAATCGATTGCTCCATATTAAACAACAGAGTAAACTTTGTGATTCTCATATACTTCATTATTGCAGCCATTTGAGAGGGCAGCATATTTTAGAGAGCTGAATGTCACAGAGCATCAATACAACTGTAATCAGGGTTAGTTATGGCTGCAGTATAATGGCGAGCCTCATGTGGTCAGCGCTCTCTTTCTCTCTCCCTCTCTCTCTGGTTGAAATTAGCAGAAAAAAATGGGATGCTCAGCATTTGCACTCACAATCTTATTATGATGTTGAATATCTGTTACATAGGTCTGCTACGGCTGTTCTTTCACTGCACAGATTGAACCAGCAGTGTGAGAATGCTATGTGTGTGTGTTGCTCGTGCTCTGCGAGATAGGGTTTTATCACAGTTTATTTCATTTGTGGTGTAGATATAGGTCGCGTTCTAAAAGACGTGCTTTGAAATACAATCCTTGAGTTGCCCCTAAACTGTGAAAACTTTTCTGATAGTCTGGAAATGAAAAAAAAATTGTGCAGCAAAAGCAATCAGTGCTTTTTGAAAAGGTGCTCAGAAAATGTAATGTAAACTGGCATCTAAAGGATAAAGCTGCATCATCGATAGTAGTTTGTATTATGGGAATTACAATCAGAAATGTTTTATTTAATCGCTTTGTTATTGCAGCTATCAAATGTGTCTAATAGACATTATTCTGCATAAGTTTGTGAGGTTTGGAAACGTTCAAAAGAAATTGGTGTCAAACCACATAACAGACAAATTATAACGTAAAAACTAATTGACAATGTCTAAACTGTTGACATATGCTTTAAAATTGTGAAACAAAATTGTGAAATATGTTAAAATATTAATAATAACACTACATTTTTCCACAATCATAGTTAATATTTCATGGCTGAAGTATTTTTTGTCAAACAGCTGTTTAATCTTTTAAAATCAAAATGACAAGAGAAACTTTCCAGATGGCCCTAATCATAAGCTCTAACATCAATGATGGCCTGAAGTCTCTTGAGGTAGTTGTCCATGAGGTTCTTTATCTTCTCTGATGGTTCTTGTTGGCAAAAAGCCTCCAGCTCTTGTAAATTCTTGCATGAACGGCACGTTTGAGTTCTCCCCAGAGTGCTTTAGTTAAATTGAGACTGATATCCACTCCAGAACCTTCTCTTTGTTCTGGTAGAAGCAATGACGAGGGACTTCCATTTCCAGTAACATTCATTTCCCCCAGTATTCTTTGATAGCTGGTTTCATTTTAAAAGGCAGATTATTTATATTTTCTTAAATGCAGTTATTTGGAAATGTCCCACAATTCAATAGTTCAGCTCGATCACTTACACATTTGTCAAATAATTTGGAAGAATTATAACATACACATTTTAGTATTTAAAACTATATTTTGTAAAACTATCACGACCGATTGCATGTGTTTGTGTCATGTTAGATGATGCATGTGTAAAGCAACACTTTGTTTAAAAATGAGTGACAATCCTAAACTCATAAGGTTATAATTATCAACACTTTAACTATAAAAATAATGAGCATTAACTTAGTTAGCTTTTTGTTGGTTCACTTAAAAAATAACTCATTGGATGAACGTAATATAATTGAGGGCATCCAATAAACACATGTAGCCCCAACACAAACAAAACCCTTCCATGTAAAATTGGACTCTGTTTACTTTGTTGAACTCTCTGTATATTCATTAATTGTAAAGGATTTTCCCCATATGATCCTCCATTAATAGACACATTTTAGGATTTCTTTAGACCCCCTTACGTGGCAGTTTACAAGACAGATTACGGAGCATGATTTAAAAAGTTCAGCTTAACAAAATGTAAAATCTCATGCATGGGTGTTTAACACAGTTGTGTCATATTTATTTTATATAGATAACATAATAATTCCACAACAAACCTGAAATTGTGCAAAAAGTACAATTCCGAGTAGTAAATGTGGTCATAGTTTTACTCCAAAAATAAAAAAAATATTGGGAACGAACAGATTTTATATTTTATGTCAAAAGCGTTGAGACAATAAAAATTCTTAAATCACACAAAAAGTAAATACAAGGAAATTTGTATATAAAAAAACAATTAACCTCTCCTAAACGTTAGATACTGATCCAAGCATTTTCTGTGCCACTGTGCTTTTTTGTGTCAGAACTTTGAAAAACACCAGCCATATCACAGGTCTTGTACTTCCAACAGTTATCTTTACTTTCACCACCAGATATGTAAAATAAAACTAAAAGGCAATCTCACATTATTTCACATTTTAATTCTAATTACTTTGCAAATAACTCCTAACTCTTGTAATTTACATTTAAAACACAAAATATGAAAAAATTAAATTTTTTTTGAAACCTACACATTATATTTGAAATCAAAATGAAGCAATAGCTGATTTGCATCATTTCTACCAAATTCAAAACAGCTGCTGTGATTGGCACACGCACTGGTGCATGCGGAGACTAAAAGTTTTTTTGTCATAGCTGCGCAGCGACTTTGAGTGTGTGGTGGATAGTGAGCCCCTCCCCCTTACATTTTCTTCCTGTCGCTCTACAACCTCCCTAACAATAAAGGCAAGTTCAGCAGAAAACTGAAATATAAGTAAAGTCACTTTTAGAATAGAGAGTAGATGGAGGAGGACAAACTAGAGATTTCCAAATGAACAGAACCTAGTTATTTCAAGCTGTAAAAACAGAGTATGGGGTGATGTCAAAGCTATATAGCTAGCGTTTATAATATAATCGCATGGGTGCTGTCATTTAGCGGCGGCGCAGACACCGGACGGGTGTCATCTTCCGTCCCCATGTAGGCTGCTCGGCCTGACCCAGGTAAGCTGAGCCTTTCCACTCACCACATAACTCAAATCAGTCAGCGCTATCACCCAGCTCCACGAGGAGCCATGTCATGAAACTCAACACACGAACATGTGACACTTACACCCGTAAAACATCTCCGATATTTAATATTCAACGGCTGGTGTTATTTACATCTCAGTCACTGATAGATGATAGGCCGCAAACTGGAGTTTTGCTGCAATGTACAATTATCGCTTTTCCCAAATCTGGGGAAACTCTGGGCTAATGATGAGATGGAATCATCTAAACTTGCTGCTGTTTTGAGACAAACCATGCTGTTTGGATCATATTTTAATGTAACACAAACCCAACTTCTACATTTCTGTAACATAACCCCATAGTGATGTCAGATGCTTGTGATTAAATATGGATGGAGATTTGCTACATTTTCCGAGAGAGAGAGAGAGAGAGAGAGAGAGAGAGAGAGAGAGAGAGAGAGAGCCAACCAGCAAACACGATCAGATTGAAGAATCTCACACCCTGGTAAAATATTTGCTTTCTTTACCATTTTTATTAAAATATGACTGAGAAGCATTTTTTGGTTAGTGGTCAATGTGAATCCTATCACAATCATAATGAAAAAAGAAAGTATCCAAATGACCCACAATCAAAAGCCTTAATATTTTGTACCCCACCCCTCCTTAATATCAATGACAGCCTGAAGCCTCTTGAGGTGTTTGATGATGAGGTTCTTTATCTTCTCTGTTGGTAAAGCAGCACATTCTTCTTGGTGCCTCCAGCTCTTGTAAATTCTTGCATGAACGACACATATGAGTTCTCCCCAGAGTTCTTCAGTGATATTGAGGTTAGGAGACTGAGATCCACTCCAGAACCTTCACTTTGTTTTGGTGGAACCAATGACGAGGGACTTGTGTTTTGGGTCTTCGCTGTGTTGGAATGAACAGTAACGTCCCATGACCAGCTTTTGGCTGATGAAGCACATTTTCCTCCAGGATCCTTTGAGAACATGCTGCATTCATCTTCCATCGATTCTGACCAGGTTTCCTGTCCCTTTGGAGCTCACACATCCCCAAAACATCAGTGACCTGCCTCCGTGCTTTACAGTTGGGATGGTGCTACGTTCATCATGAGTCTTGGTGACTCAGTCATTTCCAAATGTAGAGTTTATTTATGGTTGTGGCCAAAAAGCTAAAGTAACTTTGTTCCAGAAGTTTGAAGTTTGTCTCTGAGCTGTTTGTAAGCGGCTACTTTGTGGCGTTTGTGTAGTAAAGGCTTTCTTCTGGAAACTCAACCATGAAACCAATTTTTCTTCAAGCGTCTCCTTATTGTGCTCCTTGAAACAGAGACTCGGTTGCTTTCCCCATCGCTCAGAATATCAGGAGCCAGAAACTCAGAAACCATTCCTGCTCAAAAATTGATTCCAAGCAAACAGGTCGAGGATGTTTACCTTCACCAACCCCTCGAACCCTTCTGTGCCAGTTTTTGTGCATGTTATCAGTCCAAAATCCTCATGGTGTCTAAACTTTGGTCAAGGTTATTATGTTATGACCGTTGTTTAAAACTATGAGTGGAAAAACATTCATATTTGCAGAAAAATGACTGAGATATTTAGAAAACACAACGATTGTGAATACAGCTCTACCTCCTAGGCTTGGCTAAATTACTGCACGAATTCCTTCCCTCCCTCTCTTTCTCTGCCTCCTTCTCTGTCTGTTTTTGCATGAAAACATTTTGAGATAGCGCTCGTAGAAGGATCAGTCTCTTGTTGGCAGTAATTGGGTGCTGGCCTGGGTTAATGCGCTCAGCACCATTAATGAAAACGTTAAGCTGTAAGTGGGACTGTATGAAACGGAGAACATTCTCAATAGCCTGCAAACAGTCACCAGGGTCCATTCTGCAGCAGCCCGAGCCGAGCTTTTATTGGAGTGAAGTGAAGCATGAATTCTGTGAAGGAAAGATGGAGCCAGTTATATTCAAAGCTGTAAGCCAGACGGCTGAATGAAATAACCTCTTTTTTAGATAAAGAGTATCTCTCGGGTAAGTCAGGTGAATAAAGGCCCACACAGAGAGCGAAATACAATGAAAGACACACAGAGAGACATCTGGGATGTGCAGCGCGCCATTCAATCTGTTTACAGTTTCTCAGAAGACTTACGATTTCTTGAGTTTGTGCTAAAACACATATTCACTGGCATGTAAAGCTTTGTCAAACAAACTGAGTTTCTATTTTCTTTTGTTCTTTAGATTATTGCACAAGACTTCAACAAATCCATCGACTATTTACAGTAGGTCCCGCCATTTTATAAAGCGTCCTCAAAAACCCTCCAATAGGAGCATGAAATGGTAAGTTTATGAAGGATTCAAGTAAAAGTCTAAATGCTGAAAAAATGACTAAATCAAATAAGTTCGGAAACCAAATAAACTATGATTAAATAAGAATTACGCAGTTTGTGTGTGTCCTGGGCATTTACCACCAAGACATTCAGTGGGGTCACCACTCGTCATTGGTAACCCTCGGCAACAGACCTCTTTAATGGGAGTTAATCATGTACCCTGGGGTGACATGGGAAAACGGTTCTGTGTGTTAAACTCTTCCATTGAGCTGCAATTGTTTGATGAGGGTTGTTACTGCATTTCCTGTCAACAAAGTTGCCTTCAAAACATCTTTGTGTGAGAAAAACTGAACTTTGCAGGAGAAAAGTACATTGTAATATTATTATTCATTTAAAATGATATCTTCTTTCTCGTTTTGCTCTGGGATTCACTTACATGAAGAGCTAGCCACAAAAAGTGAGTATACACTCGCCGGCCACTTTATTAGGTACAATTTGCAAGTACTCGGCTGGACCTCTTCTGCATTCAGAACTGCCGTGGCACAGATTCAACAAGATACAGGAAACATTCCTCAAGAGTTTGCTCCATATCGACATGAGAACATCACGCAGTTGCTGCAGATTTGTCGGCTGCAGATCCATAATGCCAATCTTCCGTTCCACCACTTGCCAAAGTGGAGTGTGGAGAACATTTGTGAACTCATCTTCATGTTCAAGAAACCAGTCTCAGATGATTAGAGCTGTTTGACATGGAAGCAGCATCAGAAGATGGGGACACTGTGGTCATAAAGGAATGGAGATGGTCAGCAGTAATACTCAGGGAGGCTGTGGGGTTTACACGATGCTTAATTGGTGCTAATAAACCCAAGAAAATAGCCTCCGCACCATTACACCCCCACCACCAGCCTGAACTGCTGATAAAAGGCAGGACGGATCCATGCTTTCATGGTGTTGACTCCAAATTCTGACCCAACCATCCAAATGTCGCAGCAGAAATCAAGACTCATCAGATCAGCGTTTTTCCAATCGTCTATTGTCCAATTTTATTGAGCCAGAGCAAATTGTAGCCTCAGTTTCCTGTTCGTAGCTACAGGACTGGCACCCAGTGTGGTCTTCTGCTGCTGTAGCCCATCCGCCTCAAGGTTCGACATGTTGTGTGTTCAGAGATGCTCTTCTGCAGGAAAAACTGCTCACTGGATAGTTCTTTATCAGACCATTCCCTGTAAACACTGGTTTTGTGCGAAAATCCCAGTAGATCTACAGTTTCAGAAATACTCAGAGCAGCACATCTGGAACCAACAATCATGCCACGTTGAGTCACTCGGTTTGAGCTGTAGCAGATCGTCTTCACCATGTCTACATGTCTAAATTCGGAATTTGTGTTAACAAGCAGTTGGAGAGGTGTACCTAATAAAGTGGCCAGTCAGAAATGTTTAGACGAATACAGGCAGATTGTAAGCGCATTTAAAACAATTATTTGTAAAATCCTTTAAATGTGCTTCACTTCTTATCAATTGTGTTTTTCTTTTAAAGTAATTCTTCACCTTAATGAAACCTCCAACTACTCTTTTCAACCAATTAAAAATGAGATGCATTTTAAAATTAAATATTACTTTATCACAGTGTACAGTGTAGTCAAGAGTAATCATTGACACTCTTTCATAGAAACGTTTGATAATAATTGAACTATGTTGCTCAGGGTGACGCCGCGTATATTATAGTCAGAAAAAGAACAACCAAAGGTGGGTTAATGAAGTGTGAGGCCAGGGGAGAGAAGGAGAAAGAAAAAAAGAGATGCATTGAAGGGCTGGAGATGAACAGATTGTCTGGCAAGGAAGGGCAGCCTCACAGTGCGGATGTGACGGCTGTATCGACATATGCACACAATCTCAAATCTGAATTTTAAATTCTAGAGGGCTGCTCACACTCTTTAGTGTCAAAGAAATGGCATCCTGAACAGCTGTCACATGACACCTCAGACCTCACACACGCACACACACACACACACACAGAGTCATGAAGAAAGTACAGAGAGCAGCAGATTTGCCAAATAGCAACATCTTAGAAAGCGATGTTAAAATCTTCAGTTTATGCTTCAGTTCAAATGTACATCTCACAGCAGGAGACATTGTCTCGATGAGCTTTCTGATTTCGCTAGAGAAATGCATTTGAAAGTTTGCTTATCTTAAAAAGTTTTCTAAAATTTTTATTTACCTAATTTGTGCTTAAAGTCGGGTCCACATTTAAATGACCAAAGTTTACAACATTATTGCCTCATAAAAGATTTGCAAAAGTCCTGTTTTTGCAAACTAAAGAGATTAAAAAGTGACATTAGTTACTGCATCTTTAGGAGTTATTTTTAAATAATTAAAAGTTGTACTTGAGAAAAAGTGCAGATACCACACTGAAAAATGACTTTAAAGTGACTTTTAAAAAAGTTATTAACAAATGAAATCATTTGTACTTCTTTAAAGTGGAGACATAAAAAGTTATTCCACAATAAAAACCGGAAAACAATATGTGACCCCTTCATCCCCATGTAACTCAACACCACAAATTTATAACAATGTTATTTATTTATTTGAGTTTATTTATCTAGTTTTCAGGAATTGGTTTTGGTATTGGCCTGTATTTGTTTGATATCGGATCAATCTGCAGTAAAAAGAAAATCTTAATAACCATTTATTGATGTGTTGCTTTTTTTCAAAACTCTAACAATTTTGAAATACTTTTTATCTTAAAAATATGCACCTCAAAATGTTTGTGTATCTCAAAATTTCGGACTTGAATCTAAAAATTATGATTTTTGTATACCTTTATAGACTTTTTATAGACTTTTTGTGAATCAAATTTTTTTACTTTTGTATTTCCAAATTTTGACTTTGTACCTCAAAAGTTTTACCTTTTAATCTCAACATTTATAATTTTGGTACTCTTTGGTATGGACTTTTCCCAACTCAAAATTTCAACTTTCTATCTTAAAATGTAGACTTATGTATCTCCAAATTTTGTATTTTTGTATCTCAACATTTCAACTTTTTGTATCTTAAAATGTAAAAAAATGTATAACCTGGCGGAAATAGGCTTTCAATAAACCTCACTGATGTGTTTAGCAATAATAATTGCAAATGATAATAACAACAATAATGTCATTTGATTTATAATTTCACAGCTTTTGTTTCTGTATGATAAAAATGTCGCACTTTCAATGTTCGATTTAGCTGATCTATTATATTGTTTAAGTAATCCAAATGTTCTAAAAGAAACAGTGACATAAATAAACAAACCAAAAAAGATAATTTTCCTCATTCAAAGCCTCCATGGTCAGAGCATCATAAAGGCCAAAGACAAACAAGTAGAACTGCATCTAAACTGAACTTAAGCAACATTTCCTGTATAAAACATTAGAACATTTGCAAGTTATTTACATAAAGAATCTGAAATGCTTAAGATAACAGTGGTCAACCTGGTTAATAAGTAATGAGTGACGCATTGAGTGACTGCACAGAGAATACATTATACCAACTGCACTAGTGTGTTTGTGTGCATCGTGCCTTTTATTGGCTTTGTGTACGAGAGAGAGAGAGAGAGGGAGAGAGAGAGAGGTAGTGATAAAAATCTTTAAAGTGGCTCCACACTAACCCTGCATCACGTCTCCAACTGTGTGAAATATCCAGAGCAAAAATACCCCTATGACTGTTCTTACAAATCATGCTGCCTCATCATCAGCGTTTCCATTAGTGTGGTAACACTTTCTTAATGCTTAGCTCATCCTTAATCAGTAAATGATTGCATACAAACTAAAAGAAGCACAAAAAGACAAAATTGTTCAAGAGTGTAATAGAAAAGATAATCGATGCGTTTCCACTCGTAGTTAGTGGTTGGGTGAAGCCAGGAACAACTGTGTTCACTTCTTTCCAGATGACCCAGATCCAAAGTTTACACACCCTGGTGATTTTGGCCTGATAACATGCACCAAACATTTCAAAGTTTGTGCAGAAAAGGTTTCTGAGTTTCTGACACCTGATAGACCTTTGCCTCTTTCATCCAGTGATCCGCCGACATTTCCAAATTCTGAGTGATGGGGAAAGCAAAATGATCTCTGGAAAAAGGGAGTTGAACTGAAAAAAACAGGAAAGGGTCTCCGAAGCCAAGTTTTCAAACTCTGATTTTTGCTACAACTGCCAGACAAATTGAAAGGGATGCAAATAAAAAATAAGAAGAAAACTGGGTTGCACGGTCGTGTTGCCAGACAAAATTCATTACAACACAAACTCCACAAAGTAGCTGCTAACAATTCACCAAACAGCTCAGAAACATGCTCCAAACTTTTGGACCAAAATTGAACTTTAAGCCACAACCATAAACTCTACATTTGAGAACTAGGAGGATTACTTTGAGAACATTCCAACATGGCAAGTCCCTCGTCAATGGTTCCTCCAGAACAAAGTGAAGGTTCTGGAGTGGATCTCAGTCTCCTGACCTCAATATCTCTGAAGCACTCTAGGGAGAACTCAAACGTGCCATTCGTGTAAGAATTTACAAGAGCTGGAGACTTGTTGACAACAAGAACCAACAGAGAAGATAAAGAACCTCATCGACAACTACCTCAAGAAAATTCAGGCCGTCATTGATGATCAAGGGGGGAATAAAACATCTTAAGATCTTAATAACTGTTCATTTGGAAGGTTTCTGTTGTCATTATGGTTTAAAGAAGCAAACCCAGCTGTTTGACAGTAAATGGCTTCAAACAACCACTAACTGTGAGCGGGAAAAATGATTTTCTGAAAAGTATGTGTAAGTTTCTGAGCACATCTGTAGGTTGAGGGCTTCACACTGCATGAGCGAGCTTATTCCAATTCATTCGCACGGCCTGAATCTCCACAGAGCTCAACGTTTCTCTGTGTCTTTCTGTGACTTTGGAACATAATTGAGTTTAAACACTCAATACAACATTAATTAGTTTAGCCGTCTGCTGGTGATACCATAGATAAGAGACTATGTAATTCATATTGATTGGAATATGCACATTGAATGCAACCTCTTAAGACAAGCCTCCTTTATTAAGTGAGCACAAAGAGCAGGTCATCATTCGTACAAAGAGAGATCGCTTTAGATTTTATCTTTCTCATAAAAAGATTTGATTGGGTTTTCTCTCTAAAGAACCCCCGCTCCCTGTGTTATTCTGCTTTGATTATATTAGCTCTTAATTAGTTTGCATATTGAGTTGAACTGAGTTTATTGATTTCGCCAGCTTGCATTTGCATTGCAAAACTCTTCTAATCCAATATAATCTTATCCATAGCCACAGAGAGAATAATGCCTTTTCTCAGGCAGTTGTCTTTTATCCTCGTACTTTTAAGCAGCCGTTTAGCTTCATTTTTAATTCTGACTTTCAGAACAGTGACCGTGTATTACGGCAGCAACTTTAATGCACATGAAAGAAAAGATCAATGAGAAAACTTGAAGTGTATCGTCTGTGTTAGCATCTCGAGTGTATGCGTGTGCGTGTCTGTGACTCCTGTGGAGAGATTGACGAGGAGGTGCCAGGTTTGAAGCAGTGGATCTCACACACATTGCACTGGCATGGTAAAATGTTAAACTATTCAGACTAATGAAACACAGACCTGAGCTAATGGTCGTCCTCAGGGAGTGGAGCTGTCCTTTAGCGTCCCCCTCTCTCTCTCTCTCTCTCTCTCTCTCTGTCTCGTTCTCTCTTGCTTCGAGTCTATAGGACCCGCCTGTAAGGTATTTTCCTGTGGACAGTAGTGATCTCATGCTATAGTGAGTGGGTTTCATCACTGGTTTCCATGCGAGAGGGTTCCCAGTGCTGCATGTGTCTTTGCTTCAGTCACTGACTCATTCACCCCTGGTTGGATCAAAGGGTTCGAATCGGGCCACACTGTCTGGGAGCCGAGCTTTACCCCATGGTTATCAGCACCCTGACTGTCTGCACACATGTATCGATGCTCAATTGTGAATGGCAGCTTTGTCTAGTAAAGACCTATACAGCGATTGTGTAATTTACAATATACAGAAAAAAATCACTTTTAAATGATAATGCGAAACTAGACGCATGCAAACGTTGATGTTGGCTTGAAAAAGGGCGGTTCAAAACTATTTAAAAAAATCTTTTTCCCATTGTGATTAGGAGTGCTATAACCTTTACCCCGTTAATTAATGGAGCTATAGCCATTTTAAATCGGTTGCTAGGGTAAACAATCTCGTTTCTAAGGAGGAGGCAATTAGGTAATGAGTGATACAGGTCCATAGCATTTTCTGTTAATTTGGTTGCTAGGGTAAATAGTTAAGTTGCTATGGAGGAGTCAGTGACATAATATAAAGTTCATCCTGTCAGTATAAGTAAAATAAACCAACTCCCGTGTCTCTGTGATTTGCCTAAGCGGAGATAGAGATATGTCAAAAGTGCCAGGTTATATTTTTTTATGATAAAAAATAAGATGTACTAAATACTGACTACTAAAAAAAAGGGTCCTCTGATGTGCCTCATCTTGGAGTGATTAATAGTTCAAAATCTCTGAAGGTTATGAAGAAATATTCCTACAACTCAGTTCTTGAAAAACAACCCCACAACATAATCCTACTCCACCAAATCTCATATTTGCTACTGTTTCTACTGCCAAACCCAGAACCTTGCATCTTGTCAGATGCAGAAGTTTGATTTTCCACTTCACAGCAGTAACCTGCTTTCTGAGCAAATGAAACATTTTCTTTGTTGGACCTCAGCAACCTCTTGTCCTTTTACCAACTGTTGGTTTTGGTGATTTTTGTCACAATCTATGCCATCTTCCATGCAGAAATTCTCTTTCTGATTGCCATGTGGTACATAGATTCATAAATCCTCTTAACGCTTATATTTAAAGAGTTTTAAGAAGGAGCTGCTTGTCTCAAAAATCCACTTATTGAAATGATAACGATATAAATCACTGTTAACCAGGAAGATGGAGGATGAGGAAGCAGAAATGTTAACGTTTTTTCAACGGGTGGCTATGATAATCAAACTCCCTCCATCCCTCGGTCTCTGCTTTGCTTTCGCTTGCTGTCAGTCTCCAGTGTCCCGGTGGGCACTGAGTGATTTATTGACAGGGTAAACTCTATATGAATCAGAGCTAATCTTTAGTTATACAGTTTTCAATGTTTGAGTAGCTAAACGGCAGCGTGCTCTTTCAACATGCAATAAGCACCCCAGCATCCTCTGACCTCTTGTCTTTTTATTACTTCATGGCTGGGTTCGCTGCAGTTGTTTTGCTTTATTATTGGCGGTCAACTGTGTAATTTTCATGACAATACATCAATCCATGCAGAAAATCCCTTTCACTAGTGGTAAAGAGTCCCTAGATACATAAATCCTCCTGTTTGATTGACTGCCAAACTCTCGGGCACATCGCTGACAAACCGAAACAGCATAAGTAATCACCTTGCTGATTTATCAGATTTACAGTAGAATAGTTCTCAAGGCACGTTGCACAAAAGACCTGCACTGTCGTCTTTTCCATCCTTCCCCGTCTCTCTCTCCTCCTCGGTTTCTATCCCTCTATGGTGTCCTTTCGTTGTAAATAACGGCTACAAAAAAATCTTTAAAAAGACGTGCACTTTTCACCCGCAGTGATTGAAGGAAAGCTAAGGTAAATGCACTACAGGAAAACGCTGAGGTGAGATGCTGGATGTACTGTGTGATTTTAAAAGGTGGCACATGGTCTATAGGGTCAATGAGAAATCAGCATTGTATTTGTAACCATCATCAACATAAATTATGGTAATGCGGCTAATGACCAGGTGGATGCCGTTCCCACTAATCAATGATGTGGTATTACAACTTCTGCACACTTAAAATCCTCTCTGTGCAGGGGAGGAAGGGGTTGTGTCCTCCACGTTGGATTTCTCCTGAACCTGAAAGCCTTCTCTGGACAGTACGCTTAGCGCACTCAACCAAACGGCAGAACATCAGAATCATATTCATGATTTTTCTTCTCGGTCTTCAAAAAACCTATTCGTTACTGGTGACTATTTTATCATATTTTATTGTGTGGTTACTTGATTATTAGCATATTTTAGGTTTTAGCGATTCGATTTATGGACAATTTATATATCTTTGCATATCTGACATACACTCACCAACCACATAATTAGGTACACCGGTCCAACTGCTCATGAATGCAAATACTAATGAGCCAATCAAACGGCGGTTACTCTATGCATTTAGGAATATAATGGTCAGACTGGTTCGAGGTGATAGAAAGGGAATGGTGAGGAAAAGCAGGAACGGAGGCTATAATTCACATAAGCTCGGCGAAAACAGACATTAGAAGGCTGGAAAAAAGTTGCCTGGTCTGATGAGTCTCGATTTCTGCTGCGACATTCGGAAGCTAATTCAGAATTTGGAAAGCATGGATCCATCTTGCCATGTATCACCGGTTCAGGCTGGTGGTGGGGGTGTAATGGTGTGGGGGATATTTTCTTGGCACACTTTGGGCCCATCTTGTCAGTGCCACAGCCTCCCTGATTATTGTACCGGACCATCTCCATCCCATTATGGTGTCCCCATCTTCTGATGCTAGTTCCAGTAGCAGAACGCTCAAAGTCTTAAAGCACAAATCTTCTCAGACTGGTTTCTTGAACACGAGGATGAGTTCACAAATGTCCTCCACAGTCACCAGATCTCAATCCACTAGAGCACCTTTGGCCAGTGGTGGAAAGGGAGATTCGAATCATGGATGTGCAGCTGATCAATCTGCATGTCGATATGGAGCAAACTCTTGTAGGAAGGTTTCCAGTACCTAGATTAAGATTAAAGCAATTCTAAACACAAGAGAGTCCAGTAATAGAAAGGCGTACCTAATAAAATGGCCGGTGAGTCTTTGAAATCATAATCCTTATGAATATAGAGGGCTCACTTTAAAGAGGATGTTTCAAGTTTATGTACAAACCTGTCAACCTTTAGCAGAGCTGTCTAGTTTGGATTTCTTTAAACATCCCATGAAAAATTGGCCTCCTGGCATACTGGGATCAGTTGTAATAAGATGGCTTAATACTTCACGCGCAGGCTGCTGCCTGAGGCTGCCCACATCACTTTGACCTCTAACCTTATCAGGTGAGAAGGCGTAAGTGACTTGTAAAACATGTAAATGAAGACCTGTGCCCTGCTAGGGGTTACACGAGCCCCTCAGGAGGGAAGCGTGGTGGGGGGACTTTTTTTTTAACAGAAGTTTCAAATCTAATTTAAATGTGCTTTACCCTGTTGTTTGATTGACGCTAATCGTTCAAATTAAACAGAGAGCCACAAGATTGGAATGCAGGGAATGACAGTCAAGTGATGTAGAAACCTTATATTCAAAGAGTTTAAGCTAGTTTCACAAAATCACTGTTGACCAGGAAGATGGACGAAGAGGAAGCAGAAATGTTAACGGTTTTTCAACGGGTGGCTATGATCACCAAACTCCCTCCATCCCTCGGTCTCTGCTTTGCTTTCGCTCGCTGTCAGTCCCCAGTGTCCCTGAATGATTTATTGACAGGGTAAACTCTATATGAATCAGAGCTAATCTTTAGTTATACAGTTTTCAATGTTTGAGCAACATGCTCTTACCATATACTCAAACCGTATGCTGCAGGGATATGGAATGTCCTCTTGTAATGCTAAGCTGTAAGAAACAATTCTGTCTTCTTGATGTGTCTACACTCTACAGAAAATAAAGTAACATTTTGTAACTAAACATTTAAGAGAATATTTATTCGTCAGGATCTGAAACTCCAGTTCAATATATCAGGACAGAGGACAAACACAGGGATATCTGAGAATTGAAATAAAGTTAGAATGAAATGTGTGCACAATTTTTTTTAATTTTTAAACTTGTTTAAAATTTAGGCATGTAAAACATTAAAGTATAAGTCTGAAAATTTTCATTTCTAATCATTTTCAGGTCTGGGGACCGAGATGGCCGTTCCAGAGTGCTGTATTTGTTTCTCTGACACCATCTGCAGCAAGATGCTGATGTCAGTGGTCTTTGGAACTGGTTTGTGGGTTGACTGTAGCTGCATTTCCATTCATCTATTTTATGCAGATTTTGGAATATCACATAAAAATCTCTGGATGGAAAAACCAAATATACATACATTTTAAAAAATGCATAAAAACTGAGTAGTATAAAAATGTGCATAAGCTACGATAAAAACGCATTTACAGAATAAATCCCAATGCAACAACAATGTGCTTTTCTGTCGGAACTGGGGTGCAGCATTTATGGACTAACCTCCGCCTCTCGCCCAAACTGAGCTGAGATGGAGACCCCATGACCCTCAAAAAGCGAAAAAAGCGGGTCTCCTAACGTTGCAACTTCCATTTCTTTTGATATTTGGTACCTGTTCATCAGGAAGTGACTATTTTGTTCTTTTGGACTCGTTGGATGGTGCTTTATTCACAAATATTGTATGCAATATTCCAGTTTTGCGCATAAATTTAATTAGCATCTTTGGATGGAAAGATGGCTAGTGATACAATCTCCAGCAAGATGTTGTAGGTCTTTCGAGCTGGTCTGTGGGTTGTCTGTGACTGTTCTCACCATCCTGTGCCTCTGATTATCTGTGATTTTTCTTGGTCGGCCACTTTAGGCCCTAACTAGATTTGTGGCTCTGGTCTTCCAATTCTGCAGAATGTTCTTCCCAGTTAAAACTGAGATCTTAAATCTCGGAGAGGTTTCTGTAGCCTTCCCCAAACAATCATCAATGATGGTCAACAATTATCGTTTTCGGCTCATCGAGAGTTGTTTTGAGGCTCCCACTTGTTAGAGGAGAAACGCTTTAAATACTCCTTTAAATACTTTCTCATGATTGGTTTCACCTGTGTGTGGAGGTCAATGCTCTCTGAGGTTATCAAACCAATTCAGATTTTTTTTATCAGTTATGCTAACGGTGTTGAAATCAATAAAATTACAAGAGTGACTGCATTTTTCTCCTGTATGATTTATGAAACTGACATTTTTTTATCTAGCGAACCAATTATTGAAGAAGGAATATCATGAACATTTTGTGGGGTGCCAACACCTTTGTTGTGATTAAATGACTATTTAAGGAAAAATAAGTTAGACATAGTTTATCTCACCATCAGCATGTATGCATCTGCACAGTGCTGCTTTTCTGCCATATTTAAGTGCAGCTATTGTAAAAATGGCTGGCTTCCTGTTGCTGTGCTGAGCAAGTGATTGTATTCAGGCCTGAGGAAGGGGAATACTTTAAATGCAGATGTTTTCACTGTACTCACACCCACCAAACGCAAAATGTGCGCACAGCAAACAGCTCATTGTGAACTTACTGTTGCCCACTACTTGAGAAACATGTTTTTATTCTCTTGATATGGGACACATTAGGTTTTATTTACTTTAATTAATTTTTCGCAAATTTTATGTTCATATTATTTGATTATCTACACTTTATACTCAGAAGTACAGCACATGTGCAAGAAATTATGAAAAGAAAACTATACAATTTTGAAAGAAAAATATGATTTTAAAAAGAATTTGATGAAAATAATAATTAAGCTACTAGTTGCTATTCCAAATGACAACAAATAAAGAAAGTTAAACTTTTAAGAGGTTTTCTCTTCCTTCCATTGAAGTAAAATATACTTTTTTGTCAAATTAAAGACCTGGCATTGACACGATAATATACATGTCTTTTGCAATAAAATATCAAACACATTCAGATTTTATTCGCCATTAACTTTATTGTGATTGTAGTTTTTATCAACAACACAAACCTCAAGCTTCTAGATTCCTCAACACAAACAGTTTTTGGGGCATATTTTAGAGACATATCCAGCTGCACCACTGTCAGAACACCAGCGTGAGACTGGTGGGGCGGAGTCAAAACAATCGAGATACTCCTCCCTGCAGACTGTAGCGCGATGACTCAAGATACGTACGTGAGGTATATAACCATAACCCTAATTCTGACAGATACTAACTTTATTCTAAACAAAGATATTAAACTAAATTACTGCATGAGCCATTTGTTTTGGTCATGTGATCTGGCTCTTCACACAGACTCAGACACTGCTCCATGATTCTTATGTTGGTCTTCTGAAAGTGGTGATCACATGATGTGGCTACAACTGGATACTTTTGTATTTTTAGGAGCAGCCCTTGCATCCACTGTAACTCTACATATGAGGAGCTTTGTGTAGAGATTTAATGTTAATACAATTTAGTTTAGTTAGCATTATTTGGGGTCAACCCCGATACCTTTACATTGCTGTTTCATATAAGCATTGTTTTCATATAACCTGGCACTTTTGAAAACAACGACCAAGGTGTGTCGTTTTAAAAAAATTCATGTAGACATAGAAGGTTTACCCCACTTTTTAGGATTGGTGTTTATTCTGCTAATGTAGCTTACAGTCTCCTGCAAAGAGGCGCCTGTGTTTCTGCAAACTCAATGCTGAAAATAGATAAAATTTTGAAAAATAGCCCTATATTACTTACTGTGATCGTCTGCCACCTGTTGGTTTGGTAATGTCTTTACAGCTTTTTTTTTTTTTTTTTTTTTTGGTGGCGAGGAAAAAAAATTGGGAAAAAGATCAAACCTAAAACTAAATGGCAATCTTGTTAACATGAAAGTGCAACTCTTAATCAAAGTGTTTTCTGTCAAATCTCTTTATCTGTGTTTGAGTTTGTGTCCCCTTTACGTAACCCTTCCCATTTATTACATTTTTTTCTTTTTTTTATATTTTTCTTCCCTATTTATTTTGAGGAGTGGAGGGTACCATATACATACCGCTTCTAGATGGGACTCTCACTTCGCTTTAACTGCACGGTATAGTAAAACATTCAATTTTAAATGCTCTACAGCCACTTAGTTTATTTATTGAGAAGTCTTTTGTACTCCATTAAAACGTTCATTATATATTTTTAATTAATCTCCTTAAACACAAGGGACAAATTTATGTGAAACTCACATATTTTATAAATTTTATGAATAACCACATTATTTCCGCGGTCAGCCACTTCCTGGCAGAGCTGAAAATCTTTGCCGAACCCAACAAGGCCCCTTCGGAACCCAACAAATCGGGTGGGGTTAGAGCTTAATGTAAATAATTGTCGGGTCAGATCATGTGAAGCACTTAGATATGCCACAACAGAAAATGGTCAATAGATCAATAAATAGATAAATTAATTTGTATAAATATCTCATTCTGAACAGCATGGATTCATTGGAAAAATCTCAAGTTCATTTCGGGGCTCATAACTTAAACCATAGTGGGTTCGGGTCAGGATAAGTTCTTTTGCGCTCAACCCATGTCAACACATTTGCAGTCCTACGTCCTGATATTAAAACGTTTTTCCAGTGTTTCAGGGGTTCCAGAATTCAAATAACAAACAATAATCACCTTCGGTTCACCTTGGGAGAAAGAAATGCTTAAAAAACTATTTATCATACACTGATTACTGTATTGTTTACACGGATTGCTGTATTTCTAACTACATTGACCTGGAGTGCTTTTAATAATCGGAACTTCCGAGCTGTATTTGGGAATAAATATCACAAATTACAAACATGATCTAATCTGTAGATCAGTAAATCTGCTCGGGGGTATTCTTAAAAATGAACAGGCAGTTGTAATCTCCATAACTCTCCAAAAAACTAAAACTTCCTGATAGATCACATCCTTCTGGTTACAATTATTTCAATCTTTTTAGAGTGGGCTGTGCAACAGTTTGCCCTTGGGTTTAATTTGTGTTGGGTTTGAGATGTCCTTTGATTGCTGATGCCTCTTTAGACCTTTTAATATGGTGTAATTGCTTCCATGGAGAGTCTGGGGGCAGAAGTGAGAGGAGCGGAGCATTCTATCATTAAAGGATGTCATGACTTAAAAAGTGGCCTTGTCTAATAACAATAAAAGAGGATGTTCTGGTGAAAATCTGAAGCATGTTGCTCTGTAGAACCAAAATAATCAGCATTATAGGAATGAGGAATAAATGTAAAACAAGTTTAAAATACTAATAAAGACAAATGCTAATCTAACGCACATGTATGGAATAAATTATAGAAAGGAAGTGCTTGTGATGTCACACTTTAGGAATCTCGTGTTTTGAGCAGTTTTTTGTTCTTTTCTCACATCCCACCCGCACCTCCACACTCCGTCGTTCCCTTTCTTTCATCCTCTTTGGTCAGCTCTCTTTTGTCTGCACCCTCCCCTCCATTTTGTCAAGTGGTCATCAAGGGGTCAGGTGGGGTGGTGTGTGGCTGTAAAATGGCCTGAACCCTACTGACCGTAGAACGAGAAGAGCTTAATCTCAGCGGTGCTGACCTCTGACTGCTGAGTCTGAGTTAATGTCAGTGCTGAGCCTCCAGCCCCAAGCTGCCAATACCACCATGATTATGACCAATCTCCTCTCCTAATGCAATTATCTGATCAATCTCCCGTTTTACTGAATATATAACAAGGAGCGAGATGGACAGAGGCATCAGAAATTAAATCAGAAGAAAATGAGCGCTGCTTTAAACCATTCTTAAGGGCATCTATTTGACACTTGTGAGTTACAGTTGTGCCCATAATTGGCCATTTTTAAAGAAAATATCAATGAAAACACTTAAATAATCATCAAACAACTAAATGACAACTTTCCAAATGACACTGATCAAAAGGCCTGATAATATGCACAAAAACTGACACAGACTGTGTTCAAGCGGCTGGTGAAGATAACCGTGCCCACGTCGACCTGTTTGCTTGGAATCAACGATTGTGCAGAAAAGGTTTCGGAAAGCAAAAGAATCTACGGGAAAAGGGAGTTGAACTGCACAAAACTCCAAGGGACTGGGAATGTCAAATCAGCAGTGTTCAAACTCTGATGAAGAAGTGGAAAGTGAGGGATTCTGGTGAAACTAACCAACATTTCTGCTACAACTGCCAGAAAAATTGTAAGGGATGCAAAGAAAATTCCCACAAATAACTTTAGCTGAAATAAAGGGCTGTCCAAAAAAAAAAAAATTCAAGTGACACAATAAGGAGAAACATGAGTTGCATGGTCAAAATGTGAGGAAATCCATTACTACACAAATACCACAAAGTAGCCGCTTACAATACACCAAATAGCTCAAAGACAAGCCTCCAAATCTCAGAAACAAAAGTAATTTAGAAGTAAAATTGATCTTTTTGGCCAAATATTTTTGGGAAATTGTGCATCATCACCCGGACGCTGCGCATGGGATGTTAATGGACATTCCAACACAACAACGATCCAAAACACAAGTCCCTCGTCATCGGTTCCACCAGAACAAAGAGAAGGTTCTGGAGTGGATCTCGGTCTCCTGAGCACAATACCACTGAAGAACTCTGTGGAGAGCTCAAACATGCCATTCATGAAAACATTTACAAGAGCTGGAGGCTTTTTACCAAAAAGAACCAATAGAGAAGATAAAGAACCTCATCGACAACTACCTCAAGAGACTTCAGGCCATCATTGATGATAAAAGGGGCAATACAAAATATTAAAAGCTGGAGTGTGTAATCCCTTGCTCACGTTGATTTGGAAAGTTTCTGTTGTCATTATTATTTAAAAAGAGTAAAGAAATGGCCAAGAATTCAGAAAAGTTGGTGATATCATTTTGGAATAGTGTCTTTTGACAGTATGTCAAAAAAACAATGGTTAAACAATTGGTTTGGAAGCATCTGCAGATTATAATTCCACCCAGTCTGAGGAAAAGAGAAAACCCTATAACTTAAGAGAGAGAGAGAGAGAGAGAGAGAGAGAACAAGAAAGAGGCGTGTTCTTCAGATGTTAGCTTCTGATGCTAATTGGATGACTTTTGTCCAAGGCCAGGTTGAGTGTCTCACACTTGGCTTCACCTTACCTCTCTGAAGCCTATAAATCTCTGGCACATGTAAGTTACACTCAGCGAAGGACATAACGAACACTGCTGGGCGAGAGCGAGAGCAACGTTCGAGAGTGACGTAACCAGACTGCGTTCTGAGCCTTACACGATATTCAGCCGAGCTCAACCGACAAGGAAGTGACATGACTCTCCCTCGTCATTTATTTACCTGCGGCTTTTTGTAGCTTGCTTCACTGTGACACATGACTCCCCTCTCCTTTTCTTTCTGTTCCTCTCGGTTCCTTCAGTCTTGGCTTACCTCTCTCTCTCATCATCTAACTTTAATCAAGTAAATGGATGCATTTAAATGCTACTAATTTCGCTCAGGTAATTGCAATCCATTAATTAAATTTGATCAAAACGCGTTGTAAGTGATTGGAACTGTTCAAAGTCACACAGAGTGATTAAATCTTTTCTCTGCCCACGAAGGGAAAACATTGCCCTCTAGTTTTACAAACCCTTTACACCGGCAGAAAGCACACTCTTTATAGGTTCTCGTGCAGTAAGCTAAAACGGGTGTTTTTTCCCAGAGGGTCTATAAATGGTAGGTGGCCAGCTTTGGACAGTAACAGTGAACAGTGAGCACGATAACATCTGGGGATCAGGTTAGTAGAGGGTTTGTTGGAGATGCCAGGGTGAGGTCGTGCATAAGAGCAGCAACAGGTGGTCACTGGCAGTCTGTGTGTGCGTGCGTGTTGGATGAATCACAATAGCCCATTTGACCCTCTTTTCATCTGTTGTTTATCAGATTTGGGATCCACTGCCTCTAGTGGTCAAAAAATAGACTAATAAAAATGCATGAAAGGATGTTGAAATATATATAATATTAATATATATATTAATTACAGGTCTAGTTTAACAATCTATACAGAGCATTGAGAAAAAGAAATGAAAAATTACATTTATGTATACAGCCTTGTTGTTTTCTTTCTACTGTTAGATTTCTTTTGAACCTGAGCAGAGCCAGCGACTGGTTAGCCCTTTGCCATGAGGCACTTAACTCTTCGTTATGCAGCTTAAACTTCCTTTTAAGAAACGTGACATTTTTGTTAATAAAAAATATTTACACTTTTTGCAAATAACTCTTTGAAGATTCAACAGAATCGTGACCTTTATTTAATTTAAACATGCAGAACATAATTCAGCTAAACGCTACCTTGCATAAGAGAGTAGCTTGAGAGGGGGCAACCTGCAATTTAACCATTTTTTAAAAAAATTTTGATTAGAAATACTTTTCTATTATAATAGCTACAAAATTTAGAGGAAAGAGTTGTATTTTATGTATTAACAGCATAAAAGAGCAAATTTTAACTAGATTGCTAAAGTTGCTGTAGTGGAGTCAGAGGAAAGATTTCCTGTGTCCCCGTGAGTGAAATAAACCAACCCCTTTGTCTCTATCATTTACCAAAGCTGAGCTATCAGAAATTTTGGTTGCTAGGGTAAACAGTTTGGTAGCTAGGGAGGAGTGAATTGGTTTTAACTATGGTTAACATAAACAAAAAACCTTTATTTAGGATATTTTTGCTTGAACATATTTCCTTTGCCTTTCTCATTTATTTTCAATGGCCATTATGTCAATTGTAAATCTTTAACCTCTTCTAAAAAACTTTTGCACAGTGGTTGGTATGTTCTTCCATAAACACAAGTGTGGTCTCTTTGAAGTTTGAGTTACACCTTTTAGAAAACTTGACCCCATGTTACGTCAATAAAAGATTTCCCAGTGATTGCTCAGAATTCCAGTTGCTTCATAAAGAAGACCAATTTGGAAATCTTGGCAAAGTTTGGATACAGCTCTTTAAAAGATTAAACACAAATAATAAGTTTTCACAGTTTTGTGCATCTGTCTTGGTAGATTACGTGTATATTTGAAAAAGTCTTTGTAAATTCAAATAAATTATGTGATCACAAAAATGTCAAAACTATATTATTATTGTGTATAATTGGAGCGATCAGCACAATATCTGGATCTGATCCCTCCTGAGCTGTTGAGGAGCAAATTGAGTGTTGGAAGCCAACCCATCCAGTGAGAGATGCTCCAGTATCCGGTTTTCATGAATAACGACAGCTTGCTTTGTTTCTTTTTTCCCTTCTTTCTTGAGGATTTCATTGAATAAACTGTTGACTGGTTGTACATGTGTAAATGAAAGAATTGATAATCTCACTCCCGATTCAAACTCAGGTTGCTTGCCATCTTTAACACCTGACATGGTCATAGTCATCAGGAAGAAAAGTTTTAATGTGCAGGAATTGTGGCGTTTGAGGTTGAAGGCGGAATCAAGTCTCTTTCCAGTGTCTCACTGTTTCCACTGTCTTTATCAGAGCAGTGACAGAACACAGGCCTGTAATTCAGACTTTCTCAGGACCTCACAGACACACAGAGTCTCACAGAGGACTACATTCAAAGACACTGACGTGAACGCACACAGACCGGCAGATAACTGCCTCGTAAATGGCGGCTGAGCTCAAAGCCATGCTGAAGTGTACATGTGGGAGGAAGGAAGGCCGCCAGTGAATTTGAAATCAATGTTTCTAAATGTTTTTTAGCAAACACTGTATAAAAGTTGTTATTGACAACGCTAGCTAGCTAGATGGAGGTGGGTTTACCGTACTCTGATTGGATGGATGTCTAAGTCCATTCAGCTTCACCAGAGGGGGTGTTTAGCAACACAAATGTAGGTAGCGATTGAACAACATTAAACACTTTCTCCTCTTTTCATGTTTTGAATAATGTATTAATAAGTATCGATACTTTAATCATTACATCGATACCCAAAAATGACAGGTAAGTATTGGTTGTCTACTGTCAGATCTGCATGTGATCAGAGCATGCAGAAAGCCACGAGGGTATGAAATAATTGAGATAATAAAAGGAAAGAACACTTAAAAACTTCATAACATATTGGTGAAATCATAAGGTAATGCAATGCTGTTGAGAAAAATCTGTCTAAAATAATCCCAACTTTCAAAAAGCTGCCTCAAATTCTGGCATTTTAGGCTGCAACAATCACAAAAAAATCCCACGAAATCCTGGAGGGACTGAGTAATCGTAACAATCGCTCAGAGCGATGTAAAGCCAGGAAAGCACAGATCCAACAAAGTGTCCAGTGATGACAGCAAGAGTAGAGATGATTAGTAGGATTGAGACAACTGGAACATCCCACAGGAGCAGAGAGAGTGATGGAAGCACCCAGAAAAGACACACAAGAGAGCACAGAGATCCAAGAAGGTAGGGAAACATCATGGCGAGTGAGAGTGATTGAACCGTAGGACGTGCAGGGTGAAGTAAGAGCATGTGAAGGGGGAGAACCGGTGAGAATAGAAGACTGATAAGGTGTCGCGGTAAGAAGGAGATTAGACACAGGTGTTACAGGGGATTGAGTGAGTGGTTAGGGATCAATGAGAGAGGAAGGATGCAGAGAAACCGCACAGTAAATGCATGCAATCCAACGGCCTTCTTACAAAAATGCTCCTAAACAAAAAGTAAATCTTGCAAAAGTCATAATAATAAAGCAATTTTTTCATTTTATGGCAATAAACGTAAATTTAACAGTAAATTTAATGTCTTGGTTACGCAGTGCAACTACTTGCAGTTGTAGTGTAAATTCTACAGTTTATCATGTTTGGTGAAATACGGTATTTATATGTAGCATTTTTCAAATTATGTTACATTTGTGTATTTTTTTTACATAAAAAATGCCATCAGTGAGAATATGATACGAAAGCATTTGTGCAGTAGAAGCTTTGCGAGAACAGTGCATGGAATTTCCTTGAATGTAAAGCTAAAAGACGAGTTTGAATTGGTGCACAAAAGGTGTTTTTGCAAAGTTGTTTTCATGCTTAACAGTTAGGAAGAGCTTCTATAAATTCTTTCCATTCCCTTATTGATGCTGCAGACATTTGTGAATCTTAACACACTCTGAAAGGTGATGCTTTTTAATTAAATAGGAAGTTGTGTACTCGTCCTCGTTACACTCTCTCACCTCGTCATTAGCATGTTAGAGAAGGCTAGAGCAGATGTCAAGGTGAAGTGGAGTGAAGGATACGTATCAGGTGCCTGTCGCTTGTCTTCGTCCTACCATCACCTCATCACTACAGCACACATAAACGTACATTTAATACCGAATAAATCAAATATTGTCCTTTCCATTTCCATTTATGCTCATGTTGTGCTCATAATCATTCCAACGTATCGAGTTATTTTTTGATCTCCATATATCAAGCAACTTGGGGTTTTTTCCCCCCAGTTTTTAAATAACCAGTTAGATTAGGCAAGTAAATAAATATGTATATAATCTATAGTTGTCAGTAAGTTAAAACAATCTATTACATTTCTATATATATATTTTTTTAATTATTTAGCTTAAACAACGCTATTCATGATCTTCTGATCTTTGCCTAGCCTTCACTAAAGCATGAGGTCTTGGTTTGATACCTCTGACAATGCTCACGCACTCTCCAATACCAAAACCAAGACCATACAGAGTGATGTAATATCAGTCGGCACGGTAACGGACACGGTTAGAATGGTGGATGGCCGATCTAGTGACTTTTAATTATGCAGTTCTCTTTTTTGGAACAAGCTGTGGAATGGACCATTAAGCAGGACATAACACACGGGCTATGGGTCACAACAGTTTTGCAGAAGCTACAAGACCTCGGGTGTTCAGCAGAGGTAAAATAACAGCCAAGCCGGGAAAAAGATAGATGACCTTGAATCTATGGGGTCACTTCTAAAGTTGGATAAGATAAGATTAGTAGAAATGAAGCAATAATATTTTATGTGTTTAGGTATTCCCGAGCTGGTTTTACCTCTGTGTTTTGGATCATGGATAGAATACACAAAACAAAATGAAAATCAACATCTTCCTGAATATATTTACTTTTCAATACATTACATTAAATGTATAAATTATCAATAAAAACTGAAGATTATCTAGATTCTAAACTTTATGCACAAAAGGTAGAATTATTGGTTTCTAAGGAGAAGTTAGTTCCATCATAAAGTTTTCCAAACCAATATGAGTAATATAAACCCCCATGTCTCTATGATTTTCCTTAGCTGAGCAAGTAATATACCAAAATGGTTGCTATGGTAAACTCTCTGGTTGCCATGGAGTGTTCAGTAACATCATATAATGTTCTCTTTATCAATATGAGTTATATAAACCAACCCCCATGTCTTTATCAATTACCGAAGCTGAGATAGAGTTCAGAACATTTTGTTGCTAGGGTAAACATTTTGGTTGCTAGTGAGCATGATGTGTGATAAACAACAAAGCCCCATTTCTCTATGATGTTCCATGTTGAAAACATTTTATATTGTTGCCGTTTCCCATTTATTTTTAAAGGTTATCATAAGTCAATGGAAAATTAACTCCAAGAGTGCAAATACTTTTTCACAGTATGTTCTTGCACAGACTGATAACCTCCACGGGTGTGGTCTGTTTGAGTTATGGTTTTACAAAATGTAACCCCCTGTTAAGTCAATTTCCCAGCATTCTCAGCGATTTCCTAGAATTCCTTTAGTGTTGCCAGTCTGAAAAGATACAGCAACTGGTCACTGCTTTTAAATGTGAATAATCTGGCTGCCAGTGACATCAGTACTTGAAATGAAGATTGTTTCTTAATGTCTCTTGGCATATAAGGGCCGTTTTTTAAATATAGCTACTTTTATGCTAATTTACAGCTGCAGACAGTTTTACAGAGAAAAATAAATTACTAAATGAACAGCAATATGTCTTCAGAAGTAGCAGCGATGGGTCTTGTGGAACATAAATCACCAGCAATAGATAATAAGCAATACGCTATCGGGGTTTTTATATATTTGAGTAAAGCTTTTGATACGATTGCCGACTCATTACTGTTACAGAAATGTGAATACTGTGGAATAAGAGGAGTGGTTAAAAAGTTACTTGAGTAACAGGTATCAGTATGTGGAAATCAATGGCACTGTATTGCAACAGAGAAGGTTATCCTGTGGTGTACCTCAAGGATCAGTACTGGGCCCAAATCTGTTTACACTATATGGAAATGATATTTGGAAGATACTGTAAAATGTGGTCCAATACTGTAAAATGTGATAAACAATTGCTATTTAAATTTCAACAGGAATTGAAAAAAGTGGTTAGATTTAACAAAGGAGGTGGAATGGGTGGGAGAAAACATTACAGCACCACGTATGAAAGTTAACGTTCTCAAGATATTTCATGAATTACGAACACCAACGCGGTTTCAAGTTGTGCTACAGAACAGCACTTTCCACGTTATAAACGTTAATTCTTTTACGACACCTTGACTCTAACATTTGTTATAGCACATTATTGATACATAATGTTTCGCTCAATTTAAAACTGATTTAAAGTGTTTTAAAGCATATCAGCCCCCTTTGGCACTGTCTGCATTGGAAGAATGGAACGTCAGGAGCCTGAAGTGCAGCTCGACGTCAGACTTCACAAGCGGATTACAGAGCAGAACTTTTTGTGTTCTTCGTATCTTTGAATCTTTTTCGTATCTTTTTTTCGCGAGGTCTTTCGTATCTCAAACATTTCGTAACTCGAAGCATTCGTGTCTCGGGGTACCACTGTAATTTCACAAACACAATAATAACGTGTGGTGATAATATGCTAAACCTGAAATTACTTAAACATGCACCAAACTCTCGTTTTGTTTGTAAAGATGTGTGTTGAGTGTGGCTTTCCAGAATTTTTCTCTACATAAATATAATATCAGCAGAGATTGGAATTTTTAACTATTGTGTTTGCTGCCGTCTTCATTTTCACTTAAAATTGTTGGACAATGTATATTTAAAAACCTTGGAAATATTATTTCGTGCTAGGAACATACATCTTCCTGCTAAAATACAGGAGTTATTTATATTCAAAGGTGGGCATTATAATTTAAGAGGCTGATTTTTGTTTGAGAGATGTAAAGTAAAAACTAGAAGTATTTCGGTTTTAGGCACAAAATCCTGACGATCATTTTAAAATATAAGAACTAAGTAAGTAACAGTCTGATGATTTAGTTACCCGTACAATGTGAAGCGTTAAATGTTTGACACTTGCTATAATTATGTTCTGAAAACAAAAAAAAAAGTTATTTGCGTAAATGTATTGAGTTGTTGCCGTCGCTGTGGGAGAGCTTCAGGGACTCTGTCATGCTTAACACTCACATAACGCAGCATGAGAAATGATACAGGCTATGGGGATAAGAACACTGTGTGTATGTGTCTCACTGTGTGCGGTAGCCCCTTTGAGATGCCACGGTTTTCATGGATGAAGCTGTGTGTGATGGGGCCATCAGTGAGTATGACGGGCAGTGCTAGATATGAGCTGTGACAAGCGCGGCCGTCACGGGTTATGACTGCTAGAGGGCCCAAGACACTGTTTAAGGAAGAAAGAGTGTGCATGGCCATGTGTGTGTGTGTGTGAGAACATCCGCAACACGTGCTACATTATACGGCTGATTTAGTTATGACAGCTGCGTTGAACGCCGGGAATTTCTACTCCCTCTCTCTCGAAACTGATGATGATGAAGAGATCACTTTAAACAACAATCTCCATAATATTTCATGCTCCGTAAGCACCCACTGGCAGCTGGCTCACTTCTCCATCAATTGATTTGATTCAGTGCTAGGTTCCGGTGCGTGCAGACATCTCAGCTCTGAAGATAAATAGCAGGATGTCCACAAGAAACGGAGTGTGTATTTGTCTGAGATAGTTCTATATCAGACTTTATCCTCTCCTGGAGTATTAGAATGAAGTATGTTGTGTCACATGTATCCGGTACATCCTACACCTTTTCGTTCATTCAAGAGTTTGTTTGTTAATCACAGGTTTTCTCTTTTGTTTACCATGTTCACGTAAAGTGAAGGGAGGTCCCAATTCTCTTGTGAATGAAGGGGAAGGGCTTAGACGAAAAGGTTTCCAGAGAATGCTCAAACTACACTAAACTTCTCAGGAATCGTCAGATTTACCCCCAAAATGCACCGAATTAAAGTACTGAGCCTAATAATTTTTTAGAATTGTAAACTATTTAAATCTAATGTTAAAAGTTACAGATATTTTAACGTTAGTTTCACTTTATGATGGCATACCTTTAAAATACAGTAAATTATTAGGGTTATTTTTGTTGTATTTTACATAAATCCACAGTTTTTATACAGGGCTTTTCTGTTTTAAAATGGTTTTACTAGTATTTTTATTTAATATTTCTGTAAATGTTGTTAAATACAAAGTAATTTACCGTTTCTACAGCATGTATATTTCAGTTTCGCCAACTATTCGCCATAAAATTGTTTTTTTACTTTACACAATTAAAATCTACCATTTATACCATTTATATATTAGTATACATATATATATTTTTATCTTGCTGTCAATTTGAATAATAACAAAGTAATTTATAGTTACAACTGTGGAATTAAAAAAACAGTAAATATAATCACTGTAAATGTAAAGGAAATGACTGTAAAAAAATAACATTTCTTTCACTGTAATATACTGTATACCCGCATTAAAAAAATTCTGTAAAATTACTGTTAACATTTGTATTATTACATTATGAAAATCTACTATTTTTAAGTGTAAAAGAATGCTTTTGAATGTTTAATGAGTGTATATCCCTGTGAAAATAAATCAAAACAATTTTTTTGCAAAAAATTATCTTTATTTGAATGTAAAGAGTGAATCTAAAGTAAACAATGAAAAAAACGCTCTTGATAGACAAATGACAGCTCTTTTTAATCTGTTACAAAGCAGACAAGCTGTAATGTTATTTTTGTAAAAAAAATATTTTATATATTATATTATATTATATTATATTATATTATATTATATTAAAATTAATATATATTTTTTATCCTTCACTGAAACACATTGGTCTCTATGCACAGCAAACTAGTGATGTGTAACTTTTAAAGACTTATATAAGAAGAAAGGTGAACCAGGCTAAAGGCCGAGGAATGTTTAATTAAAGTACTTAAGTAATTGTTTGTCATCGATCATTATAATTTTTTTAAATTCACGTTGGTGAGGCCCTAAAATAAAAAAAAAATTACTCAAAAAAGATTTGTTCTTTTTCAAAAGATTCGAATTGGTAGAATGATCTAAACTTCCCATCACTAAAGCAGAGACTGGATCACTTAGGGACCGTCTGCAAAGTGCCAAACGCAAAATATGTTTTGACCAGAAAATGTTTAAGAACGTCACTCTAAAATGCATTACAATAAACACCACTGCTTACACTCATGTATTGTATTAAAATACAGACAGGGGGGTACAGAAATGATTTCATTCAGTATTTTTAACATTAGATATTTGTGCTTATTAAAAACCCTGGATGGAGGACATTAACACACACAATTTTAAGCCCAACTTCCATTAAAACTCTTGAAATTTTATATTTTTCTCAAAAACTTAAAAAAGAATTTCCTTCTCGATCATTAGTTTACCTTTAAAATTCATATGAGGCTCCAGGACCAGAAAATTGACAAAAAAAGTTCAGAAAGCTTCAAGGCTACCTTGTTTTAAAACCCGTAAAATGCAAAAAATTAAAGTCTTAACTCTGCAAGCTCTGAAACTTTCACAGGAACCATGTTCCAAAAAATGGTTGAGATCTTCATTTTTGATGTAAAAAAACCGTACTGCATATATTTACCATTGTCCATGCGTATTTGAGAGTACAGACTGGAAGTGCTTCTAGACTAAGGGATATTTGTTAGCTGAAAAGAGGACTAATGAGCCCACTGGAGACTACAGAAGAGAGTCAGGAGAGAGATAGACAGTGTGGGGAGGACTAAGGTTGAATTAAGTATCTCCTACGGAGATCTATGCATTCTGTCTCTCAGTTATCAAATGCATCACAAATGGTGTGATAAAGATTAATAAACTGTGTTTACAACTATTTTTAGTAGTAAGAACGTAAAGTGTAATTGTTATCACTGCAAATGTCCACTCGGTGTGCTCTTCTGCCTAGAGGTGGGTACAGCAGCAGAACTGAAATGGGAATTTTGTAACAGTCATGCAGTTTTTTTGGTGCTGAAAATAAACAGTTTTGGTGCCAGTAAATGTCCCAAAAGTAATCTTTTTTATGGGGGGGGGGCACTGAGAGGCACTGTTCTAGTGTTTGGTTTTAGTTTTGGCTGATGGCATTCGTGCTTCAAATTAGCTTTGAGATGTTGGTAGATGAACCAGACAAGATTGGAAAAACGTAACCTGGTCAGACGAGCCTCGATTTCTGCTTTGACATTCGGATGTTTGCATCAGAATCTGGCATCAACAACATGAAAGCATGGATCCAATCCTGCCCTGTATCAATGGTTCAGGCTGGTGGTGGTGGTGTAAGGGTGTGGGGGATATTTTCTTAGCACACTTTGGGTCCATCAGTACCAATTGAGCATCCCTTGATCACCACAGTGTCCCCAAGCTCCAATCCTCAGAGGCTGGTTTCTTGAACATGGCGATGAGCTCATGTCATTCGAATGTACTCCACAGCCACCAGATCTCAATCCAATAGAAACTTTGGGAAAAAGGGGGATCCAACCAGGTACTAGAAAGTTATACCTAATAAAGTGGCCGGTGAGGGTTTTATTTTTGTAACTTTAAGCACATTTTTTTCTTAAGATCCCTAATTAGAACATAATACTTTGGCAGACGGTGTATGAGTTACGTTCTTATAATTGTTTACATAAACTGATCTGTATAAAAAAAAAGATACAATTCCATTGGAAAATGTGTTGCTGGTTGATTTTTTCTCAGAATTATTTGTCAGAACATGTATAATAGTGTATTCTACGTCAGGTCATTTGCGAGAAACAGAGGATGCTGGGAGAAGTGCCACACTGTTTTGGCATTCCCTCGTAGTCATGGGTATTTGTTGGCCAACTGTGTGGTAGTTTTTAATGTCTTCTAACAATCTGTGGTCAAATTTAATAAAACAGAGGCAGTTAGTCCAGAGAGAAGCATGTCACTTTATAATTTTGGTTCATAGTAGCACAACTCTGAAACCCAGTGAAGCATTTAAGTTAAATAATAATCAACTTTACCAAGAGATCATTATGAAAAGCTGCAGATGTTGCAGAAAAATAATCATTTAGCTCTTCTTTCGTTTTAGTATTTTACTATACTCCTCTTCTCTACTGATTATCTTTGTACGAATAGAGAGATAGAGAGATATTACAAAGTTACAATTTTAGTGTCCTTTCTCAATTTGTAAAATGTGTTGATGGTAATCTTTGATTTCTTTGGAGTCTGTCGCAGTCGAATCTATTGATTCCCACCATGAGCCAACAGACATGCCACAGATGAGCCTTCTGCCCTCTCTTAAGTCTGTCCGTCTCGCTTCTTCATGCTTATTATACCAATTATTGGTAACAGAGAAACGTTTCACTTTTTTAGCTCCCTGCTTCGTGATTTGAGCAGGTCGATATCTGTGATCGGTGAAGTCACTGCAGAACTCTGCACAGGTTCCTCTTAAACAGATTCGTGCATCAGACGTGTGAAACCAAGCAGCGTTCATTTCAAACACCGTGCAAACATGGCATGCACTGCAAAGCTCACTTAAATTTAGGTAACAAATCTTGATTTTCTTATTTTAAGAGGAATTATCCCATTTAGACCAGTAGGGTGTAGATTATTTGGCTAATTTTGACCAATTTTCTTGAGAAGAAAACACTGCTTATTCTGATCATTAACTTATGATGAAGAAACTTATTCTCACTTCAAGAACATTACAAAGTTTTATTTTATGAAATCTGCAACGTGATGAGGCGACTAATCAATGGATCGATTTCATTGCACAACATCTGAAATTTTGGTGATTCTAAAACTCCACGACCAAAGTCTGTCATCAAAGGGGGGATCATCACCTCCTAGCACTGTCTAGACCATCTGGGTTTCCAAAAAGCCGTCTCCTACAGTGGCACAACACAAATCATCTTCGCACACGCAACGCTATTGCAAATCAAAAACACAAATAAAACACCAAATATTTAATTTTGCAATAGTGTTGTGCTCGCAAAGTCGTTTTGCATTATGGTGTGCACTAATGGGCCACTGATCCTACGACATGAATGGCAAAACAAAAATTACGGAAGTTGGAAGCGCTAATGAGCGCATTTACTCGAAGATAAATGCATCCTCTGGCTCTCCACTCGCATGAACAGAATTAATGATTGTGGACATTGTTGGACAGTTAAAGTAATTGAAAATAAGACAGAATTGAGTTCCCACGTTTGGTGTGAAACCTGAAACTACCGCCAAGATATTTGATCATTTTTCTTGACCATAAATGACTGGAACATTAATTAACATGATTTTCCATAAAATGTTTCGGAAAATTTTACTTCCATATTTTTTTTAATTTGTAATATGTGGTAATATTACAAATAAATTGTAATCGAAGTCAGTGGTCCATTGGTGCTTAACAGTCCTGCAAATCAAAAACACGACACAAATCAACTTTGCACACATTATTGCAAATGAAAAACACACAATTTAACTACTTTATGCTTTATTTCTGTTTTTGATTTGCATCAGCCATTTTTGATTTGCAATAGCGTTGCGTGTGCAAAGTTGATTTGTGTTGTGTTGTGCACTTTAGTAGTCTCCAGCCTCCAAAAGCAAGATGACAATAGTGCACAGATTGCATTTCATCTACGTGTTCTAAGACAAAAGTACATTATTATATACATTACAAGACATTCTCCTAACGCAGCAATTTCCATTTTTCTTTTGATATTTTGTGCCACTTTATCAGGGAGTGGCGAACATTCCAGTTTTGCGCAAAAATTTAATTTGCATCTTTGGATTGAAACATGGCTAATTACTGAATCTGCTCCTGTTTACCTCCTTCCTCCCATTGATTACACTTGGGGGGTGAGGGGTGGGGTTAATGAGGTCCTTATATCCCACATCCTTATAAGCTGACCATCATGTCTTTCAGTGGCTGCGTTTCCTTCTACCAATATTTATGTGCATTTTGGATCATCATATAAAAAAATGGATAGAACATTTCTGGATGCTGAAATTTTGAAAATGAGAATTTAAAAAAAAAGATAGCAGGATACATTTTTTATCTGATGAGAGAAAAAAATGTGGATAAACTAAGACGGAAAAGCATTCACTGAATGAATCTCAGTATGCGCATAAAAAAGTCACATGATTTTACTTTAACAGATCGAACTGATTGAAATGTTGTTCAGGTGATTCTAAAATTCATAAGGTCTGTCATCAAAGTGTTTCGCAGAACTGTCTCGACCGGCTGCGTTCCCAAAGAGCAGTCTCCAAAAGCGAGATCACTGCGTATGTTGAGTTTCGTTTGCGTGTTCTATTTTGTTCTCTGGGAAATATTTTCTGCAATATAAAAAATAGTTTTGCATCTTTGGATGCAAGCATGGCTACTGTTGTCTCTTTACAAACCACTGAGAATTTAATACTGAGACCACTATGAGCACAATGAGCTGCATGTGTCTCACTCTCAGAGTTCTGCACCATCTCCACACAATAACTGGAACTCATTGCCACGTCTAACTATTACACACTGCTCGTGCACTTTAGAGCTTCAAAGCAAAGTCCCGGATTTTGAGAGAGACGAGACGGACACGGTCCACGTGACCCGAGCATCCAGTTGAGAATGAGCTTCACTTTCAGACTCCGTTGTTTTCCCCAGTAATTTGATTGACAGGTTGTTTATCATTCAGCTGGGGCTGACACTTTCAGAGCTGGAGGCTGCACATGTGTTTGTGTGCGTGTTGGGGGAATTACCAATCTGTCCAAATCCCCCCCTTCCACAGCAGCTGACCCCTCCGGGTCGACAAGACTTAAGTAAGAGTGAAGTTGCTTTAACAGAGGAGCTCTGGTCAGAGGGGCCTGGCCCGAACCCGCAGCTGCACCGCTCTCCTCGTGTCTGTGATCCTTTAGGAATCCATACATATTGATTCAGACTGATAATAAACAATTTGATTAGCTTTCTTCTATAGGCTGTCAGTCCAATCACTCTCAGCGAAGCATCCGAGTGGAAGAGGAGGGGAGGGGAAGGAGGATGATAGAGATAGAAAGCGAGTGAGAGAAAGCTGCGTACAGCTGAAAAGGACGGATGGAAGGTACAGGGCCCAGGGGCGAGAAGAAGGGAGGGCAGAAAAAGGGATCCTGGTGTGATTAGGCGTCAGCGTTTGTTGAATTGGACAGGACAGCTGAGCTGCCTGGTTATTAACTCCCTCAGAAAATTCTCAGGCGCTCGCGAGCGCGTCTGAATACTGCCATCTGGATCGATAAGCAATCTCCGCTGTGTACTGAGCAACTGCACCTTTCATTTGTCTCAGGCGGTCCCCCTCTCTTACTCTTGTGCCCTCGCCATTGAACAGGTGTATTGTCCAGTGAAGGGAGAGGGAGAAAGAAACTTCTCCTTGCTCCTCGCTCTTCCTATTTCTGTTTCTCTCTGGCCATCACTCACACTTGCTCTTTCTTCTTTCCACCTTTAGTCACTGGCAAGGGTCTCTATCACCGCTAACATAATGACCCTGAGGGAGAGAAAGCAAAACCATCACTCCCTCACACAGCCGAGCATTGGGATGGAGTCGCTGGGCTTTCCTTCTGAGGGGGGAGGGCTTGATGGTTCAGACCTGACAGCGGAGCAGATGTCATGACCGGTCCCCACCTCAGCCCAGAAAGGACAAGCTTTTGGCAGACACAAGAGAGGGGTAAAAATGAGAAAATGGGAATTGGACATGTTTCGCTAAACACAGAGGACGCCTTTAATAGGCTGATCTAGCGCCCTCACACACACACACACACACACACACAGGCACACATACACACCTCTATACGGAGCATATCGCTCAGCAGCGTGTGGCTTAATAGACCCTTAAACACTCATTTGCGTTTGCAAAATGGGATCCGTGCTTGGATTGAAGCATTTGCACATATTGGCAATGTTGTACTGTTTTAGCTAATGCTTTGGCCTCAGCGGGGGGGAACTGAGTGTAAATGTGTGCATTAGTGTAGTGTTGCCTACACCGGGCTCTGTGTGTGCGAACCCAGAGATGAATGTCCATACTGATTGTGTGTGCAGATTGAGCAGGCCTTGGGCTGATCACTTTGAGTGATTCCGCAGGGCATTGATTGGCTGGATGGATGTATTGATGAGGCAGGCAGCTGATGGGGAAGATGGGATGAACATTAGCCCATCCTCTTCCTGCACTTCAAAGGCACACAACATTAACACGTATTCTACCTGCATGAGGAAAATAGACAAGGACCCCAGAGCATGACTATAGGGGTCGATTATAGATTACAATAGAATCCAAGCTACACCTTACAGTATCATTCACATTATCCGATGTTGAAATACTGCGGCACTGTGTTGTTTGTACGTTTCTGGAGCGGGTCTAGGCCCAAGAGGGGCCTTCACAAGCTAAAAAACACGACTCAGATTAGTTAGTTACTATGAATTATCATCAAGGGTGAATGTGGGAGTGCTGCCCTACAATTTCTAGGTGACTATATCCAATGTGCACTGGATAGGCACCAGCAAACCCAGGTAATCCTTACAGAATAAGCACATAAAGAGAATGAATGAATGATTGGGTGGATCAACAAATGGATGGATACAGGGATGGGCAGGCGGACAGGAGGATTGATGGACCGACGGACAGACAGGTATATGGATGGATATACCTGCTGGATGGATGGTTGGGTGGGTGAATGATTGAGGCATGGCCGGTTCAATGGATGGACAGTCGGATGAATGGATGGGTAAATGGAGAGATGGATAGATGGCTCAATGGATGGACAGACGGATGTTGGGATGGATGGAAATTCAGATAAATGGATTGGTAAATGGACAGACAGGTGGGTGGATGGATGGAGAGACAGACAGGTGGGTTGATGGACGGACTGGCAGACAGGTAGATGGGTGGAAGGATTGATACACCTGCTAGATGGAGGGATGTTTGGGTAAATGGATTGACGGATGGGCGGTTCAATAGGTGGACGGATGGATGATTGGGTGCATGGATGGACAGTGAAATGAATGGATGGGTAAATTGATAAACAGGTGGATGGATGTACAGATGATTGGGTGGATGGACAGACAGTGAAATGAATGGATGGATGGATGGATGGATAGGTGAATGAATTGAGGGATAGACGGTTTAATGGATGGAGAAATGGGCGGGATGGTGGGTGAATGGATTGATGGATAGAGGCGCAGACGGGTGGATGCAAGGATGGACGGAGGAATCTACAGATCTACAAATCTACATGATGAATGGTCACATCCTCAGCTACTATTAAAAGTAGTGAATTATTGGGATCAAAATCTTAAAAAAAAAACACTTAACAGGAGCAGCTGATTAATTAGACTAATTAAATATGTTTCAGCTTCAGAAAGAAAGAGTTGTTGAAAAAAAGGCGAAGGAAGAAAACAGTCATTTTTCATCTTCATGTTACCATAGATTGTTTTTAAACCATAGATTCCATTTTTTAAAAATTCATGCCACGACTTTTAAGTCTAAAAACATTCAAAGGAGCCATTTGTTTGCTGTTCTTGGAGCTACAGGAATGTGAAGGGATCAGATGTAAGACACAACAGGAAATCTATAAATGTGTAGACACACATTCACGTACACCCTGCACCAGTGATGTACTGGTCAAACTCAAACAGACACAATACCAACAGCTCGTCATAGACTAAATAGGAAGCGTAAGATCCTTCGTCCACTTTTAATCAGCTCAAAGCTGCAGCTGTGTGGGTGTGTACATGGAAACAGATTATGGCATACAGCTCCCAAATTTCCCACATAATGACGGATAATTCCTTGTCCCAAAGATATTTTTAGAAGGTATGTGATAACTGCTGCAATGGTTAAAAATAACCATTGTGTACACGGTAATGGTAAGTACTGGAACTACACCCGCTGTACATGAGAAAGTTATGTTTTGAAAAATATAACTATATTTCTCAATTTACACAGCAGAGAAAATCAACAGAAAAGCATTGCTTCCACTCGTAGTTAGTGGTTGGAAAATTTATTGTCAAAAAAACTGTGTTTACTCTTTTTAAATCTTAAGAAACTTGCCAACTTAACCCTGGTGATTTTGGCCCGTGCGCAGGTAGGGAAGTGCCCTTTTTAACAGGGGAGGTTTTTTTTAACCAATAAACCAATGCTATTCATAATCCTATACATCTGTCTGTCTTTTAAACAAATATTTAACCAGTTAAAGGTGTTAAAAAGCACATCTCAAATAACCACTTCACAGCTTCACCCTGTGTGACGGAAAAATATCCTGGTGTTTGAATAAGTGCAGCTTTGTCTTTTTGAAATAAACACTAGTGTGATTATAAAGGTTAATATAATGCACCACCTGCGATGCATCATCCACCTAATGCATCACCCTCGCCGGAGATAGGCACTGTGCGCTGGAGATAGGCGCCGGCAGACCCCCGTGACCCCAAAAAGGAATAAGTGGGTTGGAAAATGTATGAAAAATGCACCACCACATCGGTGTATTGTCGTCTTTGAATGGAGAGCAAAAAAGCACACAAACTAAACGTAACTGCATTGAGTTTGACACAAAGCAACCGAGTAATCCTTATTAGGTAAAATATATTACAATAAATTTCTATTTTGAGTTTATCTGCTGAATGTGCTGATGCATGTGATTGTTACATGATGTTTCATCACATTACATGAGAATTCCTTTATTGTCACTGTACATGAGTACACACACTATATGTAAATATTTTCTGTATAAAAATTCTTAGTAAATGTAAGAACATTATTGAGTTTTATTTCTTTGTTGATTGGGGATTTCTTTTGTCAGTTTCAGCACATGCCCTTCAAAAGGTCGGTGCACGACCCCGCCTGATAACATGCACAAGAACTGACACAGACGGGTTCGAACGGCTGGTGAAGGTAACCATCCTCGCCTCCATCTGTTTGCTTGGAATCAATGATTGGGAAGAAAAGGTTTCTGGCTCCTGATAGACCCTTGTCCCTTTCATCCAGTCATGCAGCGACATTTCTGAATTCTGAGTGATGGGGAGAGCAAAAGCGCTGCTGAAGGATCTACAGAAAAAGGTGGTTGAACTGTAAAAAACAGGAAAGAGATATAAAAAGATCTAGGAATGCCAATCAGTAGTGTTCAAACTCTCATGAAAAGGTAGAAAGTGAGGGATGCTGGTGAAACCAGCAAACATTTCTGCTACAACTGCCAGAAAAATTTTAAGGGATGTGAAGAGAAACCCACAAATAACTTCAGCTGAAATACAGGGCTCTCTGAAAAAATGTGGTGTGGCTGTTTCACCGATTATCATTATGATTTATAAACTTAAAAAATGATTTAAAGTTGCTTGACAATAAATGGCTTCACCCAATCACCAACTATGATTTTTTTTTGTTTGTGTGTTGAATTCATATTTTCTGAAAAATGGCCAAGAACTCAGAAGATTGGCTGAACGTATGAGCGCTGTACTTATTGACGTTGCAGACATTCTCCCCATTTTGTCAAATATTGATAATTCACTGATGAAAACACTACAAAGCTTTCTATTTTTTTATCTCGACTTTATCCTTTTGTCATAATAAGTCATTTCCAACCTGGAATCTATAAACCCTAAAGGTGTAAGTGGGTTTTATGAATTCTTCCTTTTAACAAGCAAGTAAAACTCTTTCCATCTAACATCCTCCAATTTAAACAATTCAGCAAAAATGGGTGAAATTACCGCCCAGTTGCAGTCGCCCGCACCCTTGTGACCTGTATGTCTGTCGGTCAGCATGAATATCTCTTCTCTTGTTCTCTTTGCACATCAGAGCGACTCCAGCTGTGTTGCTGATCTTTGAGACGACTGTTAGAAGTGCTGCAGATCCAGAAGACTTCTCCTCTGATCTGCTATCAATAAAACGCTCTGTTTCACTGTCACCGCACACTTCCTTCATCAAGCCCAAGGCTCAGAAAGCTCTGTAAACAAACCCTGAGCTCTGGAGAGGGTGACAGTGATGGTAATTCGTGGCTAGGTGAACTGCCTCCTAGAGTCGGCCACCTTTCACCACCTGTCATCTGTGTCCCTCATATCAAACACACTCAAGCACTTGCGTATGTTTTAGCTGCTGAAGCATCTCTGAGGTGCTAACATGCCCTAACCCTGCTAACTTCTCAGGATGATGCATCTGACGCTCTTTACATTCCCCTCCAGACATGTCTCTCTCGCCGACGCATTGATAGAAATGAGATGGGACTGCATGCATTTTTTATACCTGTTTGTGATCTATTATTAGTGTCTATGTCACCTGCTGTCTGCGGGGGAAACGTGGGAGCAAAGTTTGAAAAGGAAAAAAACATCTGCAAAATAAAGGTGGAACCGCTGCCACTATTGTGGTATCTTTTTGAAAATGATAATACATTAAAATTAGTGGTTTTTCAAATTACCAATGAAAACTTGAGCTGGAACGTCTTCTATGCGCACGTCTTATGATTAATCCGACCTTGTAACAAACTGTTAGTTGCTTTGGATAAAAGCGTCTGCTAAATACAAAAACGTAAGTAAAAAAAAACTTAAAACTAAGTGTTTCTGAACTTGAACCAGTCGCCCCCTCTTCGCTGTGAGTGTATAAACAAGCTGCAGAATGTACACTCAATGGCCACTTTATTAGGTACACCTATCCAACTGCTCATTAGCGCAAATGACTAATCAGCCAATAACATTGCAGCAACTGAGCATCGAACCGAGCATCAGAATTGAAAAGAAATGTGATTTAAGACTTTGAACATGGCATGGTTTCAAGTGCCCAATAGTCTGAATTCTTAAGCTACTGCTGATCGCACAACCATTTCTAGGGTTTGCCTTGAGGCGGATGGGCTACAGCAGCAGAAGAAGAAACATCGGGTGCCACTCCTGCAGCTAAGAACTGGAAACTGAGGCTGCAACTTGCACAGGTTTATCAAAATTTGACAATAGAAGATTGGAAAAAAACGTTGCCTGGTCTGACGAGTCTCGATTTCTGCTTCAACATTCGGATGCTAGGGTCAGAATTTGAATCATCCTGCATTGTATCAATGGTTTAGGTGGGGGTGTAATGGTGTGGGGAATATTTTTTGGCAAGCAGCAATCGAGCATCGTGTCAGTGCCACATTGTTGCTGACCATCTCCGTCCTTTTATGACCACAGTGCCCCCATCTTCTGATGCTACTTCCTGCAAGATACATAAACTGCGAATCATCTCAGACTGGTACTAACCTAATAGCCTCCACAGTCACCACATCCTTTGGGATGTGGAGGAACGGGAGATTTGCAGCCTCGATGAATCTATGCCATGACAAGACAAAAGAAGGAACAACTCGGTAAAAGCAAGGTGTACCTAATAAAGTGGCCGGTGAGTGTACTTCTCAACTGTTCATATAGAAAAAAAACTATTTGAAAGTAAGCACTTTTCTGAGAGTGCCATCAACCAGTGCTCCTGCAGGAGATCGCCACAGGTGCCTTTAAAATCCTCCGAGGTTTGAGTCGCATTACATAAAACAAACAGCGTGATGATAATGTGCTGTATTCCCCTGCAGTTAAGCACACAGCAGATAGGCTATAGATTATGCTCTCTCAAGCGCTTCTGGAGAAAGTGCATATGTAGGCATCATACAAATTAGAATTCATTTGATGACTTATGGATTTAAATTTGCAACAAATTTGATTGAGGATGATTCACCGGCTTGGAACCGGATCCATCCAGCCTTCTGCCCATTGTGTCCCTTGATTGATTTTTAAGTTAGCGGGAAGCAATCGGTAAGCACCACCCAATCAAGGCCTACGAACATAGCGCAGATTAGACAATTTGTGCTAATCAATGAAAATATTCCATGATTTGCTCGCACTCAATCTGCCCCGTAAATCAAGACCGTAATGCCTGGGTTAGTTAGCGATAAAACAAGAGCCCCTGACAGGACAAACTATAATGGATGAATTAGAGGGGCAGGTCAGGAAGTGGGGGGCGTAATAAGGCTGATATACAGGCTCCATATACCGAGCAGAACCCTGCGCAAAGGCCAGAGGTGTCAACTGCTAATGGCTTTCCAAAAGTGCTGGTGTTTTTCATCTGCCCGCTGTACACATATTTATCTTGAACATGATGCAGAATCATCACTTTCATTCTTTCACATCACACACACACATCTTTCTTTGTGCTTTCACACCAGCTCCATCAATTACACAATGCAGCTTTAATGGTTATCCAATTATAGAAATCTAGCAATTTTTACAAATACACTTTATTGCTTTAAATAAACAAACTTGCTTCTGGCTGTTTCAATCCTCATCATACCTCCCTCTGTCTTTACAGCGGTTTAAATGTGCTTCCTTGATCAATGTGGGATATCTCTGAGAAATAAAAAAAACACATTGATGCCAATGGCAGCTGGAACTTTATAGTGGATCTTTGTTACTTTTGGAATCACAGTGTGGTCTCTCAACATCGACTACGTGATGGTTTCTGTTCATCAGTCAACCTTTCAGCTACACCAGATTACGGATTAATCAAACGGTTGGTAAGTTCTATTTTTTTAATGGATATAGTGATCAGAGGGATAAATGTTTGCAAGATTGTTGCGAATTGAGTGTGGTTGAGCAAGAGAGAGAGTAACAGTGTTTGTGCCAGAGTATTCGTCTGAAAACAACAGCATTTCTGAAATCTTAGCAAAAATACCTCAAACACTAATGGTTAATGGAGTTTCCAGATGTTAAAATGACAATAAAACGGTGGTTTGATAAAAATGTGAGAAATACTTACACAAACTTGTCCGGCCCCCTTGGAATAGCGGAAAGTGTGCTGGACATGCGCAGGATTTACCATCCGTCTCCCTCTCTCTATACAACTTTCTTCCTATCTACCTACTTTCCTATCCGTTCAAAATAAAGGCAAAAAAGGCCAAAATTCATTCATTCGTTTTCCAACCCGCTTATTCTCTTTTGGGGTCACAGGGTTCTGCTGGTGCACAGTGCACATTAGGCGAGAGGTGGGGGTATACCCTGTACAGGTCGCCAGTCCATCACAAGGCAACTCACACATTCACACCTAAGGGGAATTTAGATTATTCTATTAACCTAGCCGCATGTTTTTGGGGATTGTGGGGGAAACCGGAGTACCCAGAGGAAACCCACGCAAGCACAGGGAGAACATGCAACCTCCTTCCAGGAAGGTCACCGGCGAGCCTCGAACCGACAACTTTCAAACAGGAAGGTCACAGTGTTACTGCGCCACCGTGACGCGCGCTTACCCCAGTGTCAAAACCTTTGTCAAAGTCCCATTTTGTTTTGTTTTCATGCTTCACTTTGGGAAAATGGTGAATTAATGAGATGTCATGAAAAAAAGGCGTTTACTAACCACTGCCCATCATTTACTGCCCATTTGTGCTTCAAAGAGTAGTGTAGAAATGGAGGATATATTGTGCATTTATAAAAATAATCAATTGTCAATCATATTTACCGATTTGCTGCCTTCGCCAACAGCCACGCAGCATTTTGTATTAGTTACATTTGCGAGTCAGGGCTGTCTGAGAATATAGGTACTATTTATGATGTAGTTCTACATCTCTACAAAAAGAAATAATAGAAAACGGTTACTTGGTTACTTTAAAAAGCTTTTTTTCTTTTTTTAAAAATGTAAACATTCTGAGGCACGAAGCTAAAGCTAATTCATGTCTCATTCGCGCTATGGACGATTCTCCAACAAATCCAGTAGAAAAGTTTATTCCAAAAGTATCCAGTAGTTTATTTATTGCTATGTTTATTTAAAACTGCAGTGTCATTTTGTTTTTTTTAAACCCATTGTTTATTTTGGTAGTTAAGTAATGGTCAACTGGATGGTCAGTTTCCATTTGATGTGAATGGTTTGTTCCTGACATCTAAAGCACATTATAAACTGAGAAAAAGCTGGTAACATTTGACTGTTTTGTTTTTTGTTTTGTTTTTTAAACGTTTTGTGGAAATTATGCTTCATCATAAAATGTTAACTTTCAGAATCTGGTTCTTTGCTCAACACAAACAAACAAAAGATGTATTAATGAATGGAAGAATTCAATTTGATTTGCACGGGCCGGCCCCCAAAAGCTACAATTGTGCACCATGTGACCCCCGAGCTGAAATGAGTTTGAAACCTCTGGTGTACATGATAACACCTCAAAAACATGTTTTAGGGTGTTGTGACCCTTTAAAACAGACATTTGGTAAAATCAAGATGCCAAAATGCCAATGTCCCACCTACAATCAGAGCGGTTTTTTTTTTTTAAAAGGGTAAGAAGAGCTAAAGTTGGCTCACTCTTTGTTATCCTTTTTTTTTAAGAAAAGGAATGCAGGTAGAACAGTTGTTTTGTAGCTGTATGACCTGGAACAGAGCATCCTGTAATCCTCATGTTTGTGAATTAAAAAAATTAGCCATGTAGCTAGCTGTGACTTTTTTCTCTGATAACATTAACAATAGTGAAGGTGGAGCTGTGAGTATAGCACATTACTAATAGGGGAGGTAACTTGGTCTATATATAAAATATTCCAGTTTTTAAAATAAAATAAATTGCTGTAGCTTTAGAGTTCCATCAGCTCTTGTAGAAGAAGGATCAAGCATATTTCACCTTTTCAGTTCATGGCCGTTTAATATATAGTGACAATGTAATCACGAAACAATGAGTAAACAATTTAAAAATTGCAAAAAAAGCCACAAAGATGCATGATTCAGATACGAGCCAGATTTTCCGTCTACTTACTGAAAGCCATTAAACAAAATATTCCAATGCAAAGCAGTGTTTTTAGAAATAGTTTCATGGTTAAGAGTAAATTATGTCTTGCAGTGACCCCTGAAACCTCACAGGTCACCTCTGGCTGGGCTCTTTGAAAAGATGAAGTTTGGGACTGGCTTTGGAGAAGAGAAGGACACGGAACGCTCTGCTCTCGCACACCTGGACTGTTCAGTAGACAGGTGCCGGTGGCTCTTTCTCTCGTGTTGTAATGGCTTTCTGACCTCTACCAGAGCATCTGATACTATCATCCTCTGCCCTGCACAGGGTTGTGTTACTTTATAAGAGGAATTACCTAAAGTGGCCGTTATTTCATCATCCAGCCGCCAATACATACCACTCCTTTAATTTATACACCCCCCAAACCACTGCAGACTCCATACATCACGCTCTTCCTGCACAAGGTGAAATATCACTCGCTCATCCGAGGCCAGGTGTAGAATCATTAACCTCTGTCTTAGCCACAGCATGCGGCTATTATTGGATGGAGCCGATGCCTGTACAGAGAGAATAAGAGAGAGAGAGCATCTTTTGTGTCTTGAGCTGTGTTTTAGAGCACTTCTCAGACACCTGCATGCATCAGTGCTCTGATTTCCTGCTCCCACAGACTTCATTTAAGATCAGGAATGTGAAAGGATGCATTTGTTGCAGTTCTAGGCTCAAAGGTTGGAAAAATACAGTGAAAAAGGGACACTTTTGGGGAGGGACAGCTCTTTTTACTAAATCAGATAAATCAAATGACTTGTATTTGTACAGTGAGGTACACACTACAACTTGTATTAACTACAAATCAGGGCCAGTCACATTCCATCGTATTACTTTTCCTTTATTTGTGTGGTTTTGTTCAAGTGTACATCAGATTAGTTGCCATTTAAGAACAATGATCCCACTCAAAGCTAGGCTTGTTTTTGGAGTATGGGAGCAAACCAATCAGAGATATGTGCTGTGGTTCTCACATTTTATAAGTTCCACCCCCAAAGCCAAGCTTAAAGGTCCAGAATGTATATTTACGAACAACATTTTAACATATGTTTGAGGGAGAGAAAGAAAACACATTAAAACCAGTAATGGACGGACATTAGAGGGCGCTAGAACATCCCCACTCACTGCTCCTTGACCTAAATGTGAGTTCAAAGAGGTGATCAGTAACCCGAGGGTCCCTCTGTCTGAGTTCCAGCGTTCTTCTGTGGAGAGAGGAGAACCTTACAGAAGAACAACCATCTGTGCAGCAATCCACCAATCAGGCCTGTATGCTAGAGTGGCCAGACGGAAGCCACTCCTTAGTAAAGAGCACATAGCAGCGCACCTGGAATTTACCAAAAGGCAAAAGACTCTGAGACCACAAGAAACAAAATTCTCTGGTCTGATGAGACTAAAATTTACCGGTAACTCTTTGGAGTGAACGCCAGGCGTTACATTTGGAGAAAACCAGGCATCCCTACAGTGAAGCATAGTGGTGGCAGCATTATGCTAGCATTATGCTGTGTGTTTTTCAGCAGCAGGAACTGGAAGACTAGTCAGGATAGAGGGAAAGATGAATGCAGCAATGTACATAGACATCCTGAATGAAAACCTGCTTCAGAGTGCTCTTGACCTCAGACTGGGGCGACGGTTCATCTTCCAGCAGGACAATGACCCGAAGCACACCGCCAAAATATCAATGGAGTGGCTTCACAACAGCTCTGTGAATGTCCTTGAGTGGCCCAGCCAGAGCCCAGACCTAAATCCTATTGAACATCTCTGTAGAGATCTGAAAATGGCCGTACACCGTCGCTTCTCATCCAACTTGATAGAGCTTGAGACGTACTGCACAAAGGAATGGGCAGAAATCTCCAAAGACAGGAGTGCCAAGCTTGTGGCATCAAAGACTTGAGGCTGTAATTGCTGCCAAAGGTGCATCAACAAAGTATTGAGCAAAGGCTGTGAATACTTATGTACGTGTGATTTTTCAGGTTTTGTATTTTTAATAAATTTGCAACAATTTCAAAAAATCTTATGGGGTATTGTGTGTAGAATTTTGAGGAAATCATTTAATCCATTTTTGAACAAGGCTGTAACATAAAAAATGTGGAAAAAGTGAAGCGCTATGAATATTTCCGGATGCACTCTATGGTAGCGTCCCAGTGTAGCTCTCCTTTAGAATTGGAATTCCTAGTGTGGGTTTTTCATCCGGTTTTCCCACACATCTAAACATGTAGCCTAGGTTAATTAAATATTCTAAACTGGCTGACAACAGCAGTCATTATTAGACCTCAAAAATTCATTTTAATATTGTTTACTTAAGGCCCTCTACCAAAACAAAATGATAGCTTTACCTTAGCTTTACCACAAAACATGCTCAAACTAGAACGAAGCGACACGACTAACACTTTCACAACACAAAGGTGTCGTGAAAATCACCGTTCTTGGATACTTGGATACCGTTCTCGGGAGTATGTTGATGATGTTACTGTAAGGGCTTGCCTGACTTTGCTTACCCTTGGAAAGCTTCTCTCTCCCTATGATCCAACATCTGAGGAGATGATAAAAACCCTCTGGTAGCCTCAGAGCAGCTGCCTGGATTAACATTGTCAAAAAGCTTTTTTACTCCCCCCATCGTTTCAACCTCTGGTGTGTATTTTATTGAGCTGTTCTCATCCCTCCCAACTGCATAAGCTGTGTTCAAAATGTATTTCCCTGCTCATTAACACCGACAGCCATGCAGTCTACACACAGACGCTCTCTGAGAAGGGATCAGCGTATGAATGTTCTCTCAACACACTTTTAAGTCTTCGCACGGTGAACTTCTGAAATATTCTGCCATTTTTCATAGGCAAAACTTCAAAAAAGGAGAAAAAGTTCTTTCACCTTTATACTTCTTCAACTGTAGTTGAGATGTAAGGTGGATAGAGTATCTGTAAAAGAACATTTTTACCCAAACCACTGTATAATGCTTCTGGAATCCACTTCTGGAACTCCATGTTTTCACATCAACATCACAGCCTCACTGTTTGTGACCATCTCCATCCTTTTATGACCACAGTGTCTTCTGATGCTACTTCCAGCAGGAGAACGCTCCATGTCATAAAGCTTGAATCACTTCAGACTGGTTTCTTGAAGATGACGATGAGTTCGCTGTACTCAAATGTTGTCCACAGTCACCAGATCTCAATCCAGTAGGGCACCTTTGGAACTGTGTGATGCTCTCAACTCAATATGGAGCAAAATTTCTGAGGAATGTTTCCGGTGCCTTGTTGAATCTATAGCGCGGCAGTTTTGAAGGCAAAAGAGGTCCGAGCTCAACTAGCAAGGTGTACCTAATAAAGTGGCCGGTGAGTGTATATGTGATATACAGGTGCATCATACGTCATATTTGCCAGTAGACATGATCAAGTGAAAATGCAGCAGCACAAATCTTCCTAACACCAGGCAAACCCTTTATTTCGACCTGTCAAGACCAAACTCCCAAAGCACCCTCACAAGGGTACAGAGAGCCCTCGGTGCACTCCGCCGGCTGTTTTCATCTCATCTCCCATCATACAGAGCAAATATCAAAAATGTGATTTGAATGTCAGAGAAAATGATTCCTGAAGGACAAGGAGCTGCAAAATGACAAAACTGTTTAAGAGCACATTGAGATTTCTTTTATCAGACACAACGAAGCTATCTCCCTCACTCTCTACACTATTCCCTTATGTGAAGACCTCACGGCTGAGAGAGGGAGAGAGAACTTCTCTAGACACTAGGCTAACAGCCGAGAAGGTTAATTGAAGTCTGAGAGGGACTTCGGTGGCCCGTCTTTAATGGGACCTCCTATAAATGTTTAAATGTTTGATTTCTGCTTAGCCAGAGAGAAAAATGGATCTGTGATCTTCCTCTTTTCAGTGTCTAATGTCCTTGGACGAGGACATGGCATTAAGATAGCACACTTGATAAATCTGTAAAAAAATTTGAATGGTTTGTGGAGTTCTTTCAGGCTTGATAATTAGATTAAAAATAGTTTAGAGATTTATCTTGGTTAGACTTTTAGGCAATAAATTATTTAGCTAATTTTGAGAAAATAAGACCTACATGTTTTTGAGAAGAAAAAAATGCTTTTTCTGATCATTTATTTGCTTGAATTAAGAAACTTTGTAAGACAAGCTTTTGATGTTGCAACTAAACTTAAAACTGGAATATTAAACCAAGAAATTTCAAGATTTATTCTTACTGATTTTAAGAAATCAATCTTAAGTTCTGATTTAAAAAAAAACACCCCTATTAGAAGAAGAAAAAAAATGCTTGAATAAATTTAAAGGCTTTAACTAAAGCATAAAATGCTTGTGAAAAAAAAGCTTCAAACAAAGTTATTTCTGGTTTTAAGTTCATATGTATGCTAATGATTAAGCAAAACGTTCTTTATTTATTCAGATATTTATTGTAAAATAAAATAGAGATAAAAATTTTAAGCAAGTTTTTCTAGTTTTGCGATTAATTAGAGATTAGTTTTATGCACAAAAGTCCTTGTTTAATACTTTTTTCCTAAAAAAAATAGTTTTATTTAAAAAAAAAAGATTATTTAGTGCTTATAAGAAGGAATATCCATTTAATTTTAAACTGTGAAACGTCGTTTTAAAGGGCCATGATACACAAGATGCCAGCATCATGATATTTTCAGCATCGTGGAACATATGTTATATTTATTGTGGGTAAAACTGGGTAATTTCTATCTTTTCTTCGCGATTGATTAATTTCTCAGAATGTGACGTATTTGTACGGCTTGCAATGGTACACAAAGGTCATGGTGAGCAGTGAGCGGATCATTGCAGGAAGAGAGGAATTTATGGCAGGTAAAAGTTCTGGGTACCTAGGGGTCCTTTCGTTCCCTGACATCTGCACCCGTGAAACTAATAATAAATACAGGAGTTCATTAAATGAAGAACCGAAAACTGCGGTTCACAAGCTCATACCGAACAGAGGAGAGAGTACTGAACAGTTCGAGTAATGTGACATCCTTAACTTATCGGTATTTCATTATTCATAACCTCTATATCCAATGAGAAGACTCTGCATATTAATTATGAATGACTTCTAACTCTTGGGACGACCTGTGAAGTAGTTTCAGCGATACATGACTTTCAGAGCTTAACTCTGTCTACTGAAGCATCGATCTATGGATTCGTAGAAAGCATTTTCCTAAAAAAAACTGTTTGTTTTTGTTTTAAGACTGCATACACTTAGTAACTAAAATTAAGCTGGAACGAATGCTGTAAAATATTAGCAAACATGTCTCGATTTCTGCGATGGACTGGCAACATGTACAGGGTGTACCCCGACCTCGCACCCAATGTGCACTGGAGATAGGCACCAGCAGACCCCAGTTACCCCAAAAGGGAATAAGCGGGTTGGAAAATGAATGAATGAATGTCTAGATTTTAAGACGAGATTGTGTTGTTACTGACTTGTTTGACATGAATGCTTGTTTTATTACACAAAACATCGTAATTTTAAGCCAATTTGTTTATTTTTGACTAGATACAAGTTTTATTACAGAAGCACCCCGAGATACGAAATTAATCTGTTCCAGGGTGGCTTTCTTATCTCAAACATTTCGTATCTCGAAGCAAGTTTTACATGACAACATTTGTTGTAGCACATTATTAGTAATCTATACGTAATGTTTCGCTGTGTTGTTGAAATGTTTTGCACTGGGAGTTAGGAGCACAAGAACCCGGAAGCGCTACACGACGTCACACAAACAAGTGAAAATATAGCAGAATTGTAATTGTTCGTATATCGAATTTTTATTCACATCCCATGAGACCTTTTCGTAACTCGAAGCATTCGTATCTCGGGGTGCCACTGTATTGTAGTTTCAATGCAGTTTTACTTTCTAAACAGCGTGAAAACACTTGTTTTTGAGAGTTTTTGTCTATTTTTCCACAAGCATTTGTTGTTAGCTAAATTTTTGGTCATTTTAAGGCATGTTTATCGTCCCACTGGCACATTTTTTCTAGGAAGAGTTTAACTAGACTTTAGGTTTTTTTTTTCTTGTTCCAAGAGAGAGTTTTTTGCAGTGTGTATGGGAACCGACTCATTAGCAGGTGATATTTAAAACTTTGAAAAATGGCCGACTTACGGAGGAATCCTTGCACGGTGCTTCATCCATCTGTGAGAACCTGCAGATATTTCAAAGCCTAGAAACTTCAGGCCTATCTGCGAATGAAATCTGCAGAGCATCCTAAATCTTTAAAAACTAATTTAGTTAATGACTTACCGCTGACGATTAAAAGCTCTGCCTCCAGTTATACTGGCCGACTGATCAAAGTGTTTCATGATTTACTCGCCAGCGTTTGTGTGTCTTCACGTCTTTGAGTGTGCACCCGCCTGCACATAATCCTCCTTTTGCATCCTCGTCATTTGCAAGATAACCTTGTCATCGATCCGCAAAAAATGCCTGTAGATGAAACGGGCATTCTTGAGTTCTCTTAATCAAGAAGCCTATTGATTATATGACTAATGATGGGCCATTAAGATATGGCTGAAATGAATGGTCTGTCGTATCATACTGAGCTCTCAGCTAATAGGATGTTTCAATCAAGAGATGTTCATGATATCGCCTCCGCTACAACTGCGCTCTTAATTTTATCTGTTCTATAAGATAACTTAATGTCCTTGTTATGTCTAGAATGTTATTGATTTGCCACCGCTTGCATGGGTATCGCACAGCTACTTAATTTCTTTTTTCTGTACATAAAAAGTGTGGAGCGTTCAGGTGACAATGAGAACGACAAACCCAGCAATTGCCTCTTGTCAGGCGCATGCTGCAAATGGACTTTTACAGATCTTTTTCTTTGAAAAGTGAAACTCAAGGAATTACAGAATATTGGGTGAGACTCAATCTCTGTCAAACGTTTTGTGTTTTTTCTCACTTAGGGATAGGGAGGCAATAGTATTGGGGTGATGGAACCAGTTGTGCAGGTGTGCGTTATTGAGGGTTGCAATGGCAATAGACTACTCTTCTAGCAAACTTTTCAAACCCAATTCAGATGTAAATTTGACCTCCAAAAATGTGAAACTCTCTGAGCAATTACAATAGGGTTCTATACAACTTTGGTGCGCAAGCCCTAATTAAATCAGGCTTAAACAGTTGTGGATATTTAGAAATGAACGTAACATAAAATATCCAAAAATAAAGCTTTTTTCACTGAAGATAACTTCAAACTAATCAGAAATACGCTCAATACAGTGTTAATGTACTATTCTAGCTGAAAATGTCTGGTTTTTGGTGCAATATCTACATTTCCAGTAGCTACCTCATCAGTGTTTAATGGTGAAATGTGTTTGCTCATTCTGGCAGAAGCTAATGGATAATTAGAAAACCCTTGTGCACCATGTTAGCCCCGCTAAAAAGAGTTTAGCTGCTTAGTGAAGCAATAAACTGGCCTTCCTTTGAGCAGGTGGAGTATCTGGGGCATCACATTTGTGGGAATGTGATGCTCAAAATGGCCAGAAAAAAAATTTTTCATGTGAAATTCGACAGTCTCTTCTTGTTGATTTTCTACAATGGTGTGTACTACTCCCTTCAGAGAACGGCACCAACAGCCTCGAATTAGAGTAGAAAGAAAAGATAAGTACATTAGAGTCTCTATCTTGAGAAACAGACGCCTCACAGCTCCTCAACTTGCAGCTTCATTAAAGAGTACCCAGTGTCAACATCTCCAGTGAAGAGGCGACTCCAGGATGGTGGAGTTCAGGGTAGAGTGGCAAAGTAAAAGCCATATCTGAGATTGGCCAATAAAAGAAAAAAATGAATACGGGCAAAAGAACACAGACATTAGACCAAGGAAGATTGGAAAAAAGTGTTATGGAGGGACGAATCGAAGTTTCGATTCAGCAGAACAACTGAAAAGATGCTGGAATGCTGCCTGACACCATCAGTTTAAAAGACATGCCATTCCCTGTGGGCGGCGCTTGATTGGAGCCAATTTCATTCTACAATTATACCCAATTTCAAGCACTCCTCCAAATTGTGCAAGAGAAGAAGCAGCAGCTGGTCTTCCATCTGTAATGGAGTTACCAGATCTAAACCCCATTGAGGTGTTGTGGGACCAGCTTGAACATGAAGAAGTGTCCATCCAGGCAATCCAACTTGTGGGAGGAGGTTCTAGAAGCATAGGGTGAAATTTCTCCAGATTACCTGAAAAAAATTACCGGCTAGAATGCTGCAATTTTAGCAAATGGAGGATTAATTGACGAACGCAAAGTTTACATGAAAAAAAAGATACAAATTGATATTATAACCTTGGAAATGCCGTGACCATTTTCTATTCATTTTACAACTCATGTGGTAAATGGAAAACACACAATTGTCTGGGTGACCCCAAACTTTTCACCGGTAGTGTACATAATTAAACAAAGTATTTTCCCAAAAGAGTTTAATGTTAAAATATATCTTTTTAAATAAACATAAACATTCATGTGAAGATGCTTGTTAATCTTAATCCCAGATAATGTAACATCTAGATATTGTATGCATATATAATATATAATGTAATAAATGCATCAGTGAGAATGACGTGTTTTAAGACTATTTAAAACTGTTGTGTTGATGTGTACAGATCATCAGTTTCTAGATTGGTGTTTGGTTTCAGGAAACACAAAGGACGTAAGTGGCGTAAGCCTTGTTTAACAAAGAACATTCAAGAGCTGGAGGCCGGGGTTCAGTGCTGTCCCGGGCCAGAAGGGAGGCACGACAGACACCCCAGAGGCATGAGTGTAACCTACAATATTGAGGGAGTCTCTGACAGCTTCCACATGCTGTGAGGGGGTGTGTGGAAGCAGGTGGATGAAGACCACTCTAAACATGACACCGACGCATTGCAGGCCAGGTGTCAAACAGCCAGGACTCGGATGCTCTGCCGGTTGTTAAACGACGTCTTTAGGTTTATAAATAGGTGTAGCCAAATATTACCACACGTTTGTTTTGAAATTACGATATTTGTTTAGACTTAGCGATATTTTAAAAGGTTCTTAAACATATGTTGTACTTTGGGAACAGCATTAGATGCTATATCAATTGATTGCTTGAACCCTTTAAAACCCTTCTAATCCAAAATTTCCAATTTATAAAGTTTACCTATGCAATATTTCACCAGATTACCTCCAGATAGTATGACATCCTTCACACTGAGTATTTCATCCTATAAAACTATTTCATTTTAATTTTGTTATGCTATGTACAATGCAACTAAAATCCAATTTTACAGCCCATATACGATTCTTTTTACTCTGATCAAAAGTTTACAAACACCTGCTTTTAATATTTATATCCTTTTTACTACAGACCACTTTTATCCCCTGTGACATCAATGACAGTCTGAAGTGTCTTGAGGTAGTTGTTGGTGAGGTTCTTTATCTTCTCTGTTGGTAAAGCAGCTCATACTTTTTTCTTTTGCTTTTCAGAATTCAGAAATATCGGCGCATTATCGGATGAAAGAGGCAAGGGTCTATCGGGAGCTAGAAACTCAGAAATCTTTTCTGCACAAACATCGATTCAGAGCAAACAGGTTGAGGTGGGGACGATTACCTTCACCAGTCGCTTGAACCCATCTGTGTCAGTTTTTGTGTATGTTATCAGGCCAAAATCACCAGGGTGTGTAAACTTTTCATCAGGTTCATTTAGAAAGTTGTCTAACAATAAATGGCTACACTCAACCCACTCACTCTGAGCAGGAAACTACGATGCTTTTGTGTCATCATTTATATTTCCTGAAAAATTGTCAAGAAATCTGAAAAATGGCCACCGTGTGTAGCCTTACGAGCACAACTTGAGAATATATTGTCTAGGTAAACACCTAGAACATATTCTTTCTGTTCTCTTGACCATACAATGTGCAGGAGTGAGTCTCTGGGCTGGTTGTCTATTCAGTATCCTGCGTCCCCTGCCAATCTCAGCTTCACACGGCTGTAATGGCAGGCACATAAACAAAGTGTGCAGCTTGTCAGACCTAATGGTGCAATGTTAAAACATGAGGCCTCTAGGGGTCCGTACAGCGTCGTCTTCTCAGACCATCAACCTCCCTGCCCTCAGCTGACATTATGATCAAAAGTTTCACCTTGTAGACAAAGGTGGAGAGAGGCAGAGGTGGGATGAGGAAGAGTCCTCATTATAGCTGCGAGAGATCCATTCGGGCATTTTTAATATGTGTATCCTATTAAGCTCTTTAAGTGCTTTTTGATAATTGTGCTTTGTACTTTTACAGCACTCCAGTCTATTCCCAGTTCAATTTCCTCTTTTATCGGACGTTTGAAATATTGATCTCTGACAGATAAAAGCAAACACTATAATCTTGCTCCTGAGAGAGGGAAAGTGAGAGAAGGAGAGAGCGAGGCGGCGCTGCAGAAGTCACCGGGGACATCTCTTCCTTGCAAACACTCTTTGTTTTATTGCATTTTTTGTCAACGGAATTTGCTTACTGAGATACTTATGTAAAGCACCTGCTCGCTGATGGCTCGTTGATACGACCGTCTCCCCTGGTCTCATTTACCTCAATCTGACTCTCTCACGCACCCCCCCCCCCTCGTCAAATCCCACACTCCCCCCTCGACATGAGGCGGAGGGGCGGCAGGGGTGCTTTCGATGATTGCCACAGCTTAAACGGCTGTCAGGTCGGCCTGAATAAGCATGATTTATCCCCGTAGTGCTTTATGGAAGTTAGTGTTTTCTGTTAACCTGAGCGCTCAGATGCAGCATGCTGCTGCCGGGCCGTCACATTAACCTGAATCAATCACATCTTGATTTTTCCATAAAAGAAAAGCCGGCTGTAAATAACGGTGTGGACGCTGAGCAAGGATGAATGTCTGGAGCAGTATGGGCTTATTAAAAACTAGCAGCACTGCTGTACCACCAGCAGCTCTTGAGCCGTTGCAGGGATGTCCAGTTGATTAGCTTGTTCCATTTGTTTCATTTTGGTCATTAATTGTAAAAAATACACAAACTCGAGTTTTTGACTGAAAGTTTAAAAAGTGTCCTTTCTCTGACATTTTCATCTGTACAGAGCTAAGGGTTTAGAGGATGTAATTTACAATGTGCACCTCAGTATTAAAAATAGCTAAGGAGCCGAAGTCTACATCACCAAGCATATATACAACAAAGAACTTTAAACTATGTACTTACCCACGAATATATATATATATATATATATATATACAGATTTGCAACACTGTCAGTAAAGGGTTAGGAGAAACTAAATCAATTAAATTAGATCAATTAAAGCTGCAAGCAGTGATCAAATCGCCTCTCGGTGGCCAGTTTGCCTCACTACATGCTATGACCAATCCTCATTTAGAAGACGTGCTCAATAGAGAACCATACAGGCAAATTTAATCATGAAAACCACATCTCAAAGCGCCATGACTCCTCAGTAGCAAATGGTCGACTTTTGACGGCCACTGTGCGGACATATTTTAAGAAAGTCAAAAAAGCTTTGCAATTTAACACCCCACATACCTTACGATAAGACTCGTGGAGTTTTGAGGTGAACGGATACAATCTCTAGGAGGAGTTTGTTTAAGTATGAAATGTGGAAAAACTGCCATTATTGAGGTTTTTACTAAATAATTCACTTCCTGTTGGTTTTCAAAACTCACTCCAATAGACTTTTGTAGGTCTTGGTCCCTCGCATAAGTCATACAATTTTCAGATGTTCAAATGGTTGGGTCATTCGTCATAATTTATAGAAATAGCAGCAAAAAAACAGAAGAAAATGGCATATTCCATGTGGCCACTATGTGGCACTACAACTGACACCACAAGCTCCTATATATGTGTGTTCAGACATGGATCCTTGACACACTTTGCAAATTCTATCCCGATTGGAAATTATATGGCCGAGATATAACAATTCCTTCTTCATTGCAAAACATTGAAAATCAGCTGACCGTCAAGAACAAACCGTTCAACAGATTCAAAAAAGCTTCGCAATTTAAAATGACAAAGGCCTTTAGATGAGAAGGCCAGAGTTTGAGGATGATCAGATAATAAGAGAATAAAAAACTTCCTGTTGGTTTTAGAAACTCGATCCAATTGACTTTTTTTTAGGTCTTTGTCATCTTTTTGATAGATGTGCCAATTTTCAAATGTGTCTGAAGTATCAGTATAAACCACCAGTAAATGGTATATTCCATAGTGCCACTAGTTGGCGCTCTAACTGACACTGTAAGTCACTTTACTGATTCGTTCAGATTCTTAACACACATGGCAAATCTCAACCTGATCTTTGATTTCATGGCTGAGTTAATAACAAATTCCTGTTTATGATTACTATGTGCACACATTGTTAAACGAATCGAACATCCCATACGCTATAAGATTAGATGGATGGAAATTAACAGATAAAATCTCTAGGAGGAGTACGACACAAGCAAAAGCGCCCATTTTTGTTTTTTGTAAAATAACTGTCTTAACTGTCTTCATAACTGTACCCTTCACGTGTGTGCCACATTTCATTCACCTACAACAAAATGTTAGCGCACCTTAAGCTGAAGTTAACTTAGTGGTTTATAGAGGCATTTAGCCCCACCCACTTTTTGAACCCTGACCACATGTACATTTTCACAAGTTCTCTGTGCGAAATTCTTAGATTTTTCAGGCACATTTAAACCATCAAAAACAAACAGAAAGTATACAAAATAAAAATCCTCTGAGCAATTACAACAGGGTCCTACACAACTTCTGTGACCTAATATGTTTTTAAGTTTTATCTTCCTTTCTTTACTTTACATTTTTGTTGTTTCTTTCATTTGAGAAAGCAGAATCAAAACCTGTGTTTCCAAGATACTGCTGCAGTTTTCAGCCTTTTAGCTTCCACAGACACTATTTCAGATTTACTGCAAACATTTGAGCATCCAGCCCACTGTATTGACTAGGTTTGACAGGAGTAATCCTTCTCCTCTTCACCGTCGTTTCCATCCCGAGATCAATCACCTCATCAATGCTGCCTGACTGCTATGAAGTGCAGGCAGGGGGTTCGATTCCTGCTCAGCAGACTTGCTGTATTATAGAAATTGATTCATCTTCAAAGTTTTCTTAAGTGCTCACCCTGGTGTTGGGGGTGACACTCGGTTTGTAGAAGCAGAGGCTTGAAGTGGAGCTCCTAAGAGAACAGCCCACACAAATGAATCACCGGTTCAGGTCATGCTAGGTCTGTGAAATAATGCATAAGCAATAATCTAATATCACCAGTCATTGCGCATCTCTCACAGCCCTCTACGAGCACACCCACAATGAGTTTTTAGCATTCGCTATCATATCTATCAAAGTTTCTGAATGCAGACATGAAAACCGTGTAAAAGAAGTAAAAGAAAGCTGTGTAATGTGTTCTATCGAAAGAGAGTGAGAGAGAGAGAGAGGGAGAGAGATCTATCTCGTAACCCTAAGTAAATAAAGAAATGTTAGGTATCTGGAACCAAGTGCAAACTATTACAATTCCTTAATTTGTATACACATGCACCTAATTAGATTTTCTAGGACCACCAATTCAAAACAAGGGGGAAGGGACTGAAATCTGCCTGCCTTCCTCATACCCTAACCCTAACTAACCCCAAGAAGAAAGAGACTATAAGCGTGGAGAGGAAGGAGAACAAAGAAAGTCGTGTCTATAGTTTGATGGCTATCTGGCGAATGCCATGCTCCGCTTGCACTATTGACAGGTGTCAGGTGGCGTGTAGACCGTGGCTGTATTAGTCAGCTGTCCCTTTCTGAGCATCTCTGGAGTCTATTCACTGCACACAAACACAAATCCAGTATGCATACCGCCCATGGTAAATAGTGTTCAAAGTGAGAATCTCAAAGCATGGGTTCTAGAAAAAGAGTGATCCAATGGGTTCTCCAGGTGGTCTGCCGGTTCATTTCGGCATGTCTTTCAAGTTTCCTACAAATGTGAGTGATTATTTAACACCTTGTATAGGGGTTTCACTCACTAATCTACATTTATTCAAAGGGAACATCAGATGCCCTTTTTTCTTTAAATTGATATGAATATTTTGTTTTTTTATTTGTAACAAATTAAGGTTATATTTCATTCATTTATTTTCCTGTTCGCTCAATCCTTTTCGGGGTCACAGAGGTCTGCTGCTTTCTATCTCCAGCTCACACGAACCCTAGACGGGTCCCTGGTCCATCACCGGGCAACACACTCACTCACACATTTAGACCTAAGTGGAATTCAGATTATTCAAGTAACCTTTTTGGGATTTACTCCTGCTACAGCTACAATATACTATACTACACTATAGTATACCACACTACTATGTTACGCTACACTATACTATGTTATGATGTAATATACTATACTGTTACACTTTACTATGCTACTTTGCGCTACTTTATCCTAAACTATGTTATGCTGCACTATACTATACTACTACGATACTGCGCTATGTTTCAATGTAATACACTATATTTTGCTATGATATGTTACATTACACTATATTATATGCTACGCTGCACTATACTACACTATACTAAGTTATGTTACGCTACACTAGTTTGTTACATGATGCTATGCAATGCTATACTATGCTATGTTACACTATAAGCTTAACTAAGCGATGCTACATTACGCTATGTTATACTACACTAAACTATAGCATACTATGCTATGTTATGCTAAAGCTACAATATACTATACTACACTATAGTATACCACACTACTACGTTACACTACGCTATACTATGCTATGCTATACTGTGCCACTATACAATACTATGCTAAGTTACGTTACACTATACTATGCTATGTTACGCTACGCTAAAGTATACTGTACTATGCTACAATGTGTTATACTTTTTTACAGCACCGGTTGGTTGGGTACGTATTAGTGTATACAGATATGAAGATGTAATTGAATTATTTTTTTACAATTAATTTAAAACACAAAAGCAAAATGTTATAGCTTGAAATAAATAAAAAATTACTAAAATATTTTAATATTTAAGATACTGGTTTTGTTTTGGGGTTTTTTTTGTCTAAAAGCAACTTTAAAACCTTGATGGCAATTCACTGTCAGTTTGGTCAGAATAGAAATCGGTTTCGATCATCTTCATCATGACAAAAGCATGTTTGTTCACCTCGCCAATCAATCAGAGTAGGGGTTCCCAGGGTGCACTACGTTTATTCATTAATGAATTTATTTGTTACTCGGCAAGGAATCAAGTGCTTTACTTAAGAAAAAGAACAGATAGAAAACCACTTTCAAATGTAAAAGCAGTGAAATAACCTGCTAAATTACAATAGCTCGAGTAAATGTATTTCTATGCATTTTGTACATACAGTTTAAAGGGAGGAAAGACTCACTAAAACAAATTTCATTTAATCAGCAGAACCAAGTTTTGTGCATTGTTTCTCATTATGTGCATTCCAGACCCCGTTCAATGGCAGGCCACATTATGATGCTTCTAATCGGATAATAGCCAACACTTTGGCCGAAGTTAGCATGAGCGCTTAGCACTTAGCGTCGGCATGCTAATTAGTATTCTGCAGCGCAGTGGGAGGCTGTTCAGGATGTGGGAGAGTGAACCAGTGTTCGATCCTATAAGAACAAACACTCTGTTCCCTGCCCTGCTGTCAGAGCACAGCGATACGAGGGAGAACAGGACCTGACATTACATGCGCATGCTACAGAAGAGCGTAAACACACCACACACAGACACATGCTCGTATTTGTCTCCCCGGGTAATGGCTGTAGGATTTTTAATTTTACCTTCAGACTCTCAGTCAGAACCTCCTTAAAAATAAAGGTTCTGTACTTTACTTAATGGGCAATGCCAGTTCCATTAAAGCGGTTGTTTTTACTGTTTATTTTGTTTATTTATTTAAGATGCAGATTGTATGAGCAGAACGTTGTAGAACTGAAAAATATTTTTTGTTAAAAAATTATTTTATTTTAGAACACCCCTAAAAATTTTTTAAAATCAGTGTTTACAAATTGTTTATAATCCGTGCTTATTTCCCGTGTTGCCCAGGAAGTCCTAGCTGCAAGTAAGTACCGGTAGTGTATTTTTGTCACTTTGTGTTAACAAAAGGTGTGTCGGTTATTCAAATGATCACATACAGTGGCATGCATTTCTTATTTCTCATTAAGCCCAAATGAGCATCTGTAAAAAAAAAAAACATGTTGAGTCGAAATTATTGAGTCTCAATTCACAAGCATCGTCTTGGAAGATTCGTTTATTTTACACAGACAAAGCTTGAAGCAAAGGCCTACATGAATATGCTAATCTTGGCCAATGAAAAAGCAGTGCACGAGATCTTCCGAAAATCAAGACAAAACCCTTGTTAAATTAACTCTACTCATATTTTCTTCTGCCCCTCTCTGAATAGAATCCAACCGTTTATTTAACTAATTTATTTTCAGTTGACTTTTTTTCCTAAGAGTGGGATTTAAAATTCAGTCTTTTATTTGTTTTTACCTTTGTTAGTTCATTCACTCCCTCTTTAAATAGAGTTTACATTTTGGGCTCGACAAGTAATCGCAAAGTAATCTAAATTGACATTCAGAACCTGTAATCGATCTAATTTTTTCAGGTTAATTTTGCAATAACTTTCTCTTTAAAAGCATTACGGCATGGAGTCACATGACCCAGCTCCATTTACTTCAATTATTTTCAAATCAACTAATGCACCCTCCCTTCAAAAATCACTTTCATGTGAGCATATTTCCTGAACAAAACTTGTTAGTGAACTAAAAATAATCAAAAAAGAAACAAATTAATCGTTCATTAATCATAACTCAAAAAATTAAGATTTTGGATTTAGGCCAAATAACCTAAATTTACTCTGAGAATTTTCCTGTGAGACTCTCACACCTTTTGGAACATACATAGAATCGTTCCTGTGTACACAGCAGTCCTCGTTGTAGTTGTTTTACATTTTAAAAGCCTCCTAGTCGCAGTTGTTTTCTGTTTCAGCCATTTGTCACTCTCTTTTATTAGCACAGAGCACAGCACAAATTGTAAAATAATTATTTAACCTTTATAGGGACCTTAAATATGCATGGCACAAATCAATATCATTAGCAGCAACAAAATACATCAAATTAAATCAATGCTAATAAAGTGACATTAGTCATACTCTGCTTCATTTCCACCCTCTGCCTCGTGCTATAATTCCTGGCACTATAATATGCAACGGCGTGGATCTTTGTCATTAAAGTCAGGTCGGGTCAATTACCAGCACTGTTAACACGCTTCAGTTTAAGTTCACACATCAGCCAGCTGTTTTTACCACGGGTTTCTCAAGAACAACACCCTGTCTATAGCCCCTTTATCCACTCCGGCAATTTCACTTATACTTACATTTAGAAAGATGTTCTGAAGCAGTGCTCCACATAGTATTCACTAAACAGTGGTAAACAACATCAACATAATTTTATTCTCTATGAAACTAAATGTTATTTTGAGCGTCACAGGTTCAAGTGTGCTGATCGTATTTACTTGTGTGTTCATTCCAAGCCATTTGTACACCATGTGTGAGCGTGTTTAAGTTTGTACGAGAGTGTGGTGTGTCTCATACCTGTGGGAACCCTGTGGAGCCCAGCGTGTTTCCTGCTCTTGAGTCTGAAGTGCTCTCCAGCTCGACCGTGGCCTCGGAAAATCATTAACACGCTTTTGTTTCTGAACGTTATCCTGTAAAGAAAGAGAATGAATGAGCAAGTGCAGCTTCTCATGCTGACATTCTTAAATTATACACAACACTTTTGCAGATATTATTGTAAAGATTCAGTTTAAATTGGTTCAAGTCCTGCATTGGTTTGCATAGTTTGTTAGAGCACATTTTAGACACCAAGAGAAGTATAAGCAGTAAAGTGCCTCCTTTTGTGACCACATTGACTCAGGGAACCTGCAAACACACATGAAAACATATGCACACAAACAACCAGGCACACAAATGCACTCTAGGGATTAAGTACCCATCATGCCAGTCTTGCATAAACATGCATACACTTTGGGAGTCGTGTAAATTGCCCTAGAAGGGAGGTCAACTAAGTGTAATTGTGCTGAAATTGGCCATGTATCCGCCCTGCCATTCCTCTGCCATTACTCCATTCACTAGCAGCAGAGGAAAACTCCCACAAACCTTGTTTGAAAAACACAGCGAGCAGTGATGGCCATTATAATGAAACATTTTCTTACAAATCTAATTTGAACGGTACAATTGCACAATTGGACAATTTTTTTTTGTCATTTTACTGGTATTTAGAGAGCATTCTTGTCGTCTGCTGTACGAAATGCAGTTTTTCAATGAGTAATAATTAAAAATAATAAACTATTAACACTGAACTTAAATTATTACATGCAATAAATATTCTCACCTGATCCACCATTTAAAAAATCTCCATAAACCTTTTAGACCAAAGTCAAGTTGACATCAGAGCACCATAGCCGTCCTGTCAACCACTGCTGCTTAAAGTACCTATAAGCTCTTTAGAGTACCACCACTTCTCCGAGAACTGAGAATGTACGCTAAGCTCATGAATACATTTGTTTTAAGAATTTTCAGAAAACATGAGTCCCATAATTCCATTTAATGTAATTTCATACATTCAGAAGCGTTTTATTTTTATATATCAAGAAAAATTCAAATGCACTGTTGTTAGTTTCATTTAAATCAAATGATTCAATTTTGTAACTGTACACTCTTATTTGAAATGATGTTTTGTACAGTCAATATAATTCATGTATCTAGGACATTTGACCTGAGCTCCCTGTCTCTTATTTTTATATAATTGTATTACTACGATGCTGAGAACTGCAACTATTTTTACATTCAGGAATCTTTGCGTTTTGTTCCGACCTTAAAAAAAATGTTCCGACCTCCACGAAAGAGAGTTCCGCCACTTTCTGCTGTTCACTTGAAGCACTGCATTAACAGTCTAAATATCTTCGATTCAATTAAATATAACGCGCTTGTAAATTGAAAAAATATACTATTCGTCTTAGATGCCTAGTTTATTTGATGTTAAATATGTTGTCATATTTTCAAGAGCTGGGCTAGTTAAAGGCTAGCCTGGAGCTAGCTAGATCCCCTCGGCTGTGAGCCAGGCCTTGTCCAAAAAAAAAAATAACGAACTTTAGGATGGAGTATTTTAAATAAAAAAATATATATAGGTCTAACGCAAATGTGTCAGACAAGGAATAGCTCTTTTGGGGTTTGTACTGGAGGAGTGCATACACGAAGTGGAACTGACTCCAGCTGGAGGAAGCTCTGGAGAGCAGCGCCTCCATGTGGCCGCCCGGGAGCCGGTAACGCGACTGCCTCAGTCACCGAGATGAAGAGTGAATTTCCCCACAGACAAGCGAGAGATCACCGGTCCCGTCTATTTTTGATCAGCTATAACCGATGCTCGCTTAATTCAAGAGAGAGCTGCCTTCCTTTCATTAATGTGCGCGTGTTTGTAAGGGACGGGAATGCAGATGTGAGAGGAACAGCCGGTAATTAGCAGATAAGAGCACAAGCACAGCAGCCGCTGTATAAGGCCGTGTAATATTGCTTGTTTAAGATGCAGCGTGCGTTTTAAAGCAGAGGTAAAATAGCACAATGGAGATTTTTTTTTTTTTTTTTTTTTGGGGGGGGGGGGGGGTATTACAGTCAAATTTTAATTCTCTATAATGCAATAACACTAGTATTATAGCAGGTAATTTTCATCTCAAAAGCAGATTTATATACAAAATTATATATTTTGTTGTTTTGTTGTTTACTGTCGATCTATTTCACTGATTGTGAAAAAGTTAGATACAATTAGTTATGTTTTGTTACAAAATCAATTATTAAATAACCAATGTACAGTAATGGCTCCATATTTAAAAGTAGCATTATCACCAGCTCTAATTCTTAAAGCCACATTGCCTTCAGATGTGATTCTTTGTTGGTATTCTCTTTCATGGAGTTGGGACCATAAAAAAATAAAAAAATAATTTAAAAATTAGCAAACACAACTAACAACAGTGCAACAGAGAATGTTCCATTTTAACAAAATGGAAAAAGTGCAACTGTGTACTTGTGTGTAATAAAAACTAATGTACAGATAAAAAAATACACATAACAAATCAAATACAAAAAATATGTAAAAATTAATGCATGAATATATATATATATTATCCAGGTACTTAACAGGACTTGATTGTTCTGCAAAGTTGAGACAGCAGCTTGCGACAAGATTGAAACAAATGTATTTATGAGTGTATTTATTCTCAGCTCTCTGAGAAGTGGTGGTACTCTAAAGAATTATTTTTTTTTAGCAGTGATAGTACTGAGTACCGATGCATACTGGTGTTACCCCTGCCATTAAATGTGCCCCCTAGTAATTTCAATGGAAATGTAAAAAAGGATTTGTAGTTATGTAAAAGTACAGCTAGTCGTAGTAGAACTATTATTAGTAGTATTAGTAATAAGAACGTTAATAAAAACCGGAAGATTTGTGTTCTTTTTGTAAAAAAAGAAATCTTTTTTTACAAAGTCCAAATAGATAAAAACTCTTTACACAAAAACAACATTCTCCTGGCATCCAGATAAAACAAATCAAATAACTACGATTTAGCTCAGACAACACAATCACAAGAAGCAGCTGCATCCAGATGTCACCACTTCCTTGTTGTTGTTTTTATACAATTAAATAAGTTAAATGAGCATTGAATAAGTGTTACATGGTGACGCTGTAGCCAAACAAAAGACCAAGAATTTTTCAATTTAAAAAAAGTAAAATAAGGCACCCTGGGGCTTGAAAACCTGCAGTGAAGAGCAGAGCTTTGTGGCCATATCTATCACAAAAAATACTGCAAGCGATAATCACTGCCACACAAAGTACATTTTCAATTGTTATCTAAAACCGCATAAGCTCTCTATTTTAAAGATCAGTTAATCATTTACAAACATAATTAAATATTTTAAAATTGGCTTAATTTAAAGCAGAGACAGCACCGAAGAGATGAAGAAATGCATGTCAGCGAGCTTTTATTGAGAACACACACATCACACTGTTCCCATGCGTCCCAGGCAACACAAACAATCCCTCAGTTTAAATGAAAAAAATACATCTTAATCTAATTATTTGACACAAACTAAGAGTAGTAACGTGCTGAGAAGCAGTAAAGTACAGAAGGGTTGGACACACTAAACACTGAATTTTAATTTCATTTTACGGCTTCTTGTATTTCTGTATGTTTATTGTCCTCAAAGCATGGACTGCCATCTTTATTCTTGTTTTGTCCCTCTGCTTTTTTAGAAATTTTCTCCCACGCAAACAGACGCTCAGTTTGACGCACTTGTTAAATGGGTAAATTATTCAGGCACTACTGGATCCTGGTGACTGGGAAAGTGACACGCACTGAAGTGTAATCCCACTCACAGTGGTCCACAGAGCAGAAATCAGTCTCGCTCTCACAAGAGCTTGGGGAAATAGAATACATGGGGAATACATGGAGTCAGACAATTAAACATGTTTTAACAAAATATGAGCAATTTCAAATCTTTAATAACTACATCGCAAGCAGAGAGTGTAAGATTACCTCTTGAATGTGTGGACTGCTGAGAATGAACATAGCATGTTTTTGTTTGAGAATAAACATAGCAGTATGTGCATTCCCAGTAGCAAGCCCTTTAGCTTTTTGTTACAAATTGTCAAAATATTTAAAATGATGTGTGGTTGAATTGAATAAAAAATGTTTCTTATTCTGTGACTTAGCTAAACTGAACAATATTTCTGCCAAAAATGATACCCCTGGTCATACTGTAAAAATGTCCATAAACTTAACAGCAAACTAATGTTTAAATGCTACAGAAAAGGAACATATTTCACAAAACTTGGAAGAACGCAATTAGTTTAATCACAAAAGCTCTTAAACTTAACAGCAAAAATTATATGAAAATACAGTTTATTGCAGTAAAATCAACAAATTACTGTATTATCTCTAATAGAAAAGACATGAAATTTACATGTTCAAAAATGTGTTTTTGGAGTATCTTTGTAAGAAGCCCCTGGGATCACATGCATGGCAGTTAGTAACCGTAAAAACACGATTACAATCCAGTGACGTCCAGGCCGTGCCTCATCTGATTCCAGAAGCGGTGATCCGCCTCAGCTAAAGAGTGATCGACTTTATTCACTGTCAGTGATTCCCTTTGAGATGGGGAGACAGAAAATGAACACTTCTACAAACAATTTATCAATTTTTTTGTGAAACGGAGCGGCTCATGGATTTCATTTATAAGTAAAGTTTTCTAAAAATGTCTTACTAAAAAATGTTTTCTGTTCGCTACAGAAAGAAATATTGAAATTCATATGTAAACAAAACGCATTAACTTTTGCTAATCAAAAATTGTAACTATGGAGATCTGTGCTCTTTGTGACTGTGTTGCAATCTGTAAAATTTACAGAGCGATCCCGAAAACCCATGTAACCATATATTTGATGGTAAAGGTTTGGCAACCACAGCTGCTGTTTTTCTTTACTGTAAATACAGTTATTTTTAATTATAACAACACAAATCTTTAAATGATACAGTTCTGAGTTTTGAAAAAAAGCTATTTAAATCGTTCAGTTTGATATCGTTCAGTTCAGAAATATGTTAATTAGACAGATGTAAACCGTAAAAAATTATTTGAATCAATACAAAACGACAGTAAAATTTTGTAAAACCAATAACAGTGTTACAGCATATTTTACTGTAAAGCTCAAGCAACCACAGCTGCCATATTTTTAACATAAAATGTATAGTTTATTTAAAATTAATCATAATTATTACAACACAAACTTTTAAATTCAAACATGAACTGTAAATATTACAATTTGACAGGTATAAAAGGGTTTTATAGCAACCAAAGACATATAAACCACAAAACCTGTTATATTTAGAGCACAATACAGTAAAGCCAAAAACAGTGTACCGTAAATTTGAATTTCTTTTACCGTAAAATGTACGGTTTATTTTTAAGAGCACACTGTGAGTGTGACCACTCCTTTGAGTCTAAACAGGCAAAGGCACAGAATGTGAACAAAGAAATCAAACCATGTTTAACCAGAGGCAAGGATGCTTCACATTTAAGTAAAAAGTATTTGGTGTAAGGTACTGAAAACTTGAAAAGTGTTGTTATGTGTGCCTTTGTATTGTATTGTATAAAGAATTCTGAGAATGAATTTAAAATATTCTCAACCTACACATAATGTATCATCGTCCTGCTTCTAAACATTTAACCCCAAACATTTTAAGGATGTTTTTGTGAAATGTTATGGTCAGAATTCCGGGAGCTTTGCTTTCATCCTCTAGTCGTGTGTTTGCTCTTCTGTCCATCACTGAAGGCCTGTGTATCAAACTGTCAGAGGGTGTGTTTATCTGTCCATCGTTCCGTTTGTTTAATATCGTTTCTGTCCCGGTCCTCACTCTGCTGCCTTCTTTCGCACTGGTTTACTGAAGAAATTACCATGAGTGCATTCATTAAAGTTCTGGCTCAAGATCGAGACGTTCTCCATTTAAGTGCTAATCGGTGAGCAGGAAAGGGAGGAAGAGAGTGTGAGATGTGGGGCGTGCTTGTAAAAGCTGTTATATTTCAGCTTAAAATCACCAATGACTGGAAGAAACAATGCCTAAAATAAAAAGCCCTGGAAATAAAACTTCACAAACATACAGCGTCTGTTGTTTAGGTGAACTGCAGAGTAGGGACAAGAGTTCAACAAAGCATGTGCCACTTAATGACATCACACATCACATGACCACAACTGCATTATGTTCTTCAAATAAATGGGAATGTTTTAAATATTGTGAGCACAGAGCGACTTGTGATCTCAGAAATTGAATTGACCTATTTTACCAGGAATCGTGTATTTATCATTAGATAAATAATTCTATTACATTTAGATTGGTTTAGATAAATAACAGATTTAATCAACAACAGTTCCGTAACAGCAAAGCTAAATTAACTTTTATAAATAAGTCAAGGTGGTCGAGGAAATGTCCTCAAGTCAAGGTTTATGAGGACATTAATGTGTGTTTCACACAGCAAGAAATCAGAAAATGTGTGTAAACTTCTGGTTATTTACACTGTGTTTACCTGACATTTCTTATCCCGACGATCAAGGATTTCTATCATGAAACTTACAACAGTGCCCAAACGTTTGTATCTTTAATATGCAGATAACCTGTGTTAAATAATTATGTATTTAGAGCACGTATATAATAAAAAATTACAAATAAAAAAAAAGTTTAATTATTTGATTTTATTACTTGTATGGGCTCTGGAAAAGTTGTTTCTCAGTCAGTTACAGATGTGTGTGGTGGTCTCCCCCAAAGCTACAATGTTCCTAGGCATGAGGGTCAGCAGGTACAACAAGGCTAAAATCTAGTCAGGATCCTTGTGTTTGTCATTTAACCTCAATCCAACAGCACAGAGACACACACTGGCGGTGTCCCGCTAGTCTCAGGGATGGAGAGACAGGCTATTGATCGCCAGCAATGAAAGAGCCAGCTGCCATTACAGCATTGCAGCTCTAACAGAAGAACTGTCCACCATTGATCTGCAGGCCAAGACCCTCCTCCTGCTGGAATTTATAGAGGCAGCGCCAGTAGCATCTTCACACCAACCTTCTGCATCTTCCACTTCTCTCTTTTTCCTCCAGATGAGATGTAATTGGTTCGCAATGAGACCCCAGTGAGCTGTGGATAAAACACTTCCAGTACAAAAAACACTGTTTATGATTTAAACACTGAGTGAAGATACATTCGGCCAGAGTGTAACATATTCCATGTTGGTAAACATCCCAGTTTTAAAGCAAATTACATTTTCTACTTTAATTGACAGCACAAGCATTCGTCTCTAATTAAAAATGCCTCATTCGTCGTGTGCAGTGGTGTTGTGGCTCGCTCGCAGTGCTACACAGGAGTGCTGTAATTGTTATCGCTTCCTGTTCTCTCACTCCACTGTCTGTTAAAATGTAAAAAGTAAAATAAAAGCCTTTTAAAAAATGCATTAAATAAAAAAATCTAGCCCTCACATACCATGCCCCTCCCACCAACACCAATCGTCCCCTCCTCCATCAAAAATTTGTTATAAGTCCATATATCTGAGCTATCTCTAATAACTGACGTGTCTCTGAATTTTAAAAATAGATTTTTTTTCCCCCCGGAATCCCTCTTCTTCAGAATTAGAACGAATGAAGACTCTCTCTGTAAGCAATTCTTTCTTTCTTTGCTCTATTATTCGAGGTCTAAAAAGTTCAAAATTAGTCTTTCGTTATTTTCTTTAACTTTAAATTAAATTTGTATGTTTATTTCTTTCTTACCTTGTTTTTTAAACGTCCTACCAGCTTATACATATGGAAGCCCATTTTCACCAGCAAAAAAAATAAATGCTTGAAAATGTAAATTTTGACATAAAAAAAGTCAAAATTTTGAAATAAAAAAAAATCTACATTTTTAGATACAAAAGTTGAAATTTTAAACATTCATTCATTCTCTAGCCCGCTTAATCCCTTTCGGGGTCATGGGGGTCTGCCGGTGCCTATCTCCAGCTCACATCAGGCAAGAAGCGGGTGTACACCCTGGACAGGACACCAGTCCATCGCAAAATTTTGATACAAATTCTAACTTTTTTATCTCGAAATTTGGATTTTTAGAACCTGCTGGAGAAATGGGCTTCCATATCTTTGGCTATTTTCAGTGCAATATTTTTAATCACTAAAGATGAGATAAATCAAGAGTTTTAGGATTGTTTTTGGATCTACTTGATTTCAAAGTTAAAACAGGGCAAAATTGTTGCCTAATAGTTTCAACTAAGGCAGTGTGATAAAATGTACTTGGTTGTTAGCTGCATCCGACATAAATGTTAATCTAGTGACATTAGTTGACTTGCTCCAGTTGTGTCCAATCCTGCACCTTGTAAGAATTTTCATCGTCTTGTTTCTTTTCAATGTGAGAAGTTTGGAGTTTGTTTGCTATCCTTTCGTAACATGAAAATAAGCTGTTAGCTGGTATCTGACCCACCGTCTTCTCCAATAGAGTAGAATAACTAAACAATATTTAAAAAAAATGTTTAGTTAAAAAATAATGACTTTTAAGGTTAGCCTTTAATTAGAAACACAATTACACCCCATATGAAAGCACAGAGAGCTCACACCCGAGATCGACACTAAAGTAACTAATTAAGCCTCTATAAAACAGAAAGAGAAGCATGTTCAAAATTCCCACTTAATAAATCCCACCTCTTTCTTTTTTTTCCCTTATCGTTTCACCCCTGGTGATATAGCACACAATCATCTCTGCTTTGCCGGTGTTGTGACAGCACACGGTTCAGCTGGGAATATTTCAGTATGTGTAAAAGTTGAAGCAATCAGCACCGGTCTATACTGCTTGCTTAGCAGGAGGTGTTAAAAAGTATTGGCAGCTGACATAGCCTGACTTAATATCCAGCTAAGTGATTTAATAGCTTCTGTTGGATGCTTAAGTGCTGTTTTTCCTTATATTGATTTATGAGCTCATAAAGTGTACAGTGAATTTTCACCCGCCATGGGAGCTATTGAAACTGCCGTTTGATATTTCATATCAGCTCAATACAGTAATTACGCTCAATCTGGCAACCTTTCCATCTGAGAATATTAGCTGAAGGTGTGGAGCTGAACATGTGAACGCGAGAAAGTGGCTCTATCTTGATTTACTGTTGGGCTCAGAAGTTTAATCGAAACAAATTCTTTTTTGACACTCATAGTTAGTGTTTGGAAGACTAATGTCAAACAACTGACAAGAGAAACTGTCCAAATGACACACCCCAGCTCTTAATTATTAGTATTCCACCGTTTATCATCAATGACGGTCTCTTGAGATAGTTGTCGATGAGGTTCTTTATCTTCTCTGTTGACACATTCTTCTTGGAAAAAGCCTCCAGCTCTTGTAAATATGTTCGAGTTCTTATCAGAGGGGTTTAGTGATGTTAAGATCAGGAATCGATGACGAGTGGGCGTGGTCTTGTGTTTTGGATTGTTGTCATGTTGGAATGTCCAGTAACGTCCGATGCTCAGCTTTCGAGCTGATGATGCACATTTTCCTCCAGAATCCTTTCAGAACATGCTGCATTCATCTTCCATTGATTCTGACCAAGCTTCCTGTGGCTTTGGAGCTCACGCATCCCTAGAACATCAGTGACCCGCCTCTGTGCTTTACAGTGGAGATGGTGCTCCGTTCATCATAGGCCTTGGTGACTCATCTCCAAATGTAGAGTTCATGGTTGCAGCCAAAAAGTTATTTTTTCCTCAAGCATTTCCTTGAAACAGCCGTGTCATATTTGTTCAGAGAGCCTTGTATTTCAGTTATTTGTGGGTTTTTCTTTGGCTCTCTCACCATTTTTCTCACAGCTTTAGCAGAAATGTTCGTTAGCTATTCAGGGTTTGAACACTGCTGATGGGCATTCACAGTTCCTTGGACATTTTTTATATCCCTTCGCTGTTTTGTGCAGTTCAACCAACTTTTCCCGTAGATCCTTTGACCTAAATCACTAGGGTGTGTAAACCTTTGGTCATTGGTAAGTTTCTGTTGTCATTATGATTAATATTTTCTAAAAAAATAGGCAAGAAATCTGAAAATTTACGGGTCTGTAGCGTGTTCAAACTGCGCCAAAATAATGTCTGTTGTGTGAATAACAGCAGTGTGTCCAGGAATCCCAGCAACTGCCATATCTGGCCCTGTCGATAACCCGCACGCTGCCCCTCATCAATCCATCTCTCCATCTTTTTATCTGTCGCCGTTTTGTCTTCCATGATTCAGTTATGGTGGGAAACCATAATGAAATTTCTGCATTGTTTGTTATTCTCACGATGTCATCATCCAAACTAAGCCGAAGTGTTCTTGTGTCTGTTAGAGGCAGAGAAAGAGTCTCTTTATCTAAAACTGCTATATTTCATGCCTCTCGAGCAGCCTGTCTCTCGGCTGGGAATTAAGTTAAGCATGTGCTTGAAACGCTTGCTTGGGATGGGAAGTATTACAGCAACAGGCTTTTAAAATCCATTTTGCTCTCTCTGATTCGATTTGTTCTTATCATCACTGCAGCGCTGAAATGACTGGAGCTTGTTCATATTTCTGAGGAAAAGCATAAATCTAGATAATTGGACCCTGTCTACTCCAGTTAGTCCTGATGAAGAAATATTGCCAGCAAAAACCACAAGTCACTTACCGCAGCTGAATCCCCCCCCCCCCTCTCTCTCTCTCTCCCTCCCTAATAATTTTTATCAAAGCTGCAAGCAGCGATCAAAGGGTTCTCACATCTCTGGCGCCACAACCCCTCTGTGGCCAGACACCACAAGCAAATTAAATAACTTCAACATAAAGTGTCATAACCTCCAGAGGGCGCTATGGTTGTTTTTGAATCATTTCCTGTTATACTTTTAGAAAGTATTCTTGTTACAGACGTCGCAATCGATAAATGCACTTTGTCGATATTAAATGTTGTGTTTCCCGTGGGGCAATAACTGGGAGTTTATTTTGTAGATGAGTTCCCACATGGGCTGTTAACATAGTTTGTCTTGTTGGGGCTGATTTATGGTGCAAATTCGACTTTTGACGGCTGTGTACACAATGTTAAACGAAGACTTGTAATTTTAAATCCAACTTTTTGAGTATGTTTAGATAAACGCATAACATTTGCATAAATGTATGACATTTTCATTGGATAAATCATGACATACAGTTAGAAGACGTTGGATACAGAAAATAGTCAGTTAAATCAACATTGGCGAGAAGAAAAAAGGCATTTGAAAAAAGTTACAAGAGCATGCCTTGTAACTTGAGCATAAGCTGTGTCCCAATCTAGGTTCTACATCCTTCAAAGTATGGAACACTGTGCGCACGCTGTCCCATTTCACCAAAAACTGAAGGGTCCATCCAACGTGTCCTCGGTTTACCTGAATTCAGAGGATATGTCGCTTTTTCAACAGAATCACCATAAAATTGTGAGAGTTTTGTTATTCAAGCACAGAAGTTCAATGGAAAAGTAACTTTTTAAAACATAGTTTTATTCTAAAAACATGACGTTATTGGAACTAAACGTAGCCATCTGAATGTGACGTGGTGTATGTCATTTTGTTGTAGGAAGCAATGAGCAGACGGAGGAGTTTATAAAGTCAGAATGAGACGAGATTCACCAACGGTTGAGGCAGCCTTCAGAGGATCTGGATTGGAACACAGCTATAGAGTGGAGGCAAGATGTTTGGCCAAGTGAGGAGATTTAGGGTTGGTGGAGTGGTGAAGTTCAGACAAAATCAACTGGATTAAGTTAGGACTGCCTTAGATACTAGAGTGAGTTAATGGTTTAATTGAGAGTGGTAGCTCAGATTACTTCTCCCAAAATGTGTAATGCAAACATCCGCAACTGCATTTCTCTGACTTTCAGAGCTCAAAACCTTCAACGGACATCAAACAAACAGAACTTACACAATCTTCACAAAGTTAAATCCTTTCTTTCTAGGTTACATTACCCTTGTGGAAAAGCGTAAAGCGAGCAGTGGCGTAAAACTATCCCAGTCTGGCATCGCCAGTGAAGTAGCTCTACAAACCTGGCAGTCACTAAGTCTGAGTAGCCATTCATTCAGCTGGAGCGTGAGCAAAGCTAAAAGTGCAGTTTTTGCCAGGGTTGCTAGCACCTGCGGAGCGCTGGAGTGTGTTGTAATTGCAGTTGTATAATGGCCTGTTTAACACTATGAATAGGAACAGTGCACCTGAGGAAAACAATGAGCAAACCTGAGAGATTGAGTGTCTGCCAGCCCAACACTAAAGCCAAGTATTCAAACGGCACACGGATAAAGTTACACTTCACTCCTCTGGACTGCATTAAACTAATGGCGTTCATTGATATGCCTCAAAATGGAGTTGTTTTTCAAAATATTCTTTAGAATAAAGAACAGCTTGAGTGCTTAACATATGGCTCGGCAGATTACTAATTGAATATTCGGTCTCTTATTTTGCGTATCAGCTTTCGTCGAGGTAGCATAGAGCCTCGCACATATTGCATATGTTATTCCTTCCATAAATTACAAGTGGCGTCACATGATATTATCAGTGGTAATCATGAATAGGGAGGCAGTTGGCCGTCAGGGTGGGAGACGGAAGATTAGTAGATTAACCAGAAAACAGGTGAAATATGTACAAGATGCACCACATGATCTCTGTGGCATAATGTCACTTCATTATAGAAACCAAAAGCATTTCCATTGTATTACGTTTATCAATAGTGACATTTGTAATGTTTTATTCACAATGTTATGGTCAATGTAGATTATATCCTAGAAAACAACATATAAAAAAGCACTACATATGTATAATGTTTTACAAAATTCACAAAGATAGGAAAGAAAGAAAAACAAATTCATGTAATATTATTTTATACATTTTGCAAATGTATATCAAAGGGCTAATCCACTATTATCTTTCACTTTCTTTAATTTTAAATATCTGCCATCTATGGAGCCCCTACAGGCCAGTGATGGTAAGTGCAAATATTGAAGAAACCAAAATGTCACTTTTTCTGCTCTCTGTTGAAAAACACATTCGCATTCTCTTGTGAAGATTGCGTCCCTCTGCAAAGATTCACTCGCTAAATTTTGCGTCCGTTCAAAAAAAAACATTTGCTTTCCTTTGCAAAGATCACGTTTGCTCTCAAAAGACATTTTTATTCCCTTTGCAAAGATTTTGTGCCCTCATAAATAAACTTTGCATTCTCTCACAAAAAAATATTTGAGCTCCCTTTGAGAAGAATTGTAGTCCCTCTCAGAACACATTTGCGTTATTTCGCTGATCACATTTGTGTTTCCGTGCAAAAAAAAAAAAACTTCGTTCCAGTTGCGCAGATTGCGTTCCCTCACAAAACACATTTGTGTTATCTCCCTAATACTTCCCCGTACCATCACGGCCTTTGAGGGGCTCCATTATAGTCCACTTTGATGCCGAGGTTACCAAAGTTTTACTCTTCCAAATTCTGCTGATTGGTTTTAAAAGAATAATCGCTAGAAAAATAACACTTTTTTTTTTCATTTTAAATAGAGAAATCACATTGCTTTTCCGTTGGTTTACTGTTAATAATTGGGAAATTTGTCTACCAAAAGCCTGGCAACGTCAATTCCCCAAGCCCTTAACCCTGCAATTCTTTCAAATGGTTTTCTCAGATGAGCACACAATGAAGGAAAGTGCAGTAAATAATTTCCCTTGCTTTAAATGTGGGAAGGATAGCTTGAACCATTTCTCTGACACAAGCCTGCACTGTCTCGGGCTGTTTTATGAATACATCACAGTGGAAAAGTTATGAGACGGCTGAATTGTTTGGATTGCTTTAGATATTGGTGCTTTTATAATAAGTACAGGCTCTGTTCAGGTCATTACGTTCTCTTTAATGCATGTTCCTTTCATCAAAATGTTCCGCTATACATCTAACAAAGCATGCTTTGTGTGAATAATTGAAGATATCACAATTTCAGAAGTTATTAAGCTCAGTGCTAGGCCGTTATAAAGGCTTACTTTGACAGATGTATTATATTTCCTTCTCCCTGATGCTCTTACTATCTGTTAACACTAATATAAATATGCAAATCTGCCTGTTGAACTTCACTGGAGCCGCTGTGATTCATCAGGTAAAAATAATGATTTGCATGACTGAAGTGTTCGTGAATCATCCCAGTCTCACTCTGAAAGCTATTATTAGTAAACTCCACATCATGTATCCCTTTCCAGCTATTTCTTTCTTTGACTTGTTGGCTTTACTTACGTATATATACATATCTATTTGTTTTCCCTTTACAAGCTCTGTAATTTAAGAACGGCCATTGCATGTGACCCTGCTATTGTAGTCTTTGACCCTTGTACAAAAGCAAACTGAGATGGTGACATAATGAAATTGACTCATCTGCGTGAATGTAATTAGGTTGAGTAATGTTCAATAGCACCACAAAGGCTCTCATTCAACATCCAGACAATATTTCCATGAGCTGTGCATGTTCTTTTTTTTCTTGGCACCTGTTTCACCCCGCGGTTTCTTCCCGGTCATTAGACGCTTTCACTGGATACATTTATTCAAAACCAGGAAGGAACATACCGGTAATTACTACAGATTATATATATAACAATATAAAAAAGACGGCTGAGGTTTGCATGCAAACTTTGATCTTGGTTTAAACTAGTGCCATTTAAAATGATAAAAATTTTGCATTAAAAAGCAAATCAATGATTTCATAAGCAGATACAGATTCACAAAATGTGTTGCTATGGTAAACAGTATGGTTGCTATGGAGGGGTCAGTGACAATATGTTTCCCATCTCCCTTTATGTCTCATAAACCAACTCCAATGTCTCTAAGATTTTCCAAAGCGGAGATAAAGATAGGCCAGAATGGTTGCTATGGTCAACCGTATAGTTGCTATGGAGGGGTCAGTGACAATATAATGTCTCCCATCTTCCTTTAAGTGTCATAAACCAACCCCAATGTCTCTAAGATTTACCAAAGCTGAGATAAAGATAGGACAGATTGGTTGCTATGGTAAGCACTGGTTGCTATGGTGGGTTCAGTGACAATATAATATAGCTCTTGAATAAATCACTCAATTTAACATCACGCCCTTTTGGCTTCTCGACACTCTCCTCCTGGTCGTTTCATCATAAATTCTAAGATTCTGAATTCATGGACAGGCTCCAGAGAACTTGTCTGGCTTGAAATGCATTTAGCTTTAGCTGCTTTATAAAATAGGCAAAACTTGGATTTGACCAGTACGATGGTAAGTCATTGACTTCATGGAGGGTTCATTTGCAGGATTCATTTAAAATGTTGTAAATATATTTTATTCTATACAAAATGCTCAGCAATGATGAGTTTAAAACAAATACAAATTCAGACCGATTTTCCATCCAAAGAACAAAGCAGGAATGGTCAGCTACGATCTACATTGAGCTTGAGAGTATTATTATTATCCATATTTTTCCATGTTTAGTGTCAGACTTTGGCATGTGGCCCTGCAACCACTAGATATTCACATAACACAGAAGGTCTGATTGCTCGCTCAGTCTCAAAAATAAACACACGCACACACACACACAATACCAAAGGCCCTTTGGGATCTCCAGTCTGACAAACAATGATAAAGTAGCGCTCTTATGCCTTTGACACTTGAGGAGATGCAGACCTCAAAACGCTTAACTAATAAACCCTCTCTGACAGCCACGCACGGTGTACATGGATCTCAAATGTAATGCCCGTGACGCCCTGGGTGACTCAAGAAAATAGTTTATTAAGCCATCCACCTTTCCCCAATCCCATGAGAAAAGGTCAGAAGAAGGTGAGAATCGGCTAAATTTCTTTTCAAGTATAGAATTATAAAATATGCCATTTCAGTTGACTCTTATTAAAAGAAATACTGTGAACTTCATCATTCATCACATGACTTAGTGTTGAATCTTAAACATAAAGTAGCTAAAAACACCATTTTAAACCCCAACACACCTGATGTTGGCATGAATATTATTGTGATCCATGACAACTCTGTCCAGCTTGAACCCAAAATGACCACAGCCGGGATCAGACTACATGATTTTAACCCAGATTTTTAAATGCAGACCAGTTTTGAGGAGTCTCATACAACTGCTCGGAATCGCTGGCAAATCGGGTACGAACAACGAAAGACTGTTGGCGAATGACAATTATGCGGTTTGAAATGCGTTCATAATGTCTGTGATCATCTGGAGCCAACGCGAGAGCAGCATATGGGAGGAGATACAAAGGTATAGACGACAAGAAATGAAAAAAAAGACGCTTCGGTCTGGCACGTCCTTCAAAAAGTTTCTTGGCAGTGTTTGGTTGCAAGACGTAATTTGAGAACACAAACTTCTCTTTCTAAACTCAGGCCGTGTGAAATCCCCTATCGCTGACCTAATTGATGCTGCCCCAAAACAGTCATGCAGTGTGAAAAGATCAGTGACACAACTTGTCTGAAAATCATACAATCGGAACTGGGCTCACAGGCCACCAAACCAGAGAGAAAAGTTTCACAATCCATGAAAGAACTGAGGGAGGACTGGTGGGGGTGGCAAAAGGTCAAGCATGTAATATGAGAGCAGGATCTGGACCCTCTGTCAGACAATAGGCTCCTGCCGCAGACACTCCTCTGTTCTCTTAATTACAGTCATATCACCCCGCCGCCGCTGCCTGTCCTTAACATATTCCTCTTTATTTGGAGTCCTTTTTTCTCAGCTAATGGAATGTCAGCTCTATGCTATTCCCTCTCCTCATCTCACACCGATCAAAGTGACCTCTGCCTCTCTGCCGGTGCGCAAATCAATACGCGCACTGACAGAAAAGCACACAACATATAATAAATGACAATACGCCCAGGCGCACACACACAACGTGGGCCGTCCCGTGGCATATCTGACAAAAGGCTTTCATAGCAGTCATTCTGCCAGTGTGGCAGTGAGTTATGTTTAATGCTCTGTGTAGGTCTGGATATTACAGGGCAGGGGTGCTTGAAGCACCTCTCACTTCGCTGTGTGCGAGAGCACCAGGCCCGGCGCGGCGCAGCCCGTGGCTGACAGCACCAATACCATTACAGTTGTAGCTGTTTATTGTGCTTGTCTGGCTGCGAGAGCTTCTATCCAAAGCAATTTTCCTCTTAAAGGGGCAAATTGCTGGCGGAAGATTGTATGTGCTGTCGCTCAGCCATGATTGGCAGGGAAGTAGAGTCTGGCAACAGAGAATAAAGGAAAATAAAAGGATTTCATACTCAAGAGTGAAAGGGGGATTGGATGGAAGGTGGAATGAGAAAAGGCACAGTGCATATTAAAATGTGTTGTGAAAAACGAGTGTGAAATTTCACACAATCCTGAAAACCACTGCTGTTCTTCCAGGTGGAGAGAGAGAAGCCAGGTGTTTGCAAAGACCTCACAGAACTAGGAAATCTCTCGCTTCCTTGCTCCATATATATATCTTGTTTTTCTGTCTCTTATTCACTGTAGAGCGCTAGATTTGTAAAGGATCAGGAGGATTTGTAAATGCTGGCATGCTTCCAGTCATCGGAAACAAAGAAAGTAAGAGAGAGGGAGTTAGTTCAGTGATGGAGAGAATGACAGACACTGGAACTCGTTGACCAATCATTAGCTGTAGTAATAGTTTCCCAGCTGTGGTAAAACTAACTTAGTGGAGCAAACACTTTCCACTCTACTTTTACGTCTTTACCATTTATCTCCCAGTTCCTTCTTTATCATCTCTTGAAATACCAATATGCTTTTCTTCCTTACGTTAATCTATTCTTATTTGCATTCGTCCCTTTGGCATCACTCTGAAGATCTTCTTAAAGTATGTTCTCCTTCTTCTTCAGCCGCTTGTTCAGATCGTGGTGGGAGCACCAAGACTTCTCTGTCTGCCCAGACTTCTTTCACCCCAGACACCTTCTCCAGTTCATCCAGGAGGACACCAAGGCATTCTCAGGTCAATGAGGAGACATAATCCCTCCGTGTGTCCTATATATTCCCTGGTCTCTCTTTATTGGAGCATCCCACCAAAGCCAGCTGGCTTCCCTCGATGTGGAGGAGCAGGAGGTCTATGCCGAGCCCCTCCCGAGAGACTGAGCTCCTCATCTTATTTTCAAGAGAGTGCCCAGCGACCCTGTGGAAAAAGCTCTTTGTGGACACCTGTATCTTGCAGCTCTTTGTGGACAAAGTCTTGCAGCTCAGAAACTTCCTCAGAACATCGACAAAAGCAATCAAGCAATTATTCTTCACATGCAGTGAAACTAGATCCTCTCCAAAACACTAACAGAGAGAAAGACCGGTAACTTGAGAGTTAGCAGAGGAAATATAAACTGATATGACAGGAAAAATAGCTTTAAACAATACCCCTCCCACACTGTCCTCCAAGTAGAGCAGTATGGAATCAGGAGAGAAGAAAGCCCCAGAAAACAGCCCATAGTTCACATCAGAGGTTCTCGTATCTTGTTCTCCCGGGGAAGTTGTTTGTTGTCAGTTTTGGGTCAATATCTGCCAATTTCACAGATATCTAGACGCATGGCCATCAGTTTCTGCAAAATGTCCTGCAATCAAAACCACAGTCTCTGTTGGTAACCACCTTTTTCAATCCAGCTCACCAGTGTAGTGTTGTTTTGAGCCACACTAACAGCCCATAGCAGGGGGCCCGAACCCCATACTCCCAGAGCATCCAACCAAAAACTGCATTATTCCACCTGAATCCAGGGTTCGATAACTGGATTAATGCTCCTCTTCAGTACCCTCACATAGACTTTCCCCAAGATGCTGAAAAGTGTGATTGCTCTTGGACACACCCTTTTATGCCAATTCTTGAAAAGATGGACCACCACCAAGTCCGCCAGTCCAGAGGCTATGTTTCTACCGACCTGCAGTGTGGCAAAGGCACATCAACCAAGACATACATGGATTTACGGAGTTCAGGACAGATCTCAACACCTGGAGCCTTGCCACTAATGAGCAACTTTGGTGACTTTAGCACAGGGTTGATAGAAGCATCTGGAGAAATGGTAAAAAGAATTCCCAAGAACACACATCTACAATTTGGGTAAAACCATCCCAGAAGAGTTGAAGCTATTATAGCTGCTTCAATTGCAGCCGGATTCACAAGGATGGGCCAAATTGTACAAAGTCCATTATTTATTAATTTTCCAACCCGCTTATTCCCTTTTGGGGTCACGGGGGTCTGCCGAGATCTCCAGCGCACATTTAGTGAGAGGCGGGGGTCCATCACAGGGCAACACACACATTCACACCTAAGGGGAATTTAGATTCTTCTATTAACCTATCCGCATGTTTTTGGGATTGTGGGGGAAACCGGAGTACCCGGAGTAAACCCAGGCAAGCACGGGGAGAACATGCAAACTTCTTCCAGGAAGGTCACCGGTGGGCCTCAAACCAGTAACCTTCTAGCTTGAAGGCCACAGTGCTACCCACCGCCGCCCATCCATTATTAAACCCCAATTAAAATTGTATACGTCTCAAGGGATTTATTTGTACACAGTAGACTTCATGCACTTCCTCTTCCCTTTCTGCCATTCCTGTTCTTTTCTTTAACTTTTCCGTCCTCCCTCACTTTCTCCATTCTTACTTGCTTCCCTCCCCACCTCTGCTGATGGCAGCTGCGTATCTCATCCATTAACTGTTATTGTTTTTCCTGAACATGACATTGATTCAATTCAACACCAATCAATTTCCGAGGCTTCTGACATTCAGATCTGACCTTAAGGCAAATGACTCATGAACTATGATCAGAATTAAACTTTTGCTAACGAGGTGATCTCTCAGCCGTGCCCAACAGCTACCGTCACTAAAATTAGATCAATTACTATAAGACGAACAGTCGCTAAGATGATTACAGTGGCCTCTCTCATTTGAGTAATTAATAACAGCGGCTGGACAAGAATCAGGACTTTATTAGTCCATATCTACAAGCCTGTAATGAAATAGAGTGGGCAGGTCATCCATTCAGAAGGTAATGTCTGAATCAATGCTGCCACACGGCACATGTTAATGAGCTTTGTTATGAATAGTTACAGTTAGATACCTCCGCCTCTTTGTGTGGCAATCAGGTGCGTGAAAATGGCAAATCTAATTAGGAATTCTGACTGGAGCGGCTGAGAACACTGAACCCAGTAGACGGTATCGGAGCTGACAGCTGACAGCCGGAGTGCCGAGTGTCGGAACAAAACCAGCATTCTGCACCACAACAGGAATGACAGCAAAAAAGGATGTATCACAAACGAATAATTGCACTCTGTGTGGCCTCTTGCTGCACAGCACAATAGAACTGCCAGCACAGAAAGAAGATGCTATTGTGTGTGTACAAGCACTCCTTATGAGTTTTACCTCTGAGTCCAGGAGAGAGACTCGTGTCATGTGCATGACGATGAGGCTCTGGCTCTCACGCTCAGGCCCACTTTGACCCTCAGCTTCATCTTCGAATGCACGTCCGCTTGGAGATGTGCATAAAGGGGTCACTTATATTCAGAATGTATTTCGGTGGTTTTGAGATTGGGTATCTCATTTTCCTAAATCGTTTTCATATGCTAATCACTGTTGGTTGAGTAATCCTTCAACACCAGTTTGGTGGCTAGGACACCTGAAGTGGAGTCTTCTTCATAGTTTGCATTGACCCTGCAATGTGCAACCCAGTCTGAGCTGGGATGACCCAATGACCCCGAACAGGATTTATTAGGGCGCTTTCACAAGTTTGTTTCAATTGTTCCGGAACAAGAGAAACAACTGATGCATTGCTGCAACCATCTGCAGATTTAGTCGTCCATCACACTACAAGGATGGCTCTGGTCCGCATTAGTTGAAAATCCAGCCGTTTGACATCATACGAGCCACTCATTGACCACACACGTCATCGTACAGGTTTCCTCAACTGCTCTTCTCTTGGTTAGAATGACCAGAATCACACGTAAGTAAACAACGAACGAAAGAACAACTGAAGAACAAGACGCTCAAAATGGGCAGAATCATTTTGCTACTGTATCAATTGTGTTAATGAATTCTGATGCAAATGGCGAATGATTCTCGGATTACAAACTACTCCAAGTTTGACTGCGAGCTGCCATGATAAATGCCAACCTCTAATGCCACTTGCACGCAAGTACGCTGGGAGTATTCGTTCAAAACCCATGCTTTTGTCATCTTCATTCCAGACCAAGACCAACTCCTCGAGGTCTCGGACCAGCTTTTTGTAGTCCACTTTTTGTCCAACCGAGAGTTTAGTTGCCCCTTTCTGCCCAAACTAAAGGGAAATTGAATTCTAGTTTGACTGAATCAAACTAAACAAGTCAGGTTAGCCTGTATTGACGCTCAACCACAAGGGTTACATGGGAGTTCTTGTATTTTTTCCATTGTCATAGACAGAACGGAGAATGCATTTCTCAAAGAGGATCCTTTGTCATAAGGTGACAATTCTGAGAGGACTCACTTCATTTCTCAATGAAATTGTTAATTTCAACTTTTGTTCAGAACAAACCGTTTTGCTATGGTCCATTTAAATGGCCTTTATTAAACATCATCTCTCCCTGCCTCAGCTCTACAAACAGAGGGACCATGTTTACACAGCTGACCTCATATAAAGGTCTCCAACCTTTTAGCAATCTCTAGCAGTCAAGCTGTGCCCCCCTTGAGCACCAAGCTGAACCTCGTGGTAGACCGCGATATCGGTCTTACTCAGGGATGAAAAGATGCCATCACCCTGATGATCCCCCGTAAAGGCTCATCAAGCCTTTTCCCAACATCTCTGAGAAAGGACCATTTTGAGCTTCCAGAAAAGGAAAAATTAAACAATAGGTGGAATGTGTCAATCGTACGTAATTCAAAACAGACGCTTAGATGGCCGGTGCGTGTAGGACTTCTAAGGGCTAAGCTTAAGGAAGCAGAGCAGGAAAAATCAGAGATCAGCAGAGGTGCAGGATGATGAGAACAGTCACAGACAACCCACAGACCAGCTACAAAGACCTACATCATCCTGCTGCAGATGGCGCCACTGTGCATCTTTAACCAATTCAACGCACTTCATACAAGGAGACGCTGCATGGATGATGATGAAGAAAAAGCTTTTTCTCTGCACGCACCACAGATAGTGTCACTTGAGGTCTGGTGCAGCACATTTGGACCAACCAGCTTCATTTTGGAATAAGGTGCTGTGGACTGATGAAAATAAAATTGTTAATTTGCTTCCTACAGTAAAATCTGGTGGTGGTTCCATAATGCTGTGGGGCGGTACCTTATGGTATGTTTGAAATGCAATATCTGTATGGAAATGATTATTTCATGTTATGCACCATTGTTTGCAGAACACCCGGAACAGCTTTTGTAAGAGGGTTACGAGACGAATTTAATAGTAGTTTACATTTTCCTTTCATTGACTGAGACCACACTGCATCTACGGCAAAATAAAGTCATTTGAAGATGAGTAAGTACTTGAAACGTCAAGCAGGAAGCGCACATCAGACAGGGCTGAGTCCTAGTGAGCAGTAGGGATGTGTAAATAATGCAGCGTTCGATACCAGACAACAGAAGTGTTCACAGGTGTGGAGCACTCCTGCCACATGTACCAGACTGATGCTAACCGCTTTCAGCACGGTGTGTATGTGTGGGCTTCCTGTCGTAAGGTTATGACGTCTGCAGAGTATAGCAGTAGCACAGCTGCCGTTCAGAGGCATCTGCCAGGGAGCGTTAATGCCAACACACATCTGCTAAAACATGCATTGAAACAAATGAACACCATGTCTATTTGGCTCCTATCCTCCACATCTTTCTGTTCCTAAACCCTACGAGTTCCCCACCAAAGACTATGTTTCAAAACGACAGAGAAAGCTTGATCTCAATTTGATCACAGGCATCACTACGATCATTAAGAGCTTTGGATGAAACTTAAATCAAAGCGCTGCTTTAAAGACGAGATAATGGCATCATCAGTCATCATACTAGCATTACCTGCTGCCATTTTTGAGCTTTGAAGGCGGCTAATAAAAGCTGCTCTTCGGATGAGGTTAAAGCGATTCTCGGGCTTTATATTGGGTTAGAACTGATTGGCTTTAAATTGTTCTGTCTTAAGATTCCCTTTCATCTTCGGGGCTGGAAATCACTGTTTTCCTGTTGTCTGAGCAGCTTTGAGCATTTACTCTCATTCTCTCACTTTGCATAACTGCTTTGCCTTGAGAATAGGAGCGGGAACTGCTCAGGGAGTGCATTTAAACGAACCTGGAGAAAGAGAGAGAGAGAGAGAGAGAGAGAGACACACAAGGTGAGCTCAGAAAACCTCCAATGTGAACGCAGCTCATTTCTGTATGACTGAGAAAACTCGTGCATGTAGCAATTTGAGGGTTTCGTTGCCCTACAAAAATGACATTTTTAAACATTTATTTACATTAATGAAGTAAAAAAAATAATAGTTTAAAAAAATAAATCAGAATCAAATCAATATTTGGTGCGACGACCCTTTGCCTTCAAAAGAGCTCCACTTTTTTTAAGTTCACTGTGTTCACAGTTTAAAGGTTAAAATCCATTGTGTCCAGCCGAGTGGTTTTATTTACAATCAGAATTACACCAAAAGACCAAACGGTACAAACAAACATAGCAACGTAGCAACCAGACTGTTTACCATAGCAACCATTTTTGAATATCTCTGTCTCAGCTTAGGTGAATCAGAGACATGGGGTTGGTTTATTTCACTTATATTTGCAGGGAGAACATTATATTATGTCGATGGCACCTCCGTAGCAACCAGACTTCCACAGCAACCAACTTTGAATTTCTTGATCTTAGCTTAGGAAAATCTTAGAGACCTAGAGGTTGGTTTACGATGAACATTGTGACTCGGTGTGTAAGCCACCATCAAAGTGGCACGCAAACTTTAGCCATCAGGTTATTATTATTAATATTATTATTATTATTATTGTGGCAAACGCAAAGGTGATGGCGGTGTTGTGAGGTGGGGTTGTGTTACTTCAGGAGAGCTGAAGTTTGCCCCATTGGTCAATGGACTGCTCTGTACGTAGTTTGAAACCATTTCAATGAGCACAAGTCTGTGTTTAATAACCAAATCTCCAGATATTTAAGACATAGAGCACGTTCTTTCTCTAAATCTTGGTTCTCAGGTGAATTCCTGAGCTTTTACTTCTAGATCCCTGACAGCAACAATTTTCTTCAAGAATCAAACCAATCCTTCCTTCATTCTTCTTCCAACCTGCTTATTCCATTTTTGGGGTCATGGGGGTCTGCCGGTGCCTATCTCCAGTGCACATTGGGCGAGAGGCGGGGGTACACCCTGGACAGGTCGCTAGTCCATCACAGGGCAACACACATTCACACCTAAGGGGAATTTAGATTATTCAATGAACCTAACCGCATATTTTTTGGGAAACCGTAGTACCCGGAGGAAACCCACGCAAGCACAGGGAGAACATGGAAACTGGCGACAACCTTCTAACCCCGCGCCGCCCCAAACCAATCATTATGAGTGAATTTTGATTTACGCTCACCCCTGAGGCTTTGGGCTAATGGTGAGGACGGAAATATTGTTCTCCATCTGGGTAGGTATCACCAGCAGAGCTAAATTAGCACGTGGGACACAGCAAGCATATGCCAGGGCATAAAGCTACGAGAGAGCATTGTGTGCCAGCTGTTGTGATGACTAGCACTACTATAGCATGACAAGTGAGCCACTCACGGTGAGCAGGGCGGCTGCTACAGGAACGGCCAGATTTGGACAACACAAAATTATTATTACCAAACAAAATCAAGTAACTGTCAGGGCAGAAATCATTTACAGAACTTCCAAAAGTCATTTAAGAGAACAGAAATAACATCCTGGTGGAAAACAAAGCTTTACCAGTTTGGAAACGTTCCATGTTTTGGAACTTGGAAGCTTTTTAATTTAGGGTTTGAGTTGGTAAAAACCCATGCGGAATTCTGTATGTGCTGGTTTTTGAGCCTCCGCCCACATGTGTTCATATATTTCGATATTGTTCTCTGTGCATCGTGCTGCTTTTACAATTGCCTTTTGAGGTACAGTGGTACCCCGAGATACGAATGCTTCTAGTTACGAAATGTTTGAGATACGAAACATCACGCGGGAAACTTTTTGCTTCAAAATCCGAAGAAAAATTCGAGATACGAACATTTACAAGCTGTTCTGCTGTATTTTCCGCCCGACGTCATGACGTCGCGTAGCGCTTCCGGGTTCTTGCGCTCCTATCTCCCAGTGCAAAAAGGGTCTGATGCGCTTTAAAACACTTCAACAACACAGAGAAACATTATTTATAAATTACAAATAATGTCCTATAACAACTGTTAAGGGTCAAGGTGTCTTAAAAGAAATATTGTTTATACCGTGGAAAGTGCCGTTCTGTATCGCAACTTAGAGAAACCCAGTGACGCGTTCTCAGAAGCGTCTCTCCATCTGTTTGCGCTTGTGTTTGAAACCGTGTTGGTGTCAGTAATTCGTGAAATATCTCGAGAAACTTTCATACAATGTTTTCTGCATCCGTTCCTCCTCCGACACATCGCTTCACTGAAGGTAAGGTTTCACATTTGTACGTATGACGTATTTTGCGAGTGTTTTATTAACAATGTGTAGATTTAAGGATTGAAGAAACGTTCCTTTTTTTATCAACTTATACGGTTGTTTCTGAGAGCTGTTGCACGGATTAGGGGTTTACATGTAAAGCTTGCTTCGAGATACGAATTGTTTGAGATCCGAACGTCACCCTGGAACGGATTAGTTTCGTATCTCGGGGTACCACTGTACTTGTAAGGTGTACCTAATAAAGTGGCCAGTGAGAGTATGTTTTGTATTGTTTGCCTGCTAAACCTCCACGTCATGCCCAGAAATAGGCTCCATGTCACCGAGGCCCAAACCAGTGGCTGCTGAAAGCAACAGACATCCAAACACACGTCTGCAAACACCCTCTCACACACTAATGAACACTGCTAGAATCCGCTGCACACACCTCGAGAGTTTCACAACTCACTGAATGTAAATAAGCTCTTCGTCACGTCGTCAACAGTAAAATCCTCTCGTTTGCACTTCTTTCAAAACATAAAGTGTGTAATTGAAAAGCAGCACAAGTGCAGCTTTGCAAAACTGTGTTTTTAATTTAGTTAACATTTATAAGAACAGCACGGAGAGAATAACGTCCACCTGGCATCATTTCACACGTGTACTCCTGCCGTCATGCTTTCTCCCCTTACAGAATCTCTCCCGCCGTGTAAGGTTACATCAGCACAGATTAGCCAATCAGGATGCTTGTTTCACTTCATAAACCAGGCCGTGTAAACAGTCGAGGGTACACAGAGTGAAAGTGTGCGAGGTCTCTCTCGTGTACACTCGCACGTCACACGCAAACTGAAACCAGAGCAGATCCGAAACCGAAAATCTGATAACATTACGCTCGCACTCAATTAATTTACTCATATAATACATCTTCAAGAGCTTGTCCGGCAAAAAAACAAAAAAAAAACAAACAAACCCAGATTATAGAACAAAAGCATTACGTTAAAACGAATCTTTAAAAGCTCAATTATATTATTCTCCATGTCTCCGAAAACTGTGCTTCATCAGATTCTGCAGAACCAAGCTGGGACCACATCAGACAAAGACTCCACGGCAAACAAGAGACCAGGGACGGCGCACACGCAGTTAGAGCTTCAAGTGAGGACGTGTCCGGCGGCAGACGCTGGAGCAAAACGAGTAACCGTCTGGAGAGGTCAGTGAACGTGAAGCCCTGGGCTGAGGAGCATCTGATGTGAGGCTGGAGAACTCAGAAGAACACAACACACACGCGCACACACACACGCACACACACACACGCACACACGCGCACACACACAGTGCAAATATGCTTGTTCTCTAGATGTCTCCTTCTCTGATGATGAGGAAGCGGAACATGGGATCCGAGGCTTCCTACTTCCTGTTCCGAAGTTGATTTCTCTTATTTGTAGAGACTCATGGTGGGGCTCTGGTACATGCACATGTAGGCGTCACAGAGCAGTCTGCGGGCATAGCCCTGGATGTTCTTGGGGTCCAGTGCGTGTAGGTCCTCAGGACTCATCTTCAGGTACTCCCCTACCTCTGGGCAACGGGAAACCTGTGGGATGTTGAAGCCGTTCTGACCACCTGCGGCACAAGCAGGAAACAAGTGAATGACGGCGCATTATTCTCGGAGAGCGGCAGGGTTTATAGTGCGCCGTACCGTCGCGGTCAGCCATGCTGTCGAAGAAGAGCCAGGAGGAGTCTGCAGATCCGTATTTGACGAAGGCAACGTAGTGGCTGGTTTCAATGCAAAGAACGGCGAAGAGCTCCATCCGCTGATGAGGGTACGAGCCCTGCCTCCACAGAGACTCCTGCAGCTCTTTTGGGACTGAGAGCTTCACATAGCGATGAGCCTTCCGCCGAGGGTGCAGGTGAACCTACAGGAAGATAAAACGCACAAAAGTTTAGGCACCCCCGATTTTCCTTTAAAAATCATGCGGAAATTTTCGTTAAATATATCATAGAGGAGACAAAAAAAGTTAATGTGATTAACAGAAAGAAAAATATATATATAAAATATAGGCATGTGCATACATTTTTTTTTACATTTGATTTTGCATCTTCTCTATGGAGCGGCGACATGGAACCTCAAAACAACTCTGAGATGAGCTGAAAACGATGATTGTTGAGCGTCATGGTTTATGGGGAAGGATACAGAAAGCGCTCAGAAATGTAAAAGCTCAGTTTCAACTGTGAGGAACGCTATGCAGAATTGGAAGACCAGATGCACAGTTTTAGTTAGTGGCAGATCAATAACAATGTAAGATCAGCAGAGGCGCAGGATGGTGAGACTGTCACAGACAACCCACAGACCAGCTCCAATGCCCTACAGCATCCTCTGCATTCATTCACTCCACATTCACACACTGGTGTTGACAGAACATGGCTGCCATTTCGTGCCTACGTCCTCTCGTACACCAATAAACACACACCACAAATCACACACAAACATTTAGGTTGTCCAATATATAAAGTTTATTTTCTTCTGTGGCGCCTACGTTTTGTTTAAATAATCATTGCACACAAAAATAAAATCATAAATTTACATAAAACATAAGTTTAACCGACGTTTCATATCTAGATATCCAATGATTTATAAAAAAAAATAAATCAGAGATCTTTTTCATACTTTTTGATTATATTTCATACTGTGTGTTTCCTGGATAGTGAGGGAAAAGTATTATTGAGCCTCTGCGTATTTTGATTATTTGTCTATAGACAAAATAAATATTAAGTAAGTAAATGTAATTCTAGGTTTAACAGTGGGAGACATAATAACAAAAAAACATTTAGGTTCTCGAGGAGTTAGTCAGTCTATATTTATTCCCAAACTAAATAAAGTTTGAATAACAGATTACAAGCCTCAACCTTAATAAATTTAGAGCAATAGAACAAACTACAAAAAAAAATAGCAACAAGATTTATACCCAAAGAAAAAAAAAACAAATTTATGTTTTGTGAACGAGATTCAAAATTTTCTCATATAGGAACATGTGAGTTTATAACTGCTGTAAGAAAAACCCCTAGAAATAAATGTGTGGACTTTATTCAAAGAGCAAAAATTAGAAATGTAAAGATTTATTTATTTGATATAGCTCCTCTTTGTGCATTTTTAGAACCTAAAAGTTAAAACAGAATTCAAAATAGACTGTTTACATCATTAAATCTTTGCAAAATATCAAAACAATTTTATCAATATTTGCAATGAAAGGTAAAAAAAAGTGATTTGTGCAGAGTATTTTTTAATGTTGGATTTCATTTTTTGATTTTCGCCATAAACCGATCAGAACGCTTTTGACACACTCCTTTGGAAAGGTCTCCATCTAGCGGATATGAGAGGTATTACACAATCTAGAATGAGTGAGTGTCTCAAACCTGCGCGTTGCACTTTTCACAGAACTGCTTGATTCTTCCTGGAGTGATGTCGCAGTCTTCGTAGCACTCTCTGCACTCGTACAGGGCTAAGCTTCCACAGATTCGACATTCTCTAGGGGCTGAAACAAACACTGTGTTGCCTTTTGAATGAATTATTACAGAACAACGAATCATTCATGATCCAAACTTTGAAATTATTACTGAAGTGACTCACTGTCATCTAAAAGATCTGTGATGTCCAGCTCAAGAGAAGGGAAGATCTTATTAAACATTTTAAAGTCCTTCCCAAAGCGGGGCATCTGAATGATAAGACACGAAGGAGCCTGGACAGAAACAACGAGAAAAATCAATTCTTGTCCCTTCAAATCCTAAACATTGCATGAAACAGCAAAACTTTCTCATTCACTCCCAATCCCACAATCCCATTATTGGTTGCAAACAAAAATAAAGTTGTGCAAGAAAAACCCACGAATAACTTCAGCTGAAGGAACAGGGGAGTACAAAATATTTCCTGAAAATAGCGAGGAAATCTGAATATATGCCGGGCTATATAAGTAAATATTGTACTTTTAAGTAAAATAGATGACTGAAAAGCTAAGGAAAACACTTACAACAAACTTGTGTGCCGTAATAAGAAGTAACTATCCAAATACAAGTTTATTATTACACCGAAATTTTGGTGCTAAAACATCAACCAATGGAATCTTTTGTGCTTAGCACTTTCCAACTAATAAACAAGAGTGAAGGATCTTTTTGTGATCTTCAAAAACAAATGCATAAATAAACATGGCAATAAAAAACAAGGCATAAAAAAAAGCATGCAAACAAAGAATTTTCTGAAAAAAAAAAACATATTGAGTGTCAAAAACATTTGCACAATAGGCTAAATGCAACTTTTATTTACGTGATATAACTGCAAACTCACATTCTTTTTGTATGGTAAAGCAAAAGGCAGCAGCGTAAACTTCTTTTAAAAACAACGCTTTAACCGATACGATTTGTAAAGAAGAATACCTCCGCAAATTTGAGATCACTGTTGATGAAGGACCACTCCAGAAGCTGCTGGCTCGTCGGCACCAGCACTTTGTCCTTCTTATCCATAAAGATCTGATAGAAGTAAGCGTCCTGAACCTTCTGCCCAGCCGACCTGCTCAAGACCAAACAAACACAGCACTGTCCAACTGAACTACAAATGAGAAATTGCTAAAAGTGTGGATTCGTGTACGATAGAGACTCACCGAAGCCTGAGAAGAGGGTCGACTCTTAAGATGTGATGAAACAGGATGTTGAGGAACTCTTCTGGGTCTAGAGAGAGAAACAGCCACAGGTGAGAAGACTTGGATCTACCACACTCATCGGCCACTTTATTAGGTACACTGCTGGTTAATGTAAATGTCAAAGCAGCTCAGTGCTTTTAGGCAGTAGACATGGTGAAGACGATTTGCTGCAGATCAAACCAAGCATCACAACGGGGGAGAAGGTGACTTAAGGACGCTCAACATGCCATGGTTACTGCTGCCAGTCAGAGTACTTCAGAAACCGCGTTTCCAGTACCTCGTGGAATCTATGCCAGGTAGCACTGAAGCAGTTCTAAAGGCAAAAGGGGTCCAACCAGGTACTACCAATGTGTGCCTAATAAAGTGGCCAGTGAGTGCATATCATTCATAGAATCAAATCATAAACCACAACTCATCTCTAAAAGGTTATCACAAAAAAACAACAAAATACCCCAACAACATTTCGTGCTATGTAACAAATAAATGTGTTTAAATGCTTTGTTTATGAAGTGTTTAAGATATTTTGCTTTATCTGTAAGTGTATAAAGAATGGAACGTTCCGTGTCATAACAATGTTCTATGAGTGATCTCCACGAGAGCAGAGTGGACATAACACATGCCACCTGTGTTCCAGTCCGACTCAAGATAAAGAGTCCTCAGCAGCTTTTAGAAACTAAATTAAATACAATCTCGATTTTATGACACATTCTGCACGGCTAAACCGGAAATCCAAGCAAAGCCGAAAAAGCTTTTTAACATCTTTGTATTTTAAAATCATTTTATTATTATTTTTTTTTTAGAATTATCTAGTTTAAACTTGTAGAGGAAACGAATATTGAGCTTATTTTGAGAAAATACGATTTGCATTTTCATTTGTGTTGACTTTAATGGAACATATTCTTACTTCAAGAATAATACGAACGTTTGATTTTAAGAAAACAATATTAAGTTCTGATAAAAACAAGAACAAGAAAAAAAAAAGTTTAAATAGTCAAAATCTTCTTTGGTCGAGAAAAAAAAATCTGACAATGGGGGAAGCAAGTTTAACAAGAATTCTTGAAACAAAACTAAAACGCTTTGTGAAAAAAGAATCTTAAAACAAGGAAGTTAATTCTGTTGTTATGTTCCTTTGTGTGTAAATGATTAAGCAAAACGTTCTTGTTTCAAATCAGTTTTTCAGAGAAATCTGTCAAATGTCTTTGTTTTAAGATTATACCATAATTGGTATTTGGTAGCTGCTTTAAGCTTCCTAAGACTGCAACACAAAGATTGAGCTGGCCATGTGAGATTGTCCACCAGGAAAATCCCCCCAAAACAAGAAGAATTACATTTATTATAAATGCTTTACGCATAAATAATCAATTGACTAAATAAATATTATTAATTTCCTTTTGTACGGAGATCACTGTATTGCTGTTTGAGCTTGTACCTACAGAGGGCAGTGTTTATTTAACAAAATTCCTCTTTTAGGCCCTATTTATCTCCAAAAGTACAGAGCCCCTAAAGGGTCATGGCGGTAGGAGAAAAAAAAGAATTGGAAAAAAGGCGAAGGCGAAAAAATTACAGAGCCTAGGGTTCCCACAAAACTAACGTATAACGAAACTAAAATAATTAAAAATATATTAATAAATAATCTAAAACAATCACTGCTGTAAGCTACGGAGCCATGACCCTTCAGGGGCACCGTACTATTTTGCACTGTGAAAGACAACAAAACCATTTTTCATTATTATTATTTGCAAAACAGTTAATTATATTTCTTTTTACAATAAAGCATGAATTATCCTATCCTACTAACGCAACTAAAATATAATTATCTAAAGTTTGTACAGTGTTGTACACTTGTGAATTATTCAAATAATCGCTGCTGCAAGTATCTTGTATTTGGCGATTACATTCTTTTATACTTATATTTATAGTCACACTTAAAAACAACACAATTTTATTTGTGTACAACACATATGCATACTTCCGGTATCTTTGCAAGGGAACCCAAAAAAGGAAAATGTTTTTTCGCCCAGTTTTTTTTCCAAACCTGAAAGTTGTTTTTTTTTTACCCCAGATGTCTGGTTCCAAACCCATCCACCCAAGCGCTTCCAGTGACAAACGGTTTCAGGAAGTAATCCAATTGCAAATTAAGATGGGATTTTTGTTTTTTCCCCAAGATTTTTCTTTTCAATAATTTTCCAGACCTATCTGTTAAAATGAAATGCACTGATGCAAGAATAGCTAACGTTTTATCAGCCTCAATCACAGTATTCAGAACTGATTTGTTATACCTGATACCTTATTAACCAAAGTAATGATATCATTCGAGATCAATAAACAAACAAAAGTGTAAGCAGTTCATAAACATAGACATCTCAAGCTGGAAACAAAATTTATCATCATTGAGAGGCATAAACCACACCTCTTCCTGTTCCATATCTGCCCTACCGTTTAGGACAGGGCCTTGGAGTTTCCTCGAGAAAATCACAAAAGCATCCCTCACCTTTCTCTTCTGACGTGAAGCCTGATGCCGCCTCAACTTTCTCCAGTATTCTCCGAAGTTTCATTATTTTAGTCGCACAGACGTAGCCGTGTCTAACAAACACACACAAACACACGTAATCCACACCCATACGGTTTGAGGCAATATTACGATGTTTGAGTTCTAATAGAAAAGCTCACATTCGAAGAGGATTGACTATTTCTGTACGCAGTAACTCTTGGGTCTCTTTGTAATACTCTACATCAGTCTTGGATCTTGGCCTCAGGAGAACCGTATCCAAAACAGAGCTAAAGGAGAAGAGACTGATACACCGACGGGAAGAGAAAGACAGACGAGGAGCGGTTACCAAAGTAAACATTAAGACTTAGTCGAAAACATTTTAAAGCGACTTTAGTAATCGCTCACCAGAACAGAGTAGAGTCCAGATAGCAGGAGTTGTAATGTCCTTGAATTCCCTTTTTCTTCCCCACCATCACCTCCAGGCCGTCAGTCTCTGTGCGAGGGGGAGTGTTCTCATTCACCACCTCACTCAGGTAACCCCCAAATGCTACAGAAAAAAAGTGGAAAGACATCCTTGAGTACCTTGAGCTTGTTTGGGTTTCCTCCAGATTCTTTGCACACGTGTGAATTATCTGTGACTTAATCTTCAGGCATTGACTAGAACCATGCTTCTGGTCTTCCAATCGCGCACAATGTTCCTTACTGTTGAAACTCAACAACATTGCCCCTTCCTATCTTAGAGACTTGCTCACTATCTACACTCCCACCCGCAAACTGTGCTCCGCCTCCACTCTCTTTATTATTATTTAGAGGCTCATCTGCTTTTTTGGAACTTCTTTTTATATTTTTAAATCCCTTGTTCTGACAATTTAAACTCAAACCAATAAAGTAACAAGAAAACAAAACATTACTAGAACTAATTGACAGTTTCACCATTAAATAAATAAATAAAAAAATAGAAAAAAGCTCTTCTATAAAATAAAGAAATATCATTTGCTTCCACAAATATTGTGAGGGGGCAAAGTATTTGATACCATGTTGATTCTGAATATTTAATGAGTGAGTGATGTGTCGTTCTTGAACATCGGGTCGGGGAGGGATTAGTTTAGTGGGACATGCACAACATCCTTATGGTTTTCCGAGTGTAGGCCGCTCATCATTAATGAAGAAAGAACGAAAGGATTCGAGGGACTTATAAAAAAAACTACCGTAATTGTTTTGATTTCCAGCTCATACTGCATTGGTTAACATTACAGAATGGTCACATGACAAAACAACGTAATGACTACAAAATTATTAAATGAATTCTCATTCCGGCCCGGATTTTACTCGTAAACCTCAGAGAGAGATAATGTGTGGAACGAAGGAGACTTCAATCTAAAGTCAGATCAGAGGTGAGGTGAACAAGACTAAAGACCCGTGAGGCTTAAGTGATCTTTGTGTATTATTTGTAGTGTGACTGACGTTGTGTATATAGTAGATGTGTTAGGGTAGTAAAACAAAACATTTTATCAGTATTTAACTAAAATGAACCAAACCACTTAAACAAAAAAGATTTGTTCATTTTGCCGAATGAGGCTCAAAGATCCGAGTCCGTGAAATGATCCAAACTTCCAATCACTATAATGAAATTATGACATTTAATGATGGGGATAGTTCAACAGTGATGAGATAAAAACAAAAAAAACTTTGAAAGATATATGTATATAAGGTTTATAACAATATACAAGTCATAACCAACAGACATTTCTTGTAGTTGACCACTGGGATGTTTGATAGTGAAGTGTTTATTCATAGGCTGCAACTTTCACTCAGATCTGAACGTGATTCATTCAGATTTCTACTGTTTATGGATTATATGTGGACAAACATTTTAAAATTTAAATGTAAAACACTGCACTCAAGAATAACTCCCAAGAACAATATGAAGCTACCAAAAACTAGCATAAGGATCTACGCTAATGTGCAGATGTAGCAGTTCTGGCAGCTTGCCTTGATGAAAACGGTTTTCATACCTATGGAGTTGCATCGTTCAATGGGGTTGGGTGAATGATGTAGGGAGGGGAATCGTGAGTCAGGTCTGCAGCACTTGAGCTTGACAAACAGAGCTTTCTTTGGTGGACATGTGAAATAACGAATCCCTTTAAAAGTGCCATCAGTGCAGCCCACACACTCCTCCTCCTGAACGAACACACAAGGAACATCCAGTTTGTCCAAAAATGTCAGAACTCACTTTCTTCAATGAATTGGGATCAGAAAGATTGCACTAGATATTGCTTAATCGCAACCAAATAATGATTTTCTGATGAATGTCCATAAAAACAAGCTTAATATTCAAGAAGATGAAACAAAATTACTCGTTCATAAACATCTTACTGACCCCAACTTTTTGAATTGCTTTAGTTGAACCTCACATGAACGTACTGACCAGCTCTAGGCCAGCGAGGGGCTCTTGTAGCCCTGGAGGCAGACCGACCCAGCGGATGACCCCACAAAGTGGCGGGTTCTCCTTGACCTCCACCATGGAGCCCACCTCTAGCCCCGGTTGACCTTGTGCTGGTGAGGGAGGTCTCTGGAGAGGCGGGGCAGCAGGGGGCAGGAGCTCTGGCTGATCCGCCATTACTGACCCCGCCGATAGAGAGAGCGGCCCATGGCTCATGCTCCCATTAGGACCGACCTTACGGCTCAAGCTGAAGGGCAGGGAGTGGAACTTGTTATCATTGGAAAGCGAGGTTGTGCAGGGTGGAGCTCGGGAAGGGGATGAGCTGGGGTTAAATTCAGGAGGTGTGTCCGTCAGGGATTTCGCTGGGTCCTCACCGACTGTCGAGAAACAAAGCAAATGAAATGAGAGGATGAACCGAGACAGCAAGATAACACAATGCATCAGTGAGGAGAACCAGAACTGGAGCATCGTGCAAAGTCATCAGAAAACCGTGAACATAAATGATTCAAAGTAAACTGTGGAGTTTTTTGTAGCATCAATAACTTTCTAATCTAATAATCGGAATTTTCTAACATGGGTGCAGGGCATTTACAGTTTATTATATTTCAAATTATCAGATGGAATAAAAAGGACCAAGGAAAATGCTATTGTTTATTTGTTTATATTATGATAAATTATCCAAATTATTATCAGTATAGAGCCTGTCTCAAGAGTCATTGTTATGAAAAAGATTTTCTATACCAGTAGCAAGAATCAAATGAGGCAACAGCATGTCTCTATGATGCTCTACAGTCATACGTTTATACACCCTGCCAATGTTTCTGATTTAATGGCCATTTTACAGAAAATAAATCATATTAATTTGGATAATAAACCAAACACATTTTTTTCCACTCATAGTTAATGGTTGGGTGAAGATCCGTGCCTCTTTCATCCAGTGATGCGCAGACATTTGTGAATTCTCAGTGATGGGGAAAGCAAAAGAGCGATTGAAGGATCTACACGAAAAGGGAGTTGAACTGTACAAAACAGGAAAGGGATATAAAAAGGTTTCCAAGGAACTGGGAATGTCAATCAGCAGTGTTCAAAATCCGATGAAGAAGAGGAGAGTGAGGGAATTTGTTGAAACCAAACATTTCTGCTACAACTGCCAGAAAAATTGTAAGGGATGTGAAGAGAAACCCACAAATAACTTCAGCTGAAATAAATGGCTCTCTGAAAACATGTGGCGCGATATCATTGAAGCGCGCTGGGGAGAACTCAAACGTGTCGTTCATGCAAGAATTTACAAGAGCTTTATGCAAAGAAGATTGAGGTGCTTTACCAACAGAGAAGATAAAGAACCTCATCGACAACTACCTCAAGAGACTTCAGACTGTCATTGATTATAAAGGGGGGAAAACTAAATATTAAGAGCTGGGGTTTATAAAGTTTCAATCAGAGTCATCTGGAAAGTTTCTGTTATTATGATGAAGATTACTTGAGATTAAACACAGTTTGTGTGAGTGAGGAAACTGCTTTTGTGCTATTCATATTTTCTGAAAAATGGCCAAGCAAACAAAAATTTTGCCAGGGTATATAACATTGTAGGTTTAGAAATATCCTAAATGGTTACTAGGAGAAACAGTAGGGTTGCTAGGGAGTGGTCAGTGAACACTAAGGTGTTTCTTTCTGAAGATACTTTAATTTGCTCGTAACGGAGAACAGTATTGCTTGCTACAGGCATGCCTAGCACTTTCAATGAAACCCAGATTCAAATATAAACACCAAGCAATTTCCAATGTTTATTTATGGGTTGCTAGCTCAAACATTGTCAAATTTTGATCCACACACTTTTGTAAGATAAATACTAACCCCTCCCAAAAAACAAGCCTAATATCTGTAACAAGCTCAGCGCTCATCACTGGTTGCTTTCTCCTCACTGAAGCACACTCAAAAACATGATAAAATGAGAACAATGTAGCAATGATGTTGGTTTCATGACCTCGAGAGTCATAGGAAACCCTGGTGAATGTGAACAACAACACAACTGGATCTAGTTTACTGTACATCCCTCAACCAATCACAGCCGACTCACAACCACCTCCAAGAACGTAGCGAATGTGAACAGAGGGTGCAAGTACCACGACCCACCTTATTTCTCAAGTAAAATAGTGGTATGTATGACTTAAACTAATATTTGGGAGCAGATTTAGAGGCTGTACATTAGAAATTGATTTCTATGACAATGACATCCACTCTTACATGAAAAATCTGGTGCGACAGGATATGGCCAAGACACATTCACATAGATTTTCAGTTAATGACATATGGATTAAAACATAAAAGGATTGTTTTCGTGCAATGAGGTCATGTGACAATTAGATAATAAATAAACAAACAATCTCAGCAGCAAGTTGCCTTTTAAAACGGATGGCTGAGGCCATAAACCCATACGCCATAATACACATAAAGCCATATACACACACGCCAGTGTTTAAAGGAGACTAAAGTGTGGACTAATGCCAGATGCAGTATGTTTTGGATGTCACCTTGCTGTTGAGATCTTTGTCAAGAGAGTTCCCCCATCTTCTGTTTGTTCCAGAGATTGATTACCTTCATCTATGTACCATGTGCTTTTGGCTTTGGACTGGGCAGGATGGTCGACTGAGCTGCCATTTAGAGTATAATAAAACTCAGACTTGCTCCTGCTGCCAGGCTGCAGGCCTAACCCTGAAGAGTCACCACAGGAAGATAGACAGCAAATAATGCTTGTGTGTGAAGGAAGGAGAGACAGGGATACAGGGCAAGGTGCATTTCAGATTCGGCCATGGATGCTCCATCGTCACAACTTCTCTGAGACCTCGGTCACAACACGTCGACCAAATCATGACTCTGATAAAGGTCCCAATTATGGTATAAAATACAGATATATAGAACACAGAGGAGGTCTCAAAAATGCAGGCAAAGAGAAAGAAAATGGAACCATCCCAACTATAATTTCAAGTACAAAAATATGTATGTATATATGAAAACAGTGGTCTGAAAAAGTTTGGGCACCCCTGTACATTTTCTTGATTTTCCTTTAAAAATCGGAATTGGAAGACCAGAATCAAAGGTCTGAAGTGGCAAAAAAAAAATCTCAAATCAGCAGAAGTAAAGGATGGGAAGAACATTCACGGGTAACCCACAGACCAGCTTGCTGCAGATGGCGTCGCTGTGTATTGCTCAACTATTCATTCATTCATTCATTAATAAATCATTAGTTGTGTGATTAAAAGCAGTCTATCCAACTTGACTGAACTGGAGATGTTTTGTAAAAAAAAAAAAGAATGGCCCAAAATACCTTCTGCCTGAACCAGACTCTTATTGGAAGAGGATGGAGACAACCAACGATTTATAATGGAAAAAAACATTTTGCCTAGCACTGTACGCTTCTTAAATAAATATTTAACAAATATTTTTCCAAATTCTAAGCAACTGCCAAATGCATAAATGTAAATTAGCTTTCACACTGTGAGCTCAGCTGCGTCACATGATGTGGGTTCACAGACATTGACAGACACTTGCGAAAGCAGGACGTTGCAATAATTAAATGTGGAATTGCCAAATTAAACATTACGAGAATTCTTTAACAAAACTGTGAAACCCATCAATGTAAACAGTTGGTTAAGACTTTAATCAAAAAGCAAACAAGCATAAACATGAAAATACATAGAACATGAACAATACCTTTGCTCTTTGGTTTGCTCTGGCTGCCCAATTTGTCATTGCCCCCCCTGCAGGCAAACACTTTGGGCAGCCTTTGATCCTGCATGGAATATTCTGTGAAACAAAATATAAAAAAAAAAAAACAAATTAAAAGCTAAAACCCTCCCAAATTATGTTTAATGCCAAAAAATAATAGTTTAACTGAAAAAGGTTAATCATTTAATCAAGAAGCAATAGTAAAGAAAGCAGTATTGCATGCCCCCCAGAGTTCATCAATTTTCTTTGGTTTCATCTCCAGTCCAGTGCTTCCTTTTTCATCCTATCACAGACATGCTCAACGATGTTCATGTCTGGAGCACCTTGATCTTCTTCACCTTGAGGAACTTTGATGTGAAGATGGAGGTATTTGATGCAGCACCATCCTTCTGCGGAATTTCGCCTCTTTTATGGTTGAGAACATAAGAGGTATCTTACATTTATTGGTATCTATCGATGTTGCCTTCCACCCTGCAGATATCTCCCACACTTCCATACTGGATGTAACCCCAGACCTTTCCACGACCAAACGTCACTATTTTTTCAGTGAATTGATCGGATCCATGGGGGTCCCAGTAGGTCTCCTGCAATAATTGAGGTGAACAAGAAGCAAAATCCTTCTGCATTTTTTAACAGAATCCGTGACCAGGGGACTCTGCTGCAATAGAAAATTGACTGGTTTTGGATTTTTGAGCCAACAAACATTCCTCTCAAGCAGTTGTCTTGCAGGGTGTGCCTGACCTGGACTTATTAAAACATCTCCAGTCTCTTCAAATCTTTTTTTAGCCCCTGTATTTGATGCTGAGACAAATCTAGCCACAGGGGTTTCAAGGCAGTGACTTCTGTGCCGGTCCCGAGCCGGATAAATAAAGAGGGTTGCGTCAGGAAGGGTATCTGGCGTAAAACATGCCAAAAAGTAAACATGCGAGTCATAAATTCGCTAAAAACAGATGATTTGCTGTGGCTGACCCCTAAACTGGGAACAGCCGAAAGACGATTTGATGCTGAGACAAATCGAAGGCGTCTCAAAATCAGCAGTGGATCTGGACTTCAGCCTCTTGATAAGCAACACTTTAGTCTCAGGGTGAATCTCAGGCATGTTTGCAGAGGTTGCAGGTGATGTGAAGGTCTAGAGCACTGGGCTTCTTTCATCTGATACCTGTTCGATGCATTATTAGTCTTGGTTGAAGCTCATATGACGAGGCGACAACACTTTTGTCTTGGCTAAATCTGACTCAATGGGCTTTACCAAGCTGTGGCTATTTGAAAACTTGCTGACAGTTTCGTTTCGCACTGAAACAATAAAACAAAAGCTGTCGGGATTAAAATAAGCCTTTTCTTGAGTCTATAGTAAAATCTTGAGTAATATATTTTAGCAGCACTTCAGGTCAATTTGTACACAAGCGACAAGACTTTTGTCAGGAACTCTATTCTCCAGAAGTTCAGGGTCACTATTGTGTACAAAAACACTGTTGTGTACAAAAACACTGTTGTGTACAAAAAGCAAGCCTGACTCTTCCACATACCACATACAGAAGGGATGTCCTGGGGGACAACAAACTGATCAAATTCTCTTTGGACAAAAAAAAAAGAAAGTCTGACAAATATATCTATGCAAATACAGAGAAAAGACATCTTGCCCAAATACAAGCGCATGCACACAAACAAACATATCAATAAGCCAAGGGAACAAAGACAGCTCCACATACGGCACTCACAAAAAACAAGGCCTTTAGACAAAAGAGCTTCTGTTTCCCATGTGTTAACATGACTCACACGCACACAAGAGCCTTGTGCTGTCTGACAACAAATATGTACCCTTCGCCCTGAATTTTACTGTGGAAACCACGATGAAACAGCTTTTAACCAGTTTGTAAGAAAGTTATACATTTAGTAGGAAGTACATTTGTAAATAATACATTATTACATGAAACCAAATAAAACGCATGCTATACACTTGTACAGCGCTTGTGACGACTTATAAGAACAGAAACAAAAGGAGCAAATCACATGATTTATACCCACTCTCCACATAAAATCCAAACCCAGTGTCTGGCATTTATAGAAGCAAGAAGAGCGATCCCTTACCTGGCATCACATCACAGATGGGGACAAGACGGGTGTGCTCAAGACTAGCAAAATTACACAGCTGTTTCCCGTCGACGATGCCATCCCAGTCTCCGATGGGATTGTCCTGAGGGCGAGAGGTACAGCACCCTATTACTGCACCGGACCTAGATCATCCCGAAATGCTCACATTCACAACAGTCATTTGGACTGCCTCTAGCACCCAACAAATCCCTCATCTAAAATCCTATTCTGAGTCATCTCGCTCACCAACCAAGAGCTGTAATTCTCAAAACGCTACCCAACCTACACTATCATCATCATCATCATCACAACGGACTTAAACCCACACCCTCTGCCTGAAGTCTCTTCTACACCCATTTAACTTCTACTCTAAGCTCAGGCCAATCATCAAATCCATTCTGTGGCCTTTCACAAAGTGCTACATGCTTAAATATGTCTAAATCTATTCTATGGAAGCTATGACTGAGGCCTAAAAGCAAAGTAAACCGAACACGCCGTCCTGAAAGAAACGCAACAGTGAGTCTTCAGCCGTTTGATTTCAATCTCAGTGATGACGAGTCCAGAGAGCTCTAGCAGTGGAGACAGAAACAAAGGGTGAAAAGAGAAGAGAGGAATGCCATTGTGACGGTCACACACAGAGAACATGGAGCTGTCCCTTCAGAGTGACTATATTAAAACATTAAAATAAAGTTTTCTATCCCGAAATCATAAGCACTACAAATCAAAAGCACTTATTGTTTCCGTTGGTTTCTTATTATTCTCCCACTTCTGCCACGTGTCAATGGCACCCCATTGAATCACTTGCAGAAAAGTTTGCAAAGTGATACAGTTGACCATTATGAGTAATCTGGACCCTCTAACTTAAACTCTACAGCGCCACCACTAGTCCAAAGTTGAAATTATGCTTATGCTAAGAACTTTTCAATGGTTTGTTCTTGAGACAAAATACTTGTTGCTCTTTAATCCATAGCTCATGTCAATTTCAATTACCAATATGACATCATTGTACGTTAAGCTAACTAGCCGCCATTTTGAATGATATCCACCTGAACCAATTATCAGGTTTCCACCATTTTGTGTTCTAGGTCATCCTGACTAAACGGTACGGCATTCAATTGATTCGACAAATCATTTATGAATGGGGCCTGAACAATTATGATGCAACACTCAGCAAAATGGTCATAAGACTTTATCTTAGTAATGCTTTAGAACACATGTGTCAAACTCAGTTCCTGGGGGGCTGGAGCCCTGCAGAGTTTACTTCCAACCCTGCTCAGAGAAACCCAGACCCGAAGCTTTCACACAGCCTGAAGGACCTAACGAGCTGCATCAGGTGTGTGTAGCTGAGGTTGGAGCTAAACTGTGCAGGGCTGTGGCCATCCAGGAATTGAGTTTGACACCCCTGCTTTAGAATATCAACACCAAACTTTGTGCAAGTAATAATCACTGTGTTCCAGCACAGTGCCCCCTAGAGATAGAAAATTGGCTTTTTTGCCTTAGAATTAAATTCATCATAAAATTATGAAATTGGTCTCAATGCGTTCAGACCATCATGCCGAGTCGGACCATGACCATTTGAAGTCAGTCTGCAAGTTTGAATGTCGGCCATCTTGGATTTAGTTAAAAGTTGCAAATGCACCAACATATCTTTACAAAGGTTTGCTTGCATGTTTGCCAACATGTCCTGGAGTTACCCAACAAGGATTGTGACCACATTCCACCACTTTGAGGTCAAAATACACTGAGGAACATGCTTGTCTTTTGCTAGCTTTAAGATATGTTATTATAACTGATCATAGTTCACCACAGTGTCCCCTAGTGGTTAGGAGATATAAACATCAGCTCTTTGTCTTAATTCCATAGCAGTTTATAATAAAATCATGAAGTTGTTTTCAATATGGTCTGACCATCATGCCGAGTCTGGTTTGAATGTCTGCTCAACAAGTTTTGTGACTAAACAAACACTGCTCAATCCATTTGAATTCAATTAGTTGTATTTCAGTATGCTTAGAATCCCATCGATAAATCTTTGTTTTTCTGTTTGATGCTTTTATGCTCACATTTTGCTTTCTGGATGCTCGACCCTGTATTATTGCTTGCAGTTATATTGTTATTTTCATGTACATTTACAATGTTGAGTCTAACTTAAAAGGGCCATATTAAGCAGAAACAACTTGAGAGCTTTCTACCATGTTTTATTGTTGTTTCATCAAAGACATGCCTGAACTTGTATTTACAGGCATTTGTGCATGTTTTTGTAATCATTCATTCATAGTGTGGGAGCACAAAGGGTCTTCTGGAAATTAACTTCATCATTAAATTCCTCCTCAATCCACTAACCAATCAGGATCCGCTTGATTAGTCTGATGTTGAGTGGTGCTTTGGGGTCCTAGCTTACCACTCTCCAAATTGACAGACAATGGTGGTGAAATAGGTGGTGAAACTTGGACACATTATTACACCAAAAACGCTTTAAATCAGTTTTAAATCAAGAGAAACATTATGTGTAGATTACCAGTAATGTGTCGTAATAAAGGTTCGAGTCAAGGTGTCCTAAATCAAAAGTAGAAACTGCTGTTCCGAAACAAAAGTTAACATTTCACACAGAGTTTCTCCTCTAGCTTGCGCTACACAAAAGTACATTCCACTTTATAAATATCATTTAGAACACATTGACTCTAACCTTAATCACAACACATTATTGATAATCTACACATAAGGTTTCCTTGATTTAAAACTGATTTAAAGCAGTTTTTGTGTAATAATGATCACAGATTCAGTGCCTTCGACTGCTGTCTATCAATGGGAGAGTGGAGAGCCAGGACTCGGAAGCACCACTCAACGTCAGACTAAACAAGTGGATTCTGATTGGTTAGTGGATTGGAGAGGAATTTAATGATGCATTTAACCTCCTCAAGATTTCCCAAAATACAATTAAATGATTTCTAAAAACATTTTGTTCTTGCGCAGGTTTATAGGTCCCACGCCGACATGCTTCTTTAACCCTAGAAACCCTAATTTTTGGGTTATTAACCTTAAACAAAAGCATTTTGTTCCATAAATCTAATTTACTGTCTATTTAAAATTATTAATTGACTCATTTTTGACACTTAATTAAAGCCTTCTCCTTTCAGAGAAACTTTATTTGTAAAATCAGGATTATTTGTTATGGTCAAAATGTATTAATTTCATATTTCTGTTGAGCAAAAGGTAACTCTAATAAGCATTTTAAAACAATTAAACACAACAATGTCTGTTAGATGGTAGGACCGAGAATTTTTTTTAAACAAGTTGTTTGTGTAAAAAGTAGCTTGTCTTCAAAAACAAACGCATCTTTAACAAGTGATCAGTAATTTAAATCTTAAAAAACAAATCCACAATCAAATGTATTTACCATATCAACGCCAACATAGAATCCAAGACTCTCGTTGCCAGGCAGCAGGTCGCAAAAGATAACAGTCCCACGTTCCGGACCTTCCCGCGTTTGTACCAATACTCGAGCGTTGATCTCCAATGGCGGTCCGTCTCCTTCCGCTTCCGGATCATTATCCTCTAGCGTCACGCGATCCACCTTCAAATCCTCATCTTCCCAGAGCTCAAGTTTATCCAGAGCCACAAAGACACCGCATTCATCTTCACACCGGAACAGCTGCTGACCTTGATAAGAGCCCTCTGTGAACCCTTGACCCCGGCCCTCCTCCTGAATGGTTTTAGAAAACAAACACAGTCTTCATGCAGCACACGAAACACAAGGATACGGTTTCGAAGAGCATTGGGATAAAAGACAATGCTCTCTGCTCTTCACCTCAAATACAAGCAGCTTCAGTTGCCTTTGTTAAAGGGTATACTTAGTAATATTCTACACCTTAGGTCCAGATAAACACATTGTTGTGCTGGAACGATCACTAGGTACACATAAGCGCAGAAAAACATCACACGAGACATCTATGTAATATTACTCACCAGTAATTCCACCCCAAACCAGATACCACTGAGTGCTCGGTCAGGCAGCAAAGCTCCTTTAAAGCGGACCACTCCTGGAAGAGGCTCGTCGCCTGACCTCAACTGAACTCGAACCTTAGATCCACAGTTGATGTCACGGGCCCTGTCCAAACGCGACCTGTTGCATAGTAGGCTGTAGCGCTCTTCACAGTTGGTAATGGGGAACAGAAGCTCCGCCAGCTTCTCCTCCAGCTCAATCACATCTTTTTCATCCACGCTCACCACTACGTTGGTCTGGTCAAGGATGCGTAGGCTGCGTTTGCCCTTACTGGGTGGGATTGTGCGGCCGAGGCTATTTCGTTCCTGGCACGCCTGAGCCAGGCTGCCACGTGGGATGCGCAGAGTCTTCTGGGCTGGCCTTTCCACGGTACACTCCACCACTACAATGTAGAACCGCCAGTCATCCCGGAAACTGCCCGCTGGCTTGTCCTGGCTCCATAGCGAAGAGCTCATGGCTGCATAGCAGGAGTGGCTGAAGATGACAGGAACACACGTCAGCCGTCAGAAAAGTCTGGGGTCAGTGAGACCAAGACGTGGGAGATTTCATGACTTCTTCAAAAGGATGGAGGGGCTGAGTATTCATAGAGAGCTGGGTCAAGAAAGAGACAGTGAAGATGTTTAATATTTGCTACCCTTTGTTGGCCAAGAGGTGCGGTTCATAAAACACAAGTTACTAAACATTTCAGAAAACACATTTATAATTTCAGAAATGTACCAAATCCAGCACGACAAACATGCATGCGGCTGCATTCCCTTCCACACTAGTTCAATCCAATAATGCCACGTGCAAGCGAGTACTGTGGCTATATTTTGTCGTCTTCGTTCGTTTTTAGTTTGGATCACGTCTTTCTCACCTACCAACAGCAGACAGTACTAAGAGGAAAAACTAAACAAGTCAGGTGTAAATGCATCCTAAACTATCTTTTCCCAACATTGTTCTGTAAGATTCTTGAATTTCTAACCTTTATGAGTAAAAATCATTGACACTTTTTGAGCCACTAACAGGTTTTGAGAAATCACTGCCCAAAATCATGAGCGAATCAGTGCTCGTGCAAGTGATCGACAAGAACACAGTGATCACTACCAAAGTCGAAGGTGTGATATGTTTGGTGTGCTAAATAGTGACTCCAAATCATGCAGTGTAAAATGTGCACCTGACAACCAATGAGAGAGCCACATACAGGCCGCAGGAATTTGGGGAGGAGTTCAAAGATATAGACGGCTACATAAACAATGGTTTTGGCTCAAAGAGGGCTTCTTCTCTGTCTATTTAGACCCAAGAAATGACAAAATGACGTGTCTCCCGTCTCATTCCCGCTGTCATTACGAATCAAACACGGAGTATGTCGGCAGTTTGGAAGCACTTCAAAGTTTCAGATGAGGAGAGCAAAGCTGCGATATTTTTGCAATTATTTTTCTTCTGTTTGTGAACTGTTGTTTGGTACAGTAATTTTTTTTCCGCAATTTTGTCACAGAAAGAAATTTTATTTAGTTTTGTTATGGTTAAACAGCCTTAATACTGTTATTTATTATCAATAAAAGTTTGATTGGTTAATTAATTTGTAGTTTTTTTTAATACAAACAAAGAGAAAATATTTAAACATGTTTTTTAATGAAGCCATTTTCAGTATCGGTTTTCGGCCAAGTGCACTTAAAATTTTTGGTTTAGTTTTCGGTGCATCCCTAGTGTTGAGCTTCGGACTGGCTCACATGACCTGGCATCGTTTTTCAGTCACTTCTCATGAGTGTTCGGTTTGAGAAGTAGTCTGGGGACATTGAACAGAGTGCGGTTCTTCAAGCAGTGTGAACCCCCCTGTCGCTGATCTATCATGCGGTATGATTTGAGCAGAAACTCAGTTGTGCAGATCCGTGACGAGAATACTCTGAAAGTTGTGCAGTCTGAACCCTGCATTAGGGGAAGATGCCTTGCTTAACCTCATTCAAGTTTCTCACCTCAGCGACGACGTTAAGTGCCAACAACCTATGTGATTCCATGAGCTTGAACAACCTCCTACACAATTTCAGAATTCCTCGCTCTATAGGGTTCCTTCCTTCTTCACGCTTGACGGGCAGTGTTTACAAACTGTTTGAGAATGACATATTATGAATGTGTAATTGATAACTACATTTTATTCCCAAAAAACGCTGACTTTGCCAAACAGCATCCTTCATCAACGAGCCTGAAATTCTAGAAATAATTCCAAGTACAGCACAAACCTGAATTCTGAATGGTTTTTCCCCAGCTGCAGGGGAATTCACATACTGTAAAGTCTCTCTGCTCTTCCTGTTTGCACAATAACGCTGCAAAACACTGACGAATATCAAGCATACATGGCCAGACAGTGTCTAGTGTCTGAATAGTATATAGTTAAGGAGTAATGCTTTGGGAACCAAAACAATATTTTTCAATCTGGCGTTAAAGGCCAAGCTTTGCTTTCAGAATATTTACCCCATTTCCTCATTTTAGAACCAAACAAATCAGCCACGAAATAAAACCACACTTTACACATTAAACAAGAAATTTAACATTAATTCCAGACTGCACATAGAATTCAAACAATTTTTATATAGCATATGAACAAAATAATTGAAGTAGTGCTTTTTAGTTCATATCCACAGAAAATGAAGACATTAAAACATGTCAAAATATAAAACAATTACAAGAAAAGCAAAGGAAACGTAAGTAGGGGGTTACTTAAATGATAGATTATAGTGATTAGTAATATAGTGACATTTCCTTTTGTTTTTATATACTTGTTTTTGTGATAAATAAACTATAATAAACATGGCTTTTAAAGCAACAGTTAATTTGGAGAATGGTTTATTGCAAGTATGTTGTTTACATGAGAAAATCTGTTTTAACCAAAAATTAGGCAAAAAAAGTTAAATAAAATTTCAATAAACAATCAGATTTTAAATTTAAATAGTTTCTTTGTCTTGAGTTTACAACAATTGTTTACATTACATCTGTTAATTGTGATTACTTAATTAATTGCATTTTTTAATTGAGTGACAGCATTAAATCGGAAATTAATATTCTAATGTGTGTACTTCAAAAGTGATGCTACAAATGGGAAAAAAAATAATTTGAAGTTACTAAAACAGTTGGAAAGATTTCAGGTTTATTATTTACATGTATTTTGTGGCACAAAATAAAAGTCATCAAATAATATTGGAAAAAAACACTTGAAACCAGAGAACAACTTCAAATGCCACATATTTTCCATATTTTTAATTAAATGAACACTCCCAAATTCGTGTTTTACCGTTTCAGAATTTATTCAGCTATTCTGAGATGAAATGCCTTGAACCCACCATGATCATGTTACTGCAGTGGACTTTCTATGCTGGGATGAGAGATTCTGGATGCTGAGATGCTGGAATTCTATATAGTCCTTAACAATGTCAGCAAACAGAAACTTTTACATTTCCATTGGTTTTAGTACATTATGTTACTATATTAGTCAAGTTTTAAGCTGAAAAAAAAATTGCTATATTTTATTAAAGGCTTCTGTTCAAATCAGTTACAAACATCTGTGTTTGTACTATGCTAAACATACTAGCACCAGACTCACAGAAGAGCTGAACAGACCAAACTGTTTACCCTAGCAACCAATATTTCTGAAATCTATCTCAGCTTTGTTTCAGACAAGAGGGTTGGTTTATATTATTTATAATTACAAAGGAGGCGTTATATTATGGGGTTGGTTTATGTTACTCACAGTGATGTTAGGTATATCACTGATAGCCCATAGCAACCACTAACCAAATTGACATATCTCTATCTCAGCTTAGGAAAATTATAGAAACATGGAGGTGGTTTAAGTTACTTAAGGGTTCCTTTACAAACCAACAACAAAAGTTTAAAGCTGTTTTGTTTTTTTGTGGCTGTACTAGTTTCAGCACCTTCACAACTGTATTAAACATTTAGATGTTTGCACAAATAAATATGAAACCATGTCTCTGAACAAAATCTTGGCAACAAAAATAAACTTTTATTCTCATTTTCAGCCACTGAAACCACATGCATGTTCACAAATCTTAGCTAATTGAACTGGTTCACAACCTACAAGACGTTGAGTGTCAGCTGGATATTTGTAACAATAGGAACCTGCAAAGCAAGTCTATAGCATTATTTCAACTGAGTTATTTATTTTAAGCTACTGTGCTTAAGAGAAATAGAAGTAACGATGAGGTTGTGCACGTCCTCATCCCTGCTGGACGCTACATGGGGAGGCCTTGCACTGACTATATCATGACCATGTCCCTCACATCCAGCTTCAGTGTTAGCTCTTGCAGACATAACGCCATCGCTACACATCGCTACGGTGCCGCCGCTGTCAGCGGATCTGGTACCATTCATACCTTTAAATGGGATGAGGATCTAAAGTTAACGTTAAAAAGGAGAGCTCGAGTTCTTCTTACCTGGGCTTTAAATATCCCGGTCTTCATCGGTCAGTCTTCTATGCCATCTGAAAATTGTTATTTCAGTCAAACACTTGTTAGTGGTGAGGGTTTTTTGAAATTATCGGGTGGGCTCAGCCCTAACCAGGAACGTTAACGTTACAGCGATACCGGTTAACGGGATCGTTGTTCCACTGGGAATATTAATCAGCGAGATGACGAGCTTCAGAAAACAAGGCTTTAAAAAACGATGGTAGTTGTTACAACCTATTTGAAAATCTGTTAGTATTTACAGTGTGTGAGTGTGTCGGCTAAACCTAACTAGCTACGGAACTGGAAAGAAACATACTCTCCTATTGGCCAACTAGTGACAGCTACATCTCCCATTGGTCATTTTGGGTGTCTTTCTAGTAACCCCACCCCCTGGGGTTTTCCAGGGGTTAGGTTGAGAAATTTCAGGAAGTGACAGGTTGAGTATGATTATTACGTTTACAATTTCTATTCTCTTAAACACACACAAATATGTGATCTTATATAGCAACATTAATAAAAAAAAAAATACACGTCTTTTTTGTTTTGCTTTCATAAAACCATAATGTGGACACGCTTTTTAAATGCATAATACAGTATTTTACATTTCTGTAACACTTAATAAATTTGGCTAAATTGTTTAGTAACAAAAGCTGGAAGCCAAAATCTTGGCAACAAAAATAAACTTTTATTCTCATTTTCAGTCACTGAAACCAAATGCATGTTCACAAATCTTAGCTAATTGAAACTGGTTTAGAACATGATTTTTTTTTTTTTTGCTTTTATAAAACCATAATGTGTACAAGCATTTTTACATGCATAATACAGTAATTATTATTAAACAGGCTAAATTGTTTAGTAACAAAAGCTGAAATCAGCAATTTGAAACACATGCAACCAACAGGCCCCAAAATGAGTGTGACTGAACAATACAATATATATATGACCTCAAAGACAATAATGGTAACATAAGAAAGATAAACGGTAACAATGGCTCCATTCTATTCTCTTTTTCTGACATGGTGATAAGCACCTTTTAAAATGTATCAGAAACATTTTACAATTACGCAATCTTTCTTATGTTCATCTGCTTTATGGTGATATTGAGAGTATCAGATTATTGCTGCAAACAACACAGAGAACTCTTAGAAGATCAATCTGCGTTCTTGCTTGCTCAGCTCCCCTTCTTCCTGTAGGCTTAAATTATTTCCTTTCAACCTATGAGAAGAAAAGAAAATAGTTATTGTATTTACCATAACAATATTATTATATTTTATTTTTATAATTTTATTATTATAACTATTTTCACTTATTAACTGAGAACTTACCAAACTTCTTTAATGCAAGTGTTCTCCTTCAGAGCTTCAATCAGACAAACAACCCCCTCCCAGGAGATTCGGTTCTTGTTCAGCCTGGTTGAGGCAAAAAACGAACACGTAAATCTGTCATTTACACAAACAAAATGAGTGTAACTCACCATAGTTCTTCTAGACTTTTGCTGTGACGGATGAGTTTAGCCAAAGCACATGCACCAGCACTGCCCACACCATTGTCCACCAGACTGGAACAACACATTAACAAATACCACCACAATCAAATATCAATACAGAGCAACGGATTCCAATGAAAGTTCTTAAATTTACATAAAAAAATAAACTTTGACGAATAACGTATATAGTAGGGTTCTCAAGTATCATGTACTTAACTGTTTTCACATGACTTTAACTTTTTATCTCCTCTCCATGGATGACATTTTTGTATAAATGGAAGACACTCATGATCCAGCCAATCAGGAACAGAGGAGAGTGGGACATTAACCCCAAATATCCAGTCGGCCACCTCTCCTCTCAAATTTCCCATTCAATTTTGAGCATGCAACATAAATTAATTTAATTTCAATGTTGCATTATTTAATGATGTACTTTATTTAGTTGTATTTTTTAATAATTTAAATTTTTAATAAAAGGCATTTAAAGTAGTAGTGCAAACCATTTTTTTTATTATTTTTGAACATCCCCTATTTTTAATGAAATGGCAGTGGAGAGAGTGAACATGTACCCGATGTAGGGGAGAGGAATTTGAGAAGTCTGATGTAGAAGTGTAGACTTGGAAATGTACCTGAGCCATATAAGTGTTGTGCTTTTTACCAGCGCAGCTGCCAGTGCCTCAGCTCCCCTATCCTCAATTTTGTTCCCCCACAATCTGTTAATGAAATGTAAATACGATGTAATACAGGCAATACTTTTTAAAACAATATTTTGAAATAATCTCACCCTAAGAACTGCAAAGACTGATTGTAGCTCAAGCCTTCTGCTAGCCGCTCTGCTCCCTGTGATGTGATGTTATTATTTCCAAGCCTGAAAGGAAATGTTTGTGTTTTATTACAAGATTCTAATTTTAAATTTGAATCCTATTCATATGGAAAAAACTTTATGACAATGGTGTTAGCACTGACCTCAGGGACAGGAAGATCTTCTTTGTTTTTAGCAGCAAGGAAAAGTGCAAGGTGCATGCATCTGTGAGCCTGTTGTTGAAAAGCCTGGGAGAATATTCAAAGACGTTCAAAGTATTTCAATGAAAACGAACCATCAATATTTATAAAATCCAGAGACAAAACGTTGGTACACTCACGCTATTTTTTTGAAGTTTTCACACTGCAATCCTTTTTCCACAAGACTCCCAATTGCATTATCTGATATGTTATTGTTTCTCAAACTGTTGATGAAAAATATTGAAGCCTGTAATCCCATACTTATATCATTTTAAACTTTCCTTTCTAAATAATTTTCTAAAACAAAAAGCCAAGAAATAGAAACGTTGCCAGTCTTTTTAGATAAACTGGGCAAAATTAAGAAAAATGTCAAATAATAACAGTCAGCAAGTCATCTTACTAAAGGGAGTGACAAATATGCAGACACGGCAAAAGCTGATCCACGCCAACATCTCCTACTGAATTGTTGTCCAACTGCAGTCCAACTGGATTTCTCAGGTACTTCAGCACATATGCCAGTGCAGTGCATTCCACTGGTCCGATGTTACAGTAGGTAAGCTTCAGGTGTTCGACGTCCAACCTAGCCATTGCATCTTGAGCAATAGTATTGTCTTGCATTTCATAGATGCACTTGATTAGCCAAACAAAACTTGGCATGGCATGCATGCTTTTCTTTTCACCCTCTACAGGACGAGGAATTGACTTGAAATGTCTCTGCATCCCTTTAGACAACAATTTGACAACATGCTTAACCTTGCGTTCACGTACCGCTGCAGGACAGCACTCTAGAAGGAGATTCTGGTGCCTCTGGGATAAAAGTCCAGACACAAACTGAGCTGCGATCTGGAGGTTTGATGTCTCTGCCTCTTTGGACTCTTCAACAGAACGATTGACACAGTGACACAAAGTTGATAAAGGCATGTACCGGGGCTGAAAGAGCCTGGAGATAGCAGAGCTATCGCTGTTTCGATTGAGAACAAGGAAAAGAGCGGCAAAAAAGCATTGCAAGGTGATGTGCAGGAACTCGTAGCGTTTACAGTCCGTCACAGACAGGTCACTGCAGTGAATGAGAAAACCCTTGCTGAAATCCTGGTCTGTGAGCATGTATCTTTGCAGCTCGTAACCAGAGAATACATAGCAAGAGCTTTCCAGGCCTTCCAACGCCAACTGTCCAAGTTTTAACACCGTGTCCAAATGTTCCTTTAACCATGCCTTTCTGAGAATTCCTTGCGGTTGTGGCAACTTTCGCTGGAAGACATGCTGCAGTACGAGAAGATAGACATCAGTTATAGTTTGTGGAATGGCTTCCTGACTTCCTAGAAGCTCCCGATGGCACTTGGTCACAATCCAGCACAAGACAGGGATGTGGCAGAGACTAAGTAGAGCTGTGTTACTCTGGAGGGACTCAATGACTCGCACAGCCATCGCTTGTTCCCTGTAATGTTTCTTTACAAAGCACTCAATACCCCCCGGAGAAAAGCCCTTTATGAACACTTCTTTTCGAAGATAGCGCTTCAGTGTTAGACCCACTGCTTGTGGCCTGCTCGTGACCACCTTCATGACACCCTTCATCAGTGTTCCCTGTAGAAGATTGAAAAGCAACACGGGTAGAGGCACTCGCTTTGTGGGGCAGCAGTGAGATTCTTCATCTGTGAAACCCAGCTTAAACTCATCAAGCCCATCAAATGTAAAGAGCACCAAATGTGGGTTATCTAGGATGAACTGGAAGACCTCATCTTGATTTCGGTCAGGCCAGCAGCAGTGCAAGAAAAGGAGCTCTTTGAGAGAGAGTTCCCGATGCTCCGCGTTCAGCTTGCGGCAACTGAAGGGAAAAAGCAGGAAAGTGTTTGTGAGCAAAGCCTCTCTTGCCCAAAGCAAGTGCAGTCGCTGAAGCAGTGTGCTTTTGCCACTTCCTGCCTCCCCAGACACAAGAACAGTGTCTGCGTCTTCGTTTAGAGTTCCCATGGGACCCACTACATCATTCAGTACCAAAGTAGAAGTTTCTCCAGAGCTGCTCATTACTTCTAGAAGAGCATCCGTGTAAATATCATCCAAGGAAAAATGTCCAGTCCCTCCATAGGTGCTAAGGAAGAGTGACTGGGAAGCAACTGAGCTACGAAGCTTCTTCTGGTAGAGCAGACAATCTGGATAAAGAAAAAGATAGATTGACAAACCCATGATTTGTATTGTGTATATTTACATTATCAATGCTTGTACAAACACCTGCAGAACAGTCACTTCGTTTCTCTTCAGTGCTTCTTCTGTTTTCATCGGTTTGCTCTAGATACTGCAGCAAGGAATTTGCTGCAGTTTCTCCTTTAAAAGCCACTTGGTCCAATAATCTCCGAACCTGACACAATCCAACGAGAAAAAAACCGTGATCACATTTCCGTATACATCTTTTAAAGCGTCGTGGATTTGAGGAACCAAAAAATGTAATGGAACAATGAGCAAAGGTTCAGGATTTTAAATGTTTTTGTTCGATGTGTGATTCTCTGTAAGCGCCCATAGTTTTCAATTTAAGCATATTGTAGCACGAAACTTTAAACTGAAAATTTGGAGCGGTGTTTAGAGGCCTTTCTAAACCTTCAAAAGATTAATTACTCACTTATTTAATTACTTAATTATTATCACATTCAAACTGTTGTCCAATTGGCAGAAGAGTGAAATGCCCTGCCCACTTCAAGAACTAATTTTTCAAAACTACTGTCAATGTAAAAATATTTGCATAATTGTACACCCATTCACCTATTTCACACTCTTTTAAGAAAGAGAGGCTCAGTGGGAGGAACCCCAAAATAGTATGAATAAAATCAAGAAAAAGGAGGGCTTACTTCAACGGTATAGGAATGTGTTGTAGTCAGAGTCATTATCTGACCAATAATGTAATATACTGAACATTACTTACAGTTGATAACTAATTGTTGTGTTAATGCAGTACTCGATGATGTCACCTGTTGTGATGGTGTGTATACAGGTAGCTGAACCTCATCACAGTCTTTGATGGTGAAGAAGCCATTTGTCAATAAAACGTTTAATACTTCGTCAACATTATCCCTCAGTTTTCTCACTAACGTCGGTCTCTCCGATAACAACGTTAATATAGCTGTGTGAGGCCGGTCTTTGTTCACCACAGGACACTCTTTTCCAAAACTCAGCCTGGTCTTCTGCTCCTCAGATAAGACCTTGTTTGTCGAGGTCAAAAAACGACTGCAAGCATCTTCTCCTTTGTCATAGATCACATCTAAAAGTTCTCTGATGCAGGAATACAAGGGTTTCTCAGTCATGCGTACTCTCAAATAATCTTCCCATACAAGAACTTCCCAAGCCAAGAGCTGGTCCAAAATACAGTCCAATATTTCTGCAGAGCCTCCACCACTGAGGGCTGCCACAAGTTCCACACGCTGCCGAAGTATCAACTGTTGAGCACTCATAGTGGAGCGGGTCTCCCTTCATGGCCAACAGATCTACACAAAAATGAGAAACCAACATCAAAGTCAGTTCTTAAAAAGACATGATCAAAATAAAATATGCATTAAATTAATATTTTTAGACTTCTCTGTAAAACATTATTAGAGGTAGTATATTATTTCTGAGTCATGCTTTGGATATGAGCAAAGTGAAAATTGGATAGAAAATACCACCACAACGGTCTTCTCTCGGCGTCATCCCTTCACCGCTGATGGATGAGGAAGTGTTTTATTCATTATCCAAACTGAGGTTCCTCTCGAATCTTTTGAAAGCAAGTTCAGCGCTCAGTCAAAACATGTGGAATTGTTAAAGCAAAGAAACTTTATTGCAAAGTCTTTTACATTCGACAGACAATGAACACGTTGGCGTCGAACGTTTGGCCACTTCATCGTCTGAATAGAAAATGAAAGGAGAAACTGTCAGTCTGCCACTTCCGGAAATAGAAGCTCAGCGACCAAACCCTAAACAGTCTATTGTTGTTCAAAAACAATCATATTTGAATGCGGAAATGTACGTTTTCATAAAATTTGGGTATAAGAATGTCTTAATCGCCGACTGAATGATAAACCCAGACGGAGCGTTGCGTCGTACGCAAACGTTTATTCCGATTAATCGCCGACGTGAATCCCCTGAGTCTATAACGTACACGAAATAATAACCACGAGCCCATTCCTTCGAGTAAATGGTGTGTAAGGGTAGGGTGAATAATTGTGCACGAGCACATTTCAAACACAAGATGGAACCCGAGTATTGTACAAATCCCAGTGGCAAAGTTTTGCATTTCATTCTTTTTTGGCCACTGTTTCAGCTGGAAGACCACGGGTTGTGAGTGTTACTGTCAAGTTACTCCATGTAGGGGAGAGTGGGGCAAACTGAGCCAGTTTTTACTCATGCAATCTCCATTCCACACAGAAATAACCGATATAAGTATACAGGTTTTCAGTATATGTGACTTTTTTAACTGTCCATTTCCTATGGTATATTTACATTTACTTCAAATACAATGCCTGAAATAATAGTCCTGACTCTTCAATTTCAAAATATATGAAAAGTGAAAGTGACATTAGGACCAAGTATGGAGTGACCCATACGAGGAGTTTGTGCTCTGCATTTCAGCCATCCAAGTGCACACACACATGTGAACACACACCCCTGGGCAGCCATAACCCCCAGGGAGCTGTGGGGAACCACAGTAATGGTTGTCACTGGAGGGAGAGTTTAAAAACTCACCCCACCTTTGACTCCCAGTGAAGCTGGGGATCAAACAAGCTATCTTTTGATCTCCAGTCAGTCAACTTATCCACTAAGCCAAGACTGCCCATGTTCTATTATATGTTATGTATGGATATTTCTAGCATTTTGCTGCACCAATATTTTAAATTGTAATATGGTGTGGCGTGAAATATATATTTTCATATAGAGTAAAAACTAAGTATGATATTTAACATTTCCATGCAAAATTTGGTAATTTGGTTTATTTTTCAAAATCATGAAGCAAAAGAGGGCATCTTTCCATCCTGTTCAGGGTTATCCTTAGCTAAATGAACAGGGTGGTTTAATACACTAGCTATTAACCAACATGTATTATAAATGTAAAAAAAAAAAATACTTGCCATACTACCATGGACTTCTCTCCTTCAAATGGAACAGCAAATGAATCCTGTTTGTATCAATAATTGTCCATTTACTGTGTACCATTGCTGGAATACAGCGGGTGGGTCAACTTACCCACCAGCGCAATTTACCCCTTTTCTCCCCTATGTACCTTTGGTAGTGCACCCGTGTACACCTGAACAATCCATCTAACCAGCATTTACATTTTATTCCATGTCATGGGGGTCTTCCAAGGGGGAACTAGCAGATGATAGAATGGTCACCAGTGTAGCAGAGCTGCCATTGATCTTATTGTTTGCAGCTCTTGATGATTGCATCATTCATATGGAATAATATCTCTCTATTAATAGAGCACTACGATGGACTGGCAACCTGTCCAGGGTGTACCCCCAACCCTCGCCCTATGTGTGCTGGAGATAGGCACCGGCAGACCCCCGTGACCCCAAAACGGGAATTAATTGGATTGGAAAATGAATGAATAATAGAGCAGCTGACCATATATTGTGCCTTCATTGAAACTCATTTACATTTTTTATTTAGCAGATGCTTTTATCCAATGCAACTTCAGTATTGAGAAAAGCAAAGGTGACTATGGAATGCAAATCTATATATCCATCTGTCTGACTCATTCTTTTATTTCCCAATGAACTTGTCCGTCAATGTGAATCTGGCATAGCTCTGGACACAGAGGAGCAGTCATACCATGGGTAGCTGACGTGCTGACAGAGACAACACAATTATCCAGAGACTCTGCCAAGGAACAGAGCCATAGTGTGCTGAACCCATTACTTCCCTGCCTGCCCTACAGCTTCAATGCACCACAGTTTGCTTGCTCTACTTATTTAACTCATTTAGAGTAAAAATAAAAAAGTTGCTCTGTCAAATTCTCAAAACTCGCCTTAGGGGAAATTCAAAAAGCTTCAGAGAACTTTGAAAAATGTTCAGGATATTAAGCCATGGAAAAGGAATTGGATATCCTGGTCAGTCCAGACACACTGGCATAATACCCACACAACTGATGAAAGCAATGCAAAAGAGTTCATTAGAACTAAAGTGTGTGAGAAAGAGATATACAGCTCTGTCTCCAATCTGCCTTTGTCTTTGATCTACATCATAAAAACATGAGAAAGAGACTTGTTTTGTTCCTTTATTGCCGGTTGCTTAGCCGTGATTGCTTTATCTCATATTTCCTCATGTGCCGTGATTAGTTTGTCATCTTTCTTATCGGTGTGGAAAATAAAGCTCTGATGAGGCCGACAACGACTCGTGTAATGACAAACAGCCTGATGCAGCTTGTCATGTTGATATTCGGCGAACACTGCAGGGGGACAGAGAGATGAGTTCTGACAGAAATGCTAATAGAAGATAGTGAATTGAACTCCCTCAGCATGAATGCTCTTGTCGTTTCAGATTTTGTAAGACTGGTTTGCTAATTCTAGCAAATGTCGGAGGAAAAGATGCACTGGGGGTATTTATTGTAGTCCCGACATGATGGGCACCTCACGGTAATGGATTTCTATGTCTCTGGGTACAATCAAAATGCTAATAGTACACATTTCTCTACCAATATCCATAAACATTAATAAAAAAGGGGGATATGGTTGTTAGAAGTGCTGACACAATTTGTGCCGAGAAGCACTTATTTCTGAACACTATACTTTCTCATGGCAATGGCCTCTCGAGGCTACACTCTTTATCCAAATGTGATATTTATAATTAGTGTTAAATTCTATTCGTTCATGCTTTTGACTCAGCAATATAAGAGTTTACAGTGATGTGATTTTCCTTTATAAACCATTGTGGATATGAAATAGAGTTAAAGATTGTTTTTTTTTTTTTTTTTTTTTTTTCCCTTGTCCTGTCCTGCTCAAAAGCCATCACATGGGGGAGTACATGCCTTGCTGAGTTGGACAGTTTTGCTTTCTCCAGAGGAGTAAAACACCTGGTGTGGTGTTTTCTCCTCTGGATTGGAAATTTGAATGTATTTATTAAATATTTATTAGTTGTGGTTCCCGCGAGTCAGTTTATAATAGTTGTGTCAGGACAAGACAGTGCCGAACCAAAAGGGGGAGTGGACAAAGGATTGGGGAAGGGTGAAGGTACACAAGTGAAAATGAAAGAAAGGAAGAGGAAAAGACGAAGAGAGGAAAATAATAATAATAATAATAATAATAATAATTTAGAAGTGAAGAAAAAAAGAATTGCAAATGAATAAAAAATAAAATAAATAAATACCTACCTGAACATGACGCATAAGTCCTAGTTACAGTTCATTTTGTCCATGTCCGTTTGTTATTGTTCATGTAAAACAGTTATTGCAGTTTGTATATTCAGGCACACATACACACATGTTTAAATATACATACATACACAGCCAATATCTTAAGTGAGGTGATAATAATGTTGTATGCTTTAAAAAGCAACTCAGCTACATGGGAGGAAAAATACATAACTTACCAAAGATCACAAACAGTGAGTTGGGCGAACCACACATATCTAACAAACAAACAATTGCAGCACACGGTGCCCAGGGACAGCAGACCCAACCCACCAGTGGCCGACCAACTTCCCACGAATCACCCTCACTCCTCTATGTCCGAGTGCGCTGCGAGGTCCGACACAGAACCGGCTCTGCAATCAGACCGAAGTAACCCGGTGGATCGTTCCACCCCCCGTGGGCCGACATGACCGGGGCCCGGGCTCCCGAGCCAGAGCATCCCACCCCACCCCACCGGGAACCGCCAGCACCCCCAGAGAGAAACGCCCCGCGCCCGGATGCGAGAGAGCGGGGACGCGCCCGCCACAGCGGGGGGCAGCCCACCCGACAGCGGCCAGGCCGGCCCCCCCGACAGCACAGGGAGGCCCCAGCAGACCCCACCCCCGACCACCACCACCCGCACAGCCCCCGGCGGTAATGCCCCCGGACCCGGGCCCGGCCGCGGCCCCACCAGGGAGGCGGGGGGGGCGAGGAGGGGGAGGAGACCAGGAGACCAGAAGAGGGCAGAGAGGGAGACCGCACCAGGCGCAGCGGAGCCACCCCCCCCAGCCACAACCCGACCCCGCACCCACCACGACCAGCAGCCTCAGACCCCTCCCCCCTCCCCCAGTCATCCATCCATTCATCAATCATTCCATCCATACGCCCATTCATACTCGAAGGGCGGTCAGTCACCGTCCAGTGGACCCGCGCCCACCCGGGGATCCCACGAGCCCGCGCTGACGGAGGGCATATACCCACCCCGGGCGGGAGACAGAGACGGCCGCCCACCCACTGCCCATCATCTGCCCCCAGTTGGAGTGTAGTGTATGTGTTTGTGTATATGTTGAAGAGATAAGTTGCATTAAAACTGGGGAGTGATGTCCTGGAGCGTCACCCATGGTTGACAGCTGACGTCCAGGCACCACCCCCCATTCCCTGCGTGTCTAATATGTATGTAAAATAAGAGGGCCGTCATCTCCGCCCTAGAATTTTGGGGGGGCCACAAATCTGCAGCCCCACCCATCAGATGTGGACGGAGAGACTAGCCCTCCAATCCTAAATGTAGTGTGTCCTTGCAAGTGATATTTGGGGCACCGGGGGGGAGACCGGCTCCCGAAGCGGGTCAGTGCCAGATGTTATTGGTCCTCTGACCGCTTCAGGAGGCAGGCCCCTCTCCAGTGCCCTGGAGATGTTGAGTGTCTAACTGAATTAAAACTGGGGGTCCCCTGGCCTGGAGTATGCCGGGGGGGGCTGATCCGTGATAGGCCGACCCCCCCAATCCCCCACAGAGACTGAGACCCCCGGGATCCTATGTGTGGGGGTGGAGGAAATGTACCAGGAGCCGATGCGGGCACCATGCCGACGAGCCGACCGCCCCCCACCCAGGGGTGGCACCGCCCCCCGCCCCGGGGGACACGGTAGAGTCACCAAGGGGGGGACGCGGGAAACTAGGCGGCAGCTTCCCCCCTTCGGATCCCATCCATACTCATTCGTTCACACTCATCCACCCACCCCTATGCCCACACATACACACGCATTCACCCAAACACACCCCCCTCTACATGCACACTCACACACACACACGCACACACACACACACACACACACACACACACACACACACACACACCCCCATACACGTCCAAGAGCTGCTGGTCGCGTGCGCACAGAGTCAGCAGTACCTGAGTAGGAGACCCCGCCACACCCAGCCCGGCCAACCCCCACAGCCCCCAACCGGTCCCCGAGCCACCACTCACCACCACACCCCCAACCCCCACCCGGCGGGCCCCGGCCGCAGCACGGGCGCGGACAGGCCCACCACCAGGCGGCTGCAGAGGCAGCGGCACCCGCGAGCACGGACCCCAGAGGCCCCCCCACACCGCCCAGGAGGCCAATCCGGCCACACCGAGCACACCACTCCCCCCGCCGCCCGGGCACAGCCGCCACCCCACCCCCCCAGCAATTGTGTTTTTAAAAGTTCTGACACAAAAAAGCACGATGCTCACAAAAGGTGCTTGGAACAATGTAAGGTTAAAGAAAGAATCGCCTGGTTTTTGATAAATTTTTCCACATTGTTATTTTGTCTCGACACTTTAAATGTTTTATTAAACAAATAAAAACTCTTTGTTCTCAATCTTTTAGATTTTTACAGTGACAAAATGAAATAAATTATTACCTGAAATTTTGACCCAATATCTGGTTTGTTGTGGAATTATTGTCTAATATAATTTAAAAACATTTTTGAAAAAAGTACTAAATAAAATTAAATTATACCAATCATCGCCACAAAAAAAGGTTAATATAAAATTGTGTTAGAATTGCTATAATGTGATTTTATTTGTCAATATCTTTTTAAGTATATGATAACTGGAACAAATGTCTTTGAATATGGTTAAACATTTTGGTCCCAGAGTTTAACATCAACCTCAATGTAACTCAGCTTCTCTTGGCAGGACTTTGCTCTCTCTGACCAGTGTCCCTCACTATAGTTTAACATACTCTGCTACACGCCATGGTTAACATTCCACAAAGAATTATAAAAATATAAACATATTTCTAGATACCCTACACTGTAAAAAACCGCCAGCTTCCAAACAAGCGCTATTTAAAAAAAACAAACAAAAAAAACAAAACACAAAAACGAAATAAAAATAATACATTTACAGATATGTAAAATGTATAAAAATATTGTGTGATTAAAGTTTTTTATTGACAGCATAAAATTTTTTAGGTGTAAACCTGTTGATTTGAAAAAACTGAAGAATTTGCCTGGTTTTTATGTATAAAATTCT
>SRMA01026774.1:556294-653903 GCA_007224835.1 Danionella cerebrum
AGAGAGAGAGAGAGAGAGAGAGAGAGAGAGAGAGAGAGAGAGAGAGAGAACAGAATACGTTTATAAATTTATCATCTTTCCTTTTAAAGATGGAGATTTAGTCATTATTTAGTGGAAGTAATTAAAAAAACGAAATAATCTGAAATAGTCTGATCAGTAAAACTTTATTGTTAAGGTTTCCTCTCTTTAAAATAAAGGAATGAGAAACAGAATATTGTGTACATTTTAAATTTACATTTTAAACTTTGTTTTGTTTCTTTTTACACTTCTTTATTGTATAACTTTACATTAGCATATTTTTATTTAGGTCAGCTCTTCCATCAAAGTATCAACATCTTCATAAAAGCATTTAAAGACATTCAAATTGTTCATGTGTTTATGTAACCGGTGTATCTGCGTTGTGATTTCTCTGATTAAAAGTGAACCAGTCGAACACTAATGGTCTTCACCTCCGTTTACTCCTGACATGGGAAGACACAAAAACACAGCATTCGTCCTCAAATATCTCCTCTTGATTCTCTATTTACACAAAGAAACAAGATCATTATATAGGTGGCTATAACAAAACAAAATAAAAAGATGTTGGAGCTCAGGAAACACCTACCTCTCGCAATGATGGCCATTGCCAAAAGGGCAGAGGAGGCGGGAAGATGGGAAATTCCCCAAATGAAAATGGTACGCTCTTAAAGGGGGAGGCACCGACTCCAACGAACCAATGAAACTTTAAATACAGAACTTTCTGTGTAATTCTATATTTACAGGATATGTTTTATACCTGTTACACTCACCCCCTAGAATTACACAAAATACATTAACAAGTCAAAAACTAACACTCACAAAACAAGTCGTAAGAATTACTAGGTCTGTATACAAAACAGACAATCAGCCTTAAAAGCTTCCTGATTTTCAGGATAATGAATGTGAAGAGATTGGCCAAATATCAACACATCATATAGACAACCTAAGGTGCCCATTACACCTCATATACTTCGACCATCAAACTGAGTGTAAGGAAAGAGGTTAAAAATAATTAAATAAATAAACTGGAGAAGAAAAAGGAAAAGTTCTGAAATAAACTTACTGATAATACACTCACCATTATTGGGAGTTTAAACATTAATCACCTCTGAACTGGGATCTAAACCTAACAAATTTTCAACTTGAACCATTGACTCAATAAATCTGAAAACTGGTTTGATTATTCTTCCAAACCTACTAGAATAATGATCAGCTGTATGTGATCCAGGAAAAGGAATTTGAATGACAGGTAAGTTGTCAGGAACTGGATTTTGAACAAGGGGAATAGCAGTAAAACCAGCCACAGTACTGTTTTCAACCAAAGTTGAATCCATGGTGCTGAAAAAGGCATTACCCCCTAAGGCTGCAAGGCAGTCCGCTTGGTGTGGTAGAGGGTGCGCATCTTTGGTAGTTCTGGCATTAAGCCAACGGAAGTCAGTGCAAACTCTCAGATTACCATCTTTTTTCCATACCATAACTAGAGGGGATGCATATTCACTGATGGACTTGCTGATTATTCCTTTCTCTTCCATCTCTGATAGAACCTCTCTCAGTTTTTGGTAGTGGGCAGGTGGTATGCGACGATAAGGTAGACGGAACGGGCGCTCATCATACAGATGAATTCTGTGCGTAAAATCTTTCACTTCACCACAGTCTAGCTTATCTTTGGAAAACACATCTTGGTAAGAAACAATGAGAGCAGCCAGCTTCCTTTTCCATTCTTCTGAAATTTCACAACCTTCAATGTTGACATCCTTCAAGCCACAATCCTTCAGCATATGTACCGGATTAGAGGACAAATGACTCTGGGACGGACTTAGAGGTTTACTCTCAACATTGCTCAACCCCTGTGTGACAGTGAGGTCTTCAACAGCAATACAAGGGGAAACATCAGCTAGTTTGGCATTGCGGCGGAGTGTTACTGCAACAGCATTGGGGTTAAGCACTTTCATTGGCACCCATCTATCACCCCACATGGGTGTTACTACTCTGCCAACAAGGATGTTTCTAGGGGTTGCCCGTGCAGAGGTAGGTTCAACGACAACAGTGCTACCTGGGGAGACTGGGACATTAACGGGTAACTTACCCCAGACAAGGTACTCACTTTTGGGGAGTAAGGTGACTGCATGACAAAGTTTCACTGTGCCAAGTTTATCAGGCTGTTGAGGACCCGCCCATCGGGAAATACAGCTCAGAAGTTCAAGGAATTTCTCACACTCTGGGTTATTGTTTGTACAGGAGACAACTTCCCAGTATTTGTCATGTGATTTCACCTTCTGCAGAATGCATTTGATCACATTACTGCCGAGTATGAACTCATCTTTTTGGCCAGGAACCACAAGGGCTGGAACAATGAACTTGAATCCATAGACTTCAATCTCCAAATCATATATGCATTTTGGTTGAACTGTCAGACCTCCACAACCAACAAGCACAATACTGTTTGGAGTCATTCCTGGACGTGGGAGGAGACCTTCAGCTTTCAATTTGGACTCGCTCTCTTCATTGAGCGTGCATGACATACTACCAGAGTCCAATAACCCTTTCAATGTTTGACGACCACCAACTAATACAGGAGCATAAAATAACTCACTTGCCCCATCTACTCTTTGGGATCCCACAAACAAAACGGTTTTATCCTCAGGTAATAATCTGCAGCTGTTTACATATACATTTTGGACATCTGTTTCTTCAATGAGGGAGCTTTCACTTAACTTGCCCATGTTAACCCTCTCATCACATGGGCGGATCAGTTTAACGGATGGGCACTGGAAGGGGTTATGTGCTTGACACTGGGACATTCATTCTTAACGTGACCAGGACTGAAGCACTGACGACAGAGCCTGTCGCGTCTGCAATGTGAGTATGTGGTGTGTTCCTTTGAACTGCAGACCTTACACATCATGTTAAAGTTGCTCTTGATGTTTGAATCTTTATTTGCCCTCGTTTTTTCATCTGAGGCTAGCGAAGCAGTGCACAGTGACAGAACCCTATCCATCATTCCGACCATCCGGTGGAAACTGTCTTCTGAGGCAAAAGGAATTGCATTCGGGTTGAGATGACTCACCGAGGATGAAGACTGAACCGGAGCAGAACCAGGCTGCTGCACTGGGTTAGACACAGGACTGGGGGAAACTGAAACAGTACTCTGATTGTAAGCTGGTAACTGCATTGCGTGTTGCGTTCTCAATGAAGACCTCTTCAGATCTCTCAAATGACTATCCAACCTCTCTTGAACTTCAGCAGCACTCCACTGCTCAGCTGGCTTAAACTGGAAGGACAAGCCAAGATTTGGGTCTGGACAGTGTGATATAAACATCATGACAACCTCTGCAGAGGGGTCTTCAACACTCTTATTACGTCTACGCAGGCACTCATCCGCAATGTCTATGGCCTTATTGAGGCGTATCCAATAATCCATGGGACTTTCCTTTGTTCTCGGGACAGTGTTATAAAAGTCAGCCATGGGCATGTTTGAATAGGCCAGCTCACTGAAGTTTTGTTTCAGTATGTCAAACACTACACTCTGTAACTCACTAGCACTCATTTCAGGACGACTCTTCAGGGACACTTTCACTACATCTCTTGCTCTTCCTGCCAGCCTGCTCATGATGAGATCAGAAACATCAGTTTGTGTCTGGTATTTCATTCTTTTCAAATAACTGCACATCATATCTTCCCATTCATGGATTGTAAATGAATCACTTTTATCACCTCTGAAGAATGGAGGTGGTGCTGATTCTTGTTGAACTATGACCTTTAATGTGGATGCATCAATGCACTCACTGGAATGCTGAGGCTGTGAAGATGCACGAGGCTGGACTGGGATGGTTTGGAGCGTGGCATTAAGGCTAGCAGAAATATTTTCCCCAATTTTCTGAGCCAAATCTGAAATTAAACTCCCTAAATCATCAGCAGAAGTATGATGTTCATCATCAGAACGTGGAATGGGAGTAGAGTTAGCTACTGGGCCACCAGATGCACCAACACCAGCCACACCCTCCCTCTCCCAAAAAACTGAGAAGTTGTGTCTGCTTCCCTCCCTTTGTAGTGAGCACCAAAACTACTGCCCCTCCCAACGGGAAAAGTTATAACAGCCTGCTTTACGGGGCTTATATCATCAAAGTTACTGTCCCTGTGCATTTTACAAAGTTCAGATAACAATGCAAAAATCGTATGCAAAAAAAATAAATCGTTTAAATAATAATAATTTTTTTTTCAGCCCACTTCAATCGCAGCGATTTCAGTCTCTGTTCAAACGCGCCCCGTCAATGACTCTATACCGTTCTCATTGAGATGTTTGCGCGTGCATGCGCATGCGCGAAGCTTGAGTGGCGAACTGGCCCAGGAGATGACGCCGAAAACTTGGCGAGTGGTGGGAGAATTTGTCCAGCAACCGCGGCGGTGAGTGAAGCGCTGACCTGGTGATCCGGACTGTTCACGGCACCACATGTAACCGGTGTATCTGCGTTGTGATTTCTCTGATTAAAAGTGAACCAGTCGAACACTAATGGTCTTCACCTTCGTTTATTCCTGACATGGGAAGACACAAAAACACAGCATTCGTCCTCAAATATCTCCTCTTGATTCTCTATTTACACAAAGAAATAAGATCATTATATAGGTGGCTATAACACCTATATCAAATAAAAAGATGTTGGAGCTCAGGAAACACCTACCTCTCGCACCGATGGCCATTGCCAAAAGGGCAGAGGAGGCGGGAAGATGGGAATTTCCCCAAAACGAAAATGGTACGCTCTTAAAGGGGGAGGCACCCACTCCAACGAACCAATGAAACTTTAAATACAGAACTTTCTGTGTAATTCTATATTTACAGGATATGTTTTATACCTGTTACATTTATACAAGTTAAAGTCGAGCCGGAACCTCCAGCCGACATGGAACGCAGGTTCTATAGCCCGTACTTCCTGGTCCGCAAGAAATCAGGCGAGTTGCGAGCAAAGTTTCAGTTTAAGACGCTGACGGATTGTTCGTCCTGGACTTGGTTCATTACAATAGGCGTGAAGGATACGCACTGCAGGTAGCTGTGGATCCGAGGCACAGACCTTTCCTGAGGTTCTGTATGAGGGTTGAGCCAAAACAATCTTCTTTTGTGCTTTTCCAACTTCCCACCACTGTTTTAAATTCACAAACTCGTCTTTTTCTGAAGCCCATTCTTCTTTAAAGAAATTGCTTTTCAACAACGACACATATTACATTTCCAGAAGGCACTCTTAAATTTAATTTGTGATAAAATAATATTGATGCTTATAAAATGATGATCAGAAACACAACATGGAAAGATTTTGCAGCCGATGATTCTGTTATTAGTGGATCTCATGATATAAAAACGATCTGATGTCGCTGCACTTATCCTCCCCTCGGAGACTTTTGTCCATGTTTATTGTTTTTCATCATTGTTCTGCTCTCTCCATGCTTTGACTAGGTTATATTGTACACACACACACTCACACACACACCCACACACACGCACGCACACACACGCACGCACGCACGCACACGCACGCATACACACACACACACACACTATTTAACTCTGCTGCTGATGTGGAACCAGGTTCTTCATTGTTCCTCTCCAGAGTAAAATCAAGAGGACAATTCCAGTCTCCACAAACCTCCAGAAACTCATCTAGATCAACAGATTTAAAAACATCTAATTTCTTAAAAAATAGTTCTTTCTTTACTAATATTTGGTGCATGAATATTTAAAAACACAAACATTGATCCTTCATTTTGGCTTTTACTAATAGAAGACGTCCTTTATCAAGTTCTGATTTTAATAATTAATTTTTCTGAGAACACGATCGCCACTGCCGCAGTCTCATTCGTTCCATGACTTAAAACTCTTTCCTTTCCACCACAAACTCATCTCAGTTTCATTTCTTAAATCACGGTGGGTTTCTTGTAGAAAAACGACCTGGCTTTCTTTAATGATTTCAGAAAAAAAATTATTTATTTACAACCCATAACTCCATTTAGATTTAAAGAGCCTACACTTAAAATGTTCATTTCTGTAGAAAAAAAGAACAGATCATAGACAGTGCAGTCCCCACAGCCATGTGCTCATTTCTTTAACTTCAATGATTTTCTAGATTCTCTTGTTATTGTTGCAAACTGTAGTAAGAAATTTCTTCATCTTGAATCTTTTCTGTTTTGAGAGAATGTTTTCTGAGCCATAATAACAGATTTACAAATTTATCTGCTTTAGGAAAGTATTTCAGAAGATCATTTTTCCCCATTGTTCGCTCAAAGAAAATGTTTATTTCTTCAACTGAATATTGTCTCAGTTTCATCAAATTCTGAAACTTCAGAGCAGGTATCACACTCCTCCATTAGCTCCCCAGACAGTTCTCTGTCAGCAGCATTGACTCTTAAAAAAGATGGACGACGTGCTGCTATTGGGCTAATACGAAGCCATTTCAGAGCTCGTGAGGAGGCTGCCATTGACTGCTGCACATGAGCACAAGAGACTTCCTGTTAAGGGTAGAACTGTCGTGGTTTCAGCGCTCTGCCTCGAGTCTGGCTCACACATGCCCCTCTCATATACAATTTATTTAGTAATTTTAAAGAAGAATTTGTGAGCGACTTTTCTGAATTTAACTGTTGGCAGCGTAAAAAAAAGCGGTCAGTCAGATCTATTCTGTGTTGCTATCAATCATAGCTGTCAATCACATGTTCCCGCCTAGATTTTTTTAGAGGAAAATGTAATACTGTATTTTTCGGCTCATAAGACGCACCGGCACATAAGACACACCCAATTTTAAAAGAGGAAGATCTAGAAAAAAAAAGATTCTGAACCAAAAACTTTTGTAAAATATTTTATATCAACTGTGTAAAAGTTAACAGCCAAACATGTAACATGAACAGACAGTAAACAGTAAAAGTAACAAAAAAGGCTGTAATGTTTTACTTTGCCCCCACTCATCATGCTAAAGTCCACCATTCGTTATCACCATCACTGTTCTAGTGCAACATTGCCCCCACATTAGTAATACCGTAATAGCCAGTAACATTGTCACTACATTACTAATAATAGCCAGTAACATTGTCACTACATTACTAATAATAGCCAGCAACATTGTCACCACATTACTAATAATAGCCAGTAACATTGTCACTACATTACTAATAATAGCCAGTAACATTGTCACTACATTACTAATAATAGCCAGTAACATTGTCACCACATTACCAATAATAGCCAGTAACATTGTCACTACATTACTAATAATAGCCAGTAACATTGTCACCACATTACTAATAATAGCCAGTAACATTGTCACTACATTACTAATAATAGCCAGTAACATTGTCACTACATGACTAATAATAGCCAGTAACAGTCACCACATTACTAATAATAGCCAGTAACATTGTCACCACATTACTAATAATAGCCAGTAACATTGTCACTACATTACTAATAATAGCCAGTAACATTGTCACACATTACTAATAATAGCCAGTAACATTGTCACTACATTACTAATAATAGCCAGTAACATTGTCACTACATTACTAATAATAGCTAGTAACATTGTCACTACATTACTAGTAATAGTCAGTAACATTGTCACTACATTACTAATAATAGCCAGTAACATTGTCACTACATTACTAATAATAGCTGGCACAATGCAGCTGCTTACCTGCTCCTTACGATCCGCGCTATGGCAGGATCGACGAGCAGAGATGGGCGATGACGTCAGTGCGCACCGCCGGGTGTACAAATATGGCCGACGGCTCTGGAGCAAGGCTGAAGCCATGGCCTCTCTTACGCCTCTCCTACGGCCGTGACCGCCCTCCGCTCTGTGGCACTCTGCATTCGCCGTATAAGACGCACCAACTTTTCCCCCTCAGTTTTGGGGAAGAAAAAGTGTGTCTCATATGGCGAAAAATATGGTATTTTAAGTTAAAATTGATGACACAATAAAACAATCCAAAACTAAAATACACACATTAATAAAACACATGGGGTCATACCCTGGTTGTCCCCCATGTCTAGTTTTCCTCTGTGTCTCCTTTTTTCGTGAGTCTTGACGGTTCTGCACGTGCGTTCTGTTTGTTTTGTAACCCCACCTGCTCTGTTTTCCCACGCTCCTCTCTCGTTCCTGTTTACAGGCGTCCCCTTTCAGTGTTTCTATTTATTTCCCTATATGGCTTTTGTCTCGGCGCGGGATTATACTGAACAACAGCGTATTAACGGGATGCTAGCGACTTATATGGCATTGTCATCTTTTATGGTTACTTTCCAAACGCCATTCCTATGTGTTACTTTGGTTTCTCTTAATTTGTGTTCCTGGTCTGATGTTTCGTGTTAGTTAGCTTTAGCTGGTTCCAGAGTTTATTTTATGTAAGGTTTTGCCCTATTACGGGTATTTTATGTTTACTTTCTGTAAAATAAAGGACCTGCTGTACTGTGCATCTGAGTTCTGAGACCTTTTTGTATCACCACGAGCCCGGCTCGTAACACATAGGACCACACAAGCTCAGGCCGAGTTAAAAGCCAAAGTGAAGGAAAGTCGTTTTTTTGTTCTTTTTTCTATATTGTTTTCTATCACTGTTGCCAATTTTTGTTTGGGAACGTCCATATTTAAATTATTTTATTCAATCTACCCTTATAAATATCTATAAAAAAGTTTCAACATGTCATGAACCCTTTTAGTTTTTTAAATTGTGTATTTAGCCCTGCGATGGACTGTCGACTCTCGCCCAATGTGCGCTGGAGACCACTGTGACCCCAAAAGGGAATAAGAGGGTTGGAAAAAGCATGAATGAATGAAAAAGGTGTATTTATTTCATACATCAGACACAACTCCATGGTGAAATTCAATTATGGGATATAGATATGCGTTTTCAATTAAGAAAATGTTTATGACAAAAAAAAAAAAACAGAACAAGATCAATTGGGTATTTTTACGTTCTGTGTGAAACAATGAAACACAAACCAAAATGTTTTCTTTAAAGAGTCGAGGTTTGCTTCTTTTGTATCAACAGGAATTCTTCTCATCTTCTCCCATTCGACAGAATCTTCTCTCATTTGTGCTTCAAAGACCTCTGCTCTTCCCAAAGTGTGCCCTTCAAATAGATTCAAAACTGCAAGGAACAAAAAAAGAAACAGCATAAAATCTGTTAATTGACTGAAACACTGACGAGGATCTGCAGGCAACGTCTGATGAATACGTAGAGGAGCTCCTCTAACTGGGGAAGCATCCATCTGTCACCAGCAGTGCATCACTTTGACACCTCAAGACCCTTAGGGTGTACGAGAAATTTAGCAGCATCTTAAACTTTCACCTTTTGGTTTTGGGGCTAACAAGCAGTGTTAACAGTTAGTTAACCCATACCGATGTCGTGTAGCACTTGCATAGTGGCAATATAACTCGAACATTGCGTTTTAAGCAAAAATTAGGAATTGATTTGTGCTGACCGATGTCTTTTAAAATTAACTGGAAACAATGGCGTATGCTGGTTAATAATAACCGCTTGTCTTATGACCTGCATCGTTCAGCCTCAATTGGCCATGTAACTTAAGTAGGGTGTATATGACTTGCACTTGATGTTTATTTATGCCCCTGGAGACCTTTAGCAATGCGACATCTGCTTTGTTTTTTCAGTGCCCCTCATTAGCTGCTTTCATTGGGTCAGCGGCACAATAGAAATTTCCCAGGGTTATCTTTGTGCGCAAGGACAATTGAAAAAGGGCAATGTGAAGCAAGACAGCGCTGGAGGGTGGGTGATGGTCAGCTGCAGAATGCCATATGCATTGATTTATGGCACATTGAGTGGTTTCAGTTCCCTTAAGATCCTAATAAAACACAAATCATAGCCAGTGAGATGTGTGCTCGGGCCAAAACACACTGCTACACAGTTTTCCTTTTACAAACTTTAAATATATATATATATATATATATATTATCCCAACCAAATGTTCCAATATCCATGCACATGTGCACACAAACATCCAACAATAAGCTTGTTTTATTTAGCCAGCAAACCCAAGTTTATTGATTACATTTGAGTTTTGGTGTGGCAATCTGTGTTTCTTAAATGTGGTTTAAACAGGTAAAGGTCTTGAAGTTTAATCCTATTTACACTAAATTATTCAGTTAAACACTTCAGTTACTCTAAAAAGCAGTGAAATGCAGGCATGGGAGGCCGTGTACAAACAAAATGATCATATTCATTCAGCAATGTGTACTTTACAGTTATTTTCCATTTAATTTCACCATTTTGGATGGTTATCACATTTACCGTTCAGATACTAAGAAGAGATGTGCAGCCACTGAGCCTCTGTGCACTAAGATGGTTTTGCTGTCTCTCTGTATGTTGGACTACTGAGCTGAATTTACTTAGTGTAGCTGATGTGTATGATGTACAGTGATTTTATCAACACATGTTTCTTGTGCCGAGGAATCATAAAAAAAGAGAAACTATAGGTAAGGCATGCAGCTCTCCAGCCTATTGCTAGGGGGCAGTGGTGATCCCAAAGATAAAGATGCCTAATAATAATAGAATAATAGATTTAGTGATAGCGGAGTGACTTTTTTTCACTGTAAGTGATCTCCATTGAGACAGAGAGATGTTTAAAACTTTACTCCTTCTGGAGAAAAGTTAGAAGTTTTTCCTTCAGAAGGAGCGGCACATGATCTACATTTATAAATGAAAGAAAATTCAATGAAAAAGTTTTTTTTTTCTATGCTATTGTTTTTATAAGGATTTTTTTTCATTAAATATAGGTGTCAGTGTATAGGTTGCTGCACTCTCACAGCACATTGTTAATGTTAAAGTAGTCTAAACCATATAGTTTCAGGGGATTGAAAACAAGTCACATAAACGGTGACTGAAAAAACAAAATAAATTGCTCACAAGTGTTACAGCCAATCAAAATCGTACAAGCCAATAAGTGCAATCCACTGTTATCCTCTCCACCATGGGGCATTTGTAACATTAATAACACTTAACGTAAATTGCAAGAACGCAAAAAAAAAAACGAAAGAGAAGATGCTGAGAGCGTAATCAAAACTCTGAGATGTGAAACTGAGGCTGAAAATCAAACCAACAAAGAGTGGAGTGTATTTAAAATCAGTGCAGATTTTTATGTTAATTACTTGATTATGTTTGACTTTAGGTAGATTTTTTATTTTTCTATTAATTTTTGATTGATTTAACGTATTTTTCGCAGTATAAGACGAAGTAAAATATTTTATATCAACTGTGTAAAAGTTAACAGCAGTTTTAAGAACAATCATATCCCAAACATGTAACATGAACAGTCAGTAAACAGTAAAAGTAACAAAAAAAAGGCAGTAATGTTTAATGCCTGCTCCTTACGATCCACGCTATAATAGGATCGACAAGCAGAGATGGGCGTATATATAGTATATAATACTACCATCTAGTGGTCATTTAGAGAAATGTAATTTGAGAAACTTTTAAGAGCACACGTCATACTTCAGTCCCGCCCCTTGATGCTCGAGGTTCTTCTTCCAATGTGGATAACACGTGTGTAGGAAATGCGTTGAGACTGCTAAATCTTTACAATAAATAGCTGCATTTGCTGTGTTCTCTCTCAAACGGTCTCCAGTGTTTATTATCAATAAACACTCGTACGCCTCTCCTATGGCCGTGACTGCCCTCCGGTCCGCGGCGCTCTACATTCGCCGTATAAGACCTCCTCAGTTTTGGGGAAGAAAAGGTGCGTCTTATACAGCGAAATATACAGTAACTGAAATTGTGTTTGTTTTATTGCCACAAATTAAGCTAGAGTTTAAATGATTTAAGTTTTGTTTAATAAATTGCTCACGTAACATAACTACCAAACTTGAAAGTGTTTTTTTTATAATTATTTAAACAAGTTTCAATAAAGATTCTTCTTTGAACTTCTTTGAACTTTGGTGCAGCGTGTAAGAGTTTGCACGCTTAACCGAGCACTGACATTAAATGAATGAGTTCACACACGCTGCTCTTCTCAAACATTTCAAAGCACTCGGCAGGAATTTCACAGGTTATCTTTGTCCTAAAGTGTGAAGGCAAAGGAACAATAGCATGTCAGCGATGAAGGTCTGAGTGAAGCCACCGCGGCAGCTGGAAACTGACCTTGGCCCTTATGGATTCAGCTGAGGATAAATGCACCTGATGGACAAAGCAAAAATGACATGTGTCTTGTTGCTGAGCTCAGATGATACCAACAATGTGACAACCCTTCTTCAATCAACAGCTTGTTAAACCACTAATAAACCCAAAACATTTAACCTTATTCCACCATCGATTGTTTGAACCAACTTTCACTTTTTTTGTTTAAGGCATAAAAAAGTTATTAGAAGGAAAGCCCTTCATTTGATTCATTAAAAAGATACTGCTTTTTGTTTAGCTATTTATTTGAGACTTGGTCTCCAGATCCAAAGCAGTAAGTTGCCTAAAACATGATAAAATCTGTTAACCTAGCCAAATGTTACATTTAGTTTAGTCTTTATTATGCGTAAAAAAGCTGAATAAGAGTAGATGTAATGACAAGTGCGTTAGTCCCTTTCAGACATGGATTACAGCTGATATAAATTACACTTCCCCTGCCCCCAGAGACACCTAACCCATCTGTATCCTGGCCAAACTCATAACGTAACCGGCTACAGAAATTTCCTCCCATATTTAGAGAAGCCCTTTCATTATAAAAAGGGGAGGAGAGTCAATGGCTTCAGAACCGTTTTTTATTGTGTCATCAAACAGTAAGCCTTCAGGGATGACCCAGACTTGAATTGTTTATAGTTATAGTTAGTACAAAACTGGTATTCTGTGTTAATTGTGCTTCATAATTATCAGTAACCCCAGGACGACAACCCATCAGCATCTGGTGAGGACGAGAATAAAGGTGAGTCAAACTGAGAAACATACCCCCACTCACCCAATCAATGACTTAAAAAGTGTCATGTTGTGTGTTCAGAGAACAACAAAAAAGCTAATGTCACAATGAAGTCATAAACTAAAATCCAAAAACTTTTTTTCTTCATTCTTACAATTTAGACCACTAAAAGCAATTTAATATTTTTACAAGGCCACAAATAAGAGAAACTTTAAAAGCTGTCAAAGGCCATTCAGTAGATAAAAAAAATAAAATAAAGAAATAAATACAAATCTGAATCCTTAACGTCAACGTCAAGTTTCTAAAAGTAGAAACTTTTATTTAAAATAGACACAGAGAAACTGTCCAAACTTGGATCTTGATTTAAGATTGTGAGAAGCATTTTTCTCTCGCCACTTCATCATCATCATCATCCTTTTCCTTGATTTTATTTTTAATCACAAAGGTTTTTCATATTACCGTAGTTTAGGGTTAATTGTCCTTGGCAGTGCTTTAACTGGTACTTCTCCAAGCGCCGAGAGTGAACTGATGTGCTTTTGAATTTAATCCTGTTACAAGCTCCAATCTCAACTTTTCAGAACACTCAAGCCTCTTTTAAGTACCCAGATTATTTTGTGCCTATTCTATTATATGGTTATTAGTTGCCTGTTTGCTAATTATAAAATACAATGCAATCAATTTTGTGATTTGAACATATTTTCAAATGGTCATTTGATATAGATTTATGTTCATAGACTCAATTTATTTATAAAGGAGACCCCTTCCTTTTAAATTGCATTATGATAAATAGAGAGAGGTACTTAGTTTGTATCTGGTGAACCAAGTATTTTAGCATATGAAATATGAACACTTTATTATACCATGCAGGGTATTGATTAATTAATTTAGAGAGATCATCTTTGCCTCAGTTTGCTTGAAAGATGGGTGACGCGCTGATGGAGGAGTTTGGGCCGGCTGCTCCGTTCTTACGGAAGTCAGACAAGGAGCGTCTGGAGGCCCAGACTCGCCCCTTCGACATTAAGAGGGAATGCTTTGTGCCGGACCCAGAGGTTGAGTACGTCAAAGGCATGGTCACCAGTAGAGATGGTGATAAAGTCACCGTTGATACTGAGTTTGGGAAGGTATGAAAAAATTGACAATTTTTTTGTTGAGAAACTTCTTAAACATTGACTGAAAAGCATTTTGCTTGAAATCCACAGACGGTTACTGTGAAGGAAGCCGATGTGCATCCTCAGAACCCGCCAAAGTTTGATAAAATTGAAGACATGGCGATGTTCACCTTCCTCCATGAGCCCGCTGTGCTGTTTAACCTCAAAGAGCGTTACGCAGCCTGGATGATCTACGTGAGTCACAACCTAAATTACCAAAACATCCTCTTTCTGAAGAATGACCGGATCTAAACCTGCTGTATTTCTCTTCCAGACTTACTCTGGGCTCTTCTGTGTCACAGTCAACCCTTATAAGTGGCTACCAGTGTACAATCAGGAGGTGGTTGTTGCTTACAGGGGAAAGAAGAGAAGTGAAGCTCCTCCTCACATCTTCTCTATCTCTGATAACGCCTACCAGTACATGCTCTCAGGTCCCAATTCACACATTTTCTCTTAAACCTTTATCTACTGTAACATGATGTGTAGTTTTCATAATTTTTTTTCTTCAAACAGACAGAGAAAATCAGTCTATTCTAATCACGTACGTCTTTACTCATTTTTTTTAAGTGTTGCAGTAAATTTCTAAAATGAATTCCTAACGTTTCGTCAACTTACAGTGGAGAATCTGGTGCTGGGAAGACTGTGAACACCAAGAGAGTCATTCAGTACTTTGCCAGTATTGCTGCCGGGAGTGGAAAGAAGGAGAGCAGTGATAAAAAGGTTAGAAAAAAAGGGTAGAAAAGGATAGCAAAATGGGTATGCTTTGAAACATTGGAGCACGCAAAATATCCACCTTAAAGAACCGAGAAACCAAAAAGTTATTGACAAAAAAAAGCTGATGGAACAGTTATCTACAGCAACATTTTGTACGCTCAACATTTTTTTGCTTGTTTTAAAAAAGCAAGGGATGACCCAAGCTACAGACCTATGAAACAGCAAAATCAGTTTTCTAAGATGGCTACTTTCGGTTCCCGGTTTAGGGGTTGCCACAGCGAATCATCCGTTTCCACCTAACTCTGTCCTTAGTATCCTCCACTCTTGCACCAACTAACTATCTTGACTGGCATCTCCATCTCCAACATCCTTCTACCAATATTACCACTATCCCTCCTCTGCCCATCTCCAAACCATCTCAATCTGGCCCCTCTGACTTTGTCTCCAAAACAACCAACCTGAGCTGTTCCTCTGATGTGCTCGTTCCTCATCTTGTCCATCCTCGTCACTCCAAATCTGAACCTCAACATCCTCATCTCTGCCTCTTGTCTTGTCCTCACTGCTACCGTCTCTAACCCATACATCATAGCTGGTCTCACTACTGTTCTGTACACCTTTCCTTTGATTCTTGCTGACACTCTTCTCCACCCACTCCAACCTGCCTGCACTCGCCTCTTCACCTCTTTTCCACACTCCCCGTTGCACTGGACGGTTGACCCTAAATACCTAAACTCCTGCAACTTTTTGACCTCAGCCCCCTGTAACTTCACTGTTTTAATTCTCTCCCTCTCGTTCAAACACATGTATTCTGTCTTACTGCGACTGACTTTCATTTCTCTTCTTTCAAAAGCTGGCCTCCAACTTTCCAGGTGTTCCTCTATGTGCTCTCTGCTTTCACTACAGAAGTTTTCTAAGATGGCTATGAGTAAAAGCAGATGCTCTCTTTCAGGGTTAAACTAAACATCTGTTATAAAAACCATCAAAAGCTTATTTTGGAAAAAGGAGCTAGCCAGTATATGGAAGAGCACAAGTTCTTCATTTTGCCGAAGACTCGTTGAAAAAATGTGCACTTGATATTATATATTTTTGAGAAGCTGGGCTGTACTCACACAACAAACTATGAGGAAAGATCCTGTAAGTCTGAGTGTTTCTCCATCCTTTACTCTGTCTAAGGTTTTTGTTTTCTTGTGACTGACAGACTCGGGTTATAAAGGCTCAAGTCAATGCAGAGATGAATTTTCATATCTGTTCTTTTATTTTCTATGAATGTTTGATGCAAAACTTTGCACTTAATTTTTAAATTGTTGATAAAGGTGTAGCTAGCCAACTGAGAAGCTCCGCTCACTTTCAGAACCTGGAACGTTAATTGCAATAAAAAATGTATTTACTCAAACAAATAAAAAACTTTTTAATATGAGACCTTAACATCAATAATTTTTGACATCCATGAACAGTACAAAGAAAAAAATCCAGTTATGTACCTTTTAGCACAAAATACTGAGATCAAATAAGGTGTAGAATATGATGCATGCAATAGATAAATAGGACGATCAGAATTGTCAAGAGTACAGTGTTTAGTGTGTGCAAGACTTTTTGGCCAATACATTTCTAATTAGAACTTTTCCAAAAGTAAAAGAAGCCACCTCCTTTGAGCTGTACAAAGAATGTAAGTGAACAATTTAGCCTCAACAGATAAAATGATAGCAGATAGACATTTTTGCAAGTTAAAAGTAAACTATGGTAGCAAATGTACTGCGGGTTTTCTTTCTGCTTAATGTTTGTAGGGTACTCTGGAGGATCAAATCATTCAGTGTAATCCTGCTCTTGAAGCATTTGGAAATGCCAAAACCATCAGGAATGACAACTCTTCCAGATTTGTAAGCTAAAAAAATACATGAAAATGAATTGACACTTGGATAAAAATACCATTGTGTGTGTTGTTTTTAAACAGGGCAAGTTTATTCGCATTCACTTCGGTGCCAGTGGAAAGCTTGCTTCTGCTGATATCGAGACATGTAGGTTCCGCAAATGCTTTCATCAGTTTATTTATGAAGATGTGTGCTAAAAGCCCAATTCCTACATTTAAAAGATCTGTTGGAGAAATCCAGAGTGACTTTTCAGCTCAAGGCTGAGAGAGACTATCACATCTTCTACCAGATCCTGTCTCAAAAGAAACCAGAGCTTCTGGGTGAGTATTTGAAATTGAATAGATTTTGCGTAAATGGTCTTGCACGTGTAATCATGCATGTTTGCATCCTCTCAGAGATGCTGCTGATCACAGCAAACCCTTATGATTATGCCTACATATCACAAGGAGAGACACAGGTGGCTTCAATCGATGATTCTGATGAGCTGATGGCCACAGACGTGCGTTTTCAAGCTTTTTAAATTAAGATTATTATTGCTTTTGCAGTTTATAGTTCAAGAATGTTCAATGTAGTGCATGTTTATTTCAGGAAGCTTTTGATGTGCTGGGCTTCACCCAAGAGGAGAAGAACAGCATCTACAAGCTGACTGGTGCCATCATGCACTATGGCAACATGAAGTTCAAGCAGAAGCAGAGAGAAGAACAGGCGGAGGCTGATGGAACTGAGGGTTAGTAATCAAAGGAAATGGTGATGTTGCAAAGAGTCATATCAGCATTAACTATCCTTTTATTAACACCAGATGCGGATAAATCTGCTTATCTGATGGGTCTGAACTCAGCTGATCTCATCAAAGCTCTGTGCCACCCAAGAGTCAAAGTTGGAAATGAATGGGTCACCAAGGGACAGAATGTCCAGCAGGTGAAGATCTACTATTGACTTAACAAGCAGTTATTTACTGAGATGTGTTTGAATTTACTTTTCCTCTGACACAAAAGGTGTACTACGCCATTGGAGCTCTTTCTAAATCTGTGTACGAGAAGATGTTCCTCTGGATGGTGGTCAGAATCAACCAATCTCTAGACACCAAACAGCCTCGCCAGTACTTCATTGGTGTGCTGGACATCGCTGGCTTCGAGATCTTTGATGTAAGCTGAGAGCAACTCAAAAACCTCAGCTTTTGTTGAATCGCTTTTAAGCCCATTTCAATATGTTTCACCTGCAGTTCAACACCTTTGAGCAGCTGTGCATCAACTTTACTAATGAGAAGTTGCAGCAGTTCTTCAACCACCACATGTTTGTGCTGGAGCAAGAGGAATACAAGAAGGAGGGGATTGAGTGGGAGTTCATTGACTTCGGCATGGACTTGCAGGCTTGCATTGATCTCATTGAAAAGGTGAGTTCAAGTTAAAGGATCTCAAACAAAAAAGCTGTTCATTAATTTCATTCTGTTGATTCTAGCCCATGGGCATCATGTCCATCCTTGAAGAGGAGTGCATGTTCCCCAAAGCCAGTGATGCAACCTTTAAAGCTAAGCTTTATGACAACCACTTGGGCAAGTCAAACAACTTCCAGAAGCCAAGGGTTATTAAGGGTAAACCAGAGGCACATTTCTCCCTGGTTCACTACGCTGGCACCGTCGACTACAACATCAATAACTGGCTCGTGAAGAACAAGGATCCTCTCAATGAGACGGTTGTTGGGCTCTACCAGAAGTCCACCATGAAACTCTTGTCTAACCTGTTTGCTAATTATTCTGGAGCTGACTCGGGTGAGTTCCTTTAAGTTAGGGCTGAAACTAATGATTGTTTTCACTTCAAATATTCAGATAATGAAAAAGCATGAAAAAATTGCTAGAACAATTGTTACAAAGTCTGTTCTAAGGATTTTTTATCCAAACAGACGCAGTAGTAACTGAAACACCACAATTAAACCAACAGTGACTTAACATGCTCACTAATCAATAATGAGGTCCGCTGTTGACTACTGCTATAAATGATTTTCATCATTAACGTTGGTTAGTTGTTTTTGCCCTACTTTAGGTAAATATTTTGTGAGGTTTGTTCGTGTTATACAGTGACCTGTATTTCTTGTAATAGCTGCCGAGGGTGGTGGTGGAGGAGGTGGCAAAGGAAAGGAAAAGAAGAAAAAGGGCTCTTCTTTCCAGACCGTGTCAGCGCTTCACAGGGTAACATACAATGATATTTCATCAGCATAGCAATTTAAAGTACATATACCCATATAAACTCTATCTTTAGGAGAACCTGAACAAGCTGATGACCAACTTGAGGTCTACTCACCCTCATTTTGTGCGTTGCCTGATTCCAAATGAGACAAAGACTCCTGGAGCGATGGAGAATCCTCTGGTCATGCATCAGCTGCGCTGTAACGGTGTGCTGGAGGGCATCAGAATCTGCAGGAAGGGCTTCCCCAACAGAATCCTATATGGTGATTTCAAACAAAGGTGCACCTTTTCACCTTTACATTTCAATAAAAAAGAAATTGATGCTAACATCAAAGCTTGACAATCAAATAAAAACGGTAACACTCATATTTCTTTCCCCATTAAAAATATTATGACAGATACCGCATCCTGAATCCTGCTGCAATCCCAGAGGGACAATTTATTGACAGCAAGAAAGGAGCTGAGAAATTACTGGGATCTTTGGATATCGACCACAACCAGTACAAATTTGGACATACCAAGGTATCGTTTTACAAAAAGAGTTTCAATACAAAATACAACATTTTCAAAAAGTTGTGTTTTTTAAATACTTTAAAAATGTATTTAATATACATTATAAGGTGTTCTTCAAGGCTGGTCTTCTTGGTACCCTTGAGGAGATGCGAGATGACCGTCTTGCTCTTATAATAACTGGTATTCAAGCAAGAGCTCGAGGTCTTCTCTCAAGAATTGAGTTCCAGAAAATAGTTGAGCGCAGGTTAATGACTTTGCATTAGGTTTTAGATCATTGTTATTGACTGATTGAAGGGTGCTAATGTGAACATTTCTTTGCAGAGATGCTCTGCTTGTGATCCAGTGGAACGTTCGTGCTTTCATGGGAGTCAAGAACTGGCCCTGGATGAAGCTCTACTTCAAGATCAAGCCTCTACTTCGATCTGCTGAAGCAGAGAAGGAGATGGCCAACATGAAGGAAGAATTCCTGAAGCTAAAGGAAGCTTACGCCAAATCTGAAGCTCGTAGAAAGGAGCTTGAAGAAAAGATGGTTTCTCTTCTCCAAGAGAAGAATGACCTACAGCTTGCCGTACAATCTGTGGGTTTGATGTTACACAAAAAAATTGGGAAACCAAAAATAACTTGCATTAAATACAATTGGGATCTTTTAAACAGGAGCAAGATAATCTCTGTGATGCTGAGGAGAGATGTGAGGGTCTGATCAAGAACAAGATTCAGCTTGAGGCCAAAGTCAAAGAAATGACAGAAAGACTGGAGGATGAAGAAGAGATGAACTCTGAGCTGACTGCAAAGAAACGGAAGCTGGAGGATGAATGTTCTGAACTCAAGAAAGACATTGACGATCTTGAGCTCACTCTTGCTAAAGTGGAGAAAGAGAAACATGCTACGGAGAACAAGGTCCGTTTTTCAAATATATCCTCTGATTCTTGAAGTGGTTATTTATTCTATTTCACTGTTATAAAGGTTAAAAACCTGACAGAAGAGATGGCAGCTTTGGATGAGATCATTGCTAAGCTGACCAAAGAGAAGAAAGCTCTTCAGGAAGCCCATCAGCAGACCCTTGATGATCTCCAGAGTGAGGAAGACAAAGTCAACACACTCACTAAAGCCAAAGCTAAGCTGGAGCAACAAGTGGATGATGTGAGTGCTGTGAAGAACAAGCACCTGATGGGTGCAAAATAGGTTTGGACAAGTTTGCAGGAGATAAAAACAAAATACATTTACAATTACAGATTTATTCATGATGGTAAACAGAAATCAAACTAAATGTTTAATATAGATATTTCACACTTATAATTACTTAATGAACTTCAGATTTGATACTTCAAGCGCTTTGAGAATTTAAATAGAGCACGGGGGTTATCGTAGGGTAAAGGTCCTAAAGTTTACCTTTTGGATTTGGGTCGTGTTTAACACAGTTCGGGAGTAAACATAAGCAGTTTGTTATAAGGTCGGATTAATCATAATACATTTTGAACTGAAGTCTGAGCACTTCTCCAAGCCCATTTTAAATAAGGCTTTGCACACATGACAACAATGCCAGACATCCAATTTAGAGTTAATGATCAAGCTTAAGGTTCGCAAAAATTCAGAATCAGGCATCAAATTAGATTTTAATTGATTAATAAAAAATTCAAATGTGTATTCAAACATTAAATTCTATTGAGATAAAAATATTGGTTCTTATTATTCAAAATTCTTTGTAAATGAAGTGTATATACAGATTACATGTTTACATGGCATAAAAAAGTAACTTATATTTTACTATATTTTGTAATTTCAGCTTGAGGGCTCGCTGGAACAGGAGAAAAAGCTTCGTATGGATCTGGAGAGGGCAAAGAGGAAGCTCGAAGGGGACTTAAAATTGACCCAAGAGAGTGTAATGGATCTAGAAAATGACAAGCAACAACTGGAAGAGAGGATTAAAAAGTTTGTTTAGCTTATTTGAAGAATAATTAGATTAATTAGATTAATTAATGTACAAAGATAATTATCTTATAAGCTATTAACAAAATATGCTGTTACACAGAAAGGACTTTGAGATTACCCAGCTTAACAGTAAGATTGAAGATGAACAGGCATTGGGAGCACAGCTCCAGAAGAAACTGAAGGAGCTCCAGGTAAATGTGCTTAGCGTCAAGAACATTAACAATTGAAGAATTCTGATTTTCATGTAAGTTCTGCACACATTTTTAGGCCCGAATTGAAGAGCTTGAGGAAGAGCTGGAAGCTGAGAGAGCTGCCCGAGCCAAAGTTGAGAAACAGAGAGCTGATATCTCCAGAGAACTGGAGGAGATCAGTGAGAGGCTGGAGGAGGCTGGTGGAGCCACCGCTGCTCAGATTGAGATGAACAAGAAACGTGAAGCTGAGTTCCAGAAGCTGCGCAGAGACCTTGAAGAGGCCACTCTGCAACATGAGGCAACTGCTGCCACCCTGAGGAAGAAACATGCCGACAGCGTGTCTGATCTGGGAGAGCAGATCGACAACCTGCAGCGAGTCAAGCAGAAGCTGGAGAAAGAGAAGAGTGAGCTGAAGCTAGAGCTTGATGATGTGGTATCCAACATGGAGCAGATCGTCAAGGCAAAGGTAACTTAAAACAAAGCCCAACAGAATAATAATTTTTTGACCTAACATTTGATCCATTACAATTTAATTATTCAGGCGAACTTGGAGAAAATGTGTAGGACATTTGAAGACCAGATGTCAGAATACAGAACCAAATATGAAGAAGCTCATCGCAGCATCAATGACTTTACGATGCAAAAGGCTAAGCTCCAAACTGAGAATGGTGAGCACTAAATTTACAACCTAAATTTGGGTACTACTTCATCCTTTTTCCATACACTCCAATGATTGTTTCCTGTGATACTTTGTATCTAGGTGAGCTTTCTAGACAGCTTGAGGAGAAGGATTCATTGGTCTCTCAGCTCACTAGAGGCAAGCAGTCCTACACTCAGCAGATTGAAGACCTCAAGAGACAACTGGAGGAGGAAGTCAAGGTTTTGAGTTTTTTCCTGAAGGCAATCCATCTCTTCCCTTTACATCTTTTACTAAAGATATTTGATCTCCAAAGGCTAAGAATGCCCTGGCCCATGCAGTCCAGTCTGCTCGTCACGATGCTGATCTGCTGAGGGAGCAGTTTGAGGAAGAGCAGGAGGCCAAAGCTGAGCTCCAGCGTAGTTTGTCCAAGGCAAACTCTGAGGTGGCTCAGTGGAGAACCAAGTATGAGACGGATGCCATCCAGAGAACTGAGGAACTGGAGGAAGCCAAGTAAGAAGAAAGCGATTGGTGTCCTCATGTATCATATAGTAAAAATCTCAGAATTTTCTGAAACCCCTAAAGGAAGAAGCTGGCTCAGCGCCTGCAAGATGCAGAAGAAGCTGTGGAAGCTGTCAATTCTAAGTGCTCCTCTCTGGAGAAGACCAAGCATAGGCTGCAGAATGAGATTGAAGATCTGATGGTGGACGTGGAGAGATCCAATGCTGCTGCTGCAGCTCTAGACAAGAAGCAAAGAAACTTTGACAAGGTAAACGAAACACTTTTTATCTTCAAGCTTCAGGAGTAGATAATAAAAAATCTCCTTTTGAACAGATCCTGGCAGAATGGAAGCAGAAATATGAAGAGTCTCAGAGTGAACTCGAGAGCTCCCAGAAAGAAGCCCGATCTCTAAGCACTGAACTCTTCAAACTGAAGAACTCATATGAGGAGTCTCTGGATCATCTAGAGACCATGAAGAGGGAGAACAAGAACCTTCAAGGTTTTTGGAAAAAAAAAAAATCCTTAGACTTTTAGCACATTAAAAAATAGATTTATTTTTTAAAAACCTACATGTTGCTCACAGAGGAAATTGCTGACCTCACTGAACAAATTGGAGAGTCTGGAAAGAACATTCACGAGCTGGAGAAAATTCGTAAGCAGCTGGAGCAAGAAAAGGCTGAAATACAAACGGCTCTAGAAGAGGCTGAAGTAAATCTTAAGCAGTGGATTTCAAAGGCTCTGTATTTCTAGGTGTGGACGCAAATTGGCTAAATTTGTTTAAAATATGTATTTTCAAAGGGTTCTCTTGAGCATGAGGAAGGCAAGATCCTCAGAGCTCAGCTGGAGTTCAATCAGGTCAAAGCTGATATCGAACGCAAGCTGACGGAGAAAGATGAGGAGATGGAGCAGGCCAAGAGGAACCAGCAGAGAGTGGTGGATACCCTGCAGAGCTCACTGGAGTCAGAGACTCGCAGCAGGAATGAAGCTCTCAGACTGAAGAAGAAGATGGAGGGAGACCTCAATGAGATGGAGATTCAGCTCAGCCAGGCTAACAGACAAGCAGCAGAAGCCCAGAAACAGCTCAAGGGTCTTCATGGACATCTCAAGGTATCATTAAAGTTTTACCAAAATAATTAAACATCATTATTAATATTTCAGGATGATGTTAATGATCCTTTTTTTTTAAGGATGCCCAACTTCAGCTGGATGATGCTCTACGAGGTAATGATGATCTCAAAGAGAACATCGCTATTGTGGAGAGACGCAACAATCTGCTGCAGGCTGAACTGGATGAGCTGAGATCCCTGGTGGAGCAGACAGAGAGAGGAAGGAAACTGGCTGAGCAGGAGCTGCTGGACGTCAGCGAGAGAGTTCAGCTGCTGCATTCTCAGGTACCACACATCTGTTTCAGTAAAGCTCTTCCCATAGACCCCATCATCTAGAGCAGGGGTCTCCAACACTGTGCCTGCGAGCATCTTATCGCCCGCCACCTACTCTAAAAATAGATCAAATAGCCCCACTTTTCAGTGAGCTGAATCTAATTTAATACGACTGCTATTCTTGTGAATGTACACTTGCACGTAAGCTTGATGTGATAATATATAAATAAAAAAATTAATATATATATATATATATATATATATATATATATATGAACTACGACCGTACGGAGAGTTGAAAGGTCATATGATACGCTACGACGAAACAATTTAGGCAGCGCAGCGAAAATGAGACGACCGACTCATAGAAAGATCATTTAATATTCACAACGAATGCGAGGTAAAGGGGTTTTTTTACCTCTGTGGAAGGAGCTTGTGTTTGTCTCATTTGGGCAACAACTGTTGCGGTGGTGGCCAAGCGGCACAACATGGAGAGACATTTCACGACAACATCTCAAAACTTACTCAGAGTACAACATACTGGTAAATCGCACGCAATGCCAGTATTCCCAATAACTGAAAGAAACCGATACCAGATTTGGTTTCCAGTTCATGTTTAGTTCAATGCATTTGTAAAATGTAAAAATTGTGTATGTTAAAATGTTAACAATGAAAAAAATGATTTTAGCTCACTTTTTTTTATATTATTTATTATTTGTACATTGGACATTGTGATTTCCTTGGACTCTAGTGGAAGTGATCATTTTGAAGTGTTTTGAACTTGTATATATTTTTTTCAATTTTAATAACACTTGCACAAAGACAAATAATAAATATAAAGTGTTGCATATAAATATTTATTTGTTTACTACCTTGTTAATTAATTTAATTCATATTCAGTTTGATCAGTGTCTTTGCAGAGATGAATATCCATAATTATTAATAAATTCAGAAGAGGGTAACAAAGAGGTAGCCCTTTCCATTAATCAGAACCCAGGATGTAGCTCTCGGTTTCAAAAAGGTTGGTGACCCCTGATCTAGAGATTATCTGAATCTCCATACGCCCCATGTTCAGAACACCAGCCTGCTGAACCAAAAGAAGAAGCTGGAGGGAGATAATGGTCAGCTTCAGACAGAGGTGGAGGAGGCTGTGCAGGAGTGCAGGAATGCTGAGGAAAAAGCCAAGAAGGCCATCACTGATGCTGCCATGATGGCAGAGGAGCTGAAGAAGGAGCAGGACACCAGCGCTCATCTGGAACGCATGAAGAAGAACATGGAGCAGACCATCAAGGACCTGCAGCACCGTCTGGATGAAGCTGAGCAGATTGCCATGAAAGGTGGAAAGAAGCAGGTCCAGAAACTGGAAGCTAGGGTACGTTTTTGTTAGCGTTCAAATAATTAGTTCTCTTGCTTGATTATCTAAGTCTCTTCCACATCTCTTAGGTGAGAGAGCTGGAGAATGAGGTAGAGCTGGAACAAAGAAAATCAAGCGAATCTGTGAAAGGAGTCCGAAAATATGAGAGACGCATCAAGGAACTCACCTACCAGGTCAAATCCTCTCACAACGAAAAGAAATGTACACTAATATATTATTAAAAGCACATATTAACTCTGAGTGAGCTTTGTATCTAGACTGAAGAAGATCGTAAAAATCTGAGCCGGCTGCAGGATCTAGTGGATAAACTCCAACTAAAGGTTAAGGCCTACAAGAGAGCGTCAGAAGAAGCGGTATGTTAAAACTGATGATTTTTTTAACCTTAAAAAGTATTTGATGAATTTCAACATTCTGTAATTCAGGAGGAACAGGCTAATGCTAACCTTGGAAAGTTCCGCAAGATTCAGCACGAGCTCGATGAGGCAGAGGAGAGAGCTGATATTGCTGAATCTCAGGTTAACAAGCTGAGAGCCAAGAGCCGTGACTCAGGAGGCAAGGTAAGGGACCACAAACTATGTATAAATCAATATAAATTTGATACTTTTGTTTCAGACCTGTAGAAACGATCTGAAAGCGAATGTGCACATGCATACTTCCATGTATTAAAAACCACTTCAACTTATTCTATGAATATAATATTTTAGTGAGCGAATTGCTAAATGTTCAGATTTTCTTTCTCATGTCTCTTCCTCACACAGAAAGGCCACGATGAAGAGTGAAGCTCTCACATGCATCTTTCTGAAAAGCTTGTCTTGTGTGTGGCTAATTTCACCATCTGTAGTTCTGTAGAATAAAACAAATGTGCAATTGATTACCTGACTCCATGCGCATATTTTTCAGTACAGCATTTTCAAAAACTAAAGGTTTGGCTTCCATTCAAATGTATACATTCCTTCTTAACTTGAAATGATATGACAAATGTTAATAAATTCCACATTTTGCTAGGGAAATTTTTGTTGGCCAATTACAAATTGTGCTTCATAACTGAGACTCATATTTCTTAGCTGTGTTAATAAAACTATAATTTTCATAAAAATAACAAGAAAATTCATTTGAACACTGAATTATGAAACAAATCTATGTTTTAATACAAAACATGTTCAATGTATTTCTTTTGATGATGGTGAAAATGAATTGAGGAATAAAAACAAAAAGCCCACCCTTGTATGAAGGGATTTAAGCACTGAAAATTAGCATTTTGAAAACAGATTTTTAGATCTGGCATTTACAAGTCTATGCTTAAGAGCAGGCCAAGTCAAATGTAGATAAACCATGGACTAATTACAAAAATAAAGAAGAAATTTTAAAAAAGATGTATTTTGAGTAAATTATTATCATTGTTTAACAGTCCACCACTCCCAAAACATTCTGTTGCATTTGACCCTTTAAACCCCAAGTAAAACTCTTTGCTACACTGATTGTGAAGGCACCCCAAAGGGGCTGGGCGATTTGACCTAAAATCAAAATCCCGCTTGAACATATATGCCGTGTTCTTGCTTTCCCTGTGGTTTAAACACATGATCTTGGCATTGCTAGCACCACGCTCAACTGACTGAGCCACAGCAGTCTATTTCTCTCAATCAATTTCATTTATCTCAATTTAACTTATGAAGCTCCTTTCATGACAAAATAAAATCAAAGATCTTTTTTATCTTTACCATGGGTACGTATAATATCAAGCATATTTAAAATTGTAAACATGTCCCATGCTTTAAGAGCATTTTAAGAGTTTGAATGAGGTACAGTCCACAGTAGTTTCTTTCTAATGATGACGATGAAATGCAAATACTTTAGTTTAGTGTATAAATTCTTACCTTAAAGAGAAGAGCTCTGCAGTTCTATAGGTCATTGCACCTGAAAAAAAACACATTAAAATGAAGAAAGAGCAATTAAAGTTGTTATTTTAATCATTTAAATGTAATGTTTATCCATTAATTCAATGATAGGGTCAATGATAGGCAGATGATTGAAGGTGGAGTCACACATGAATAGAATTAAGGGGAACCAAAATGAAAGACCTGATCTTGGATGTTAAAACAGAAATGAGTGCTTTATTAGAAATGGCACAAACAAGAAAAAAAAACAATAAAATTGATTGTTTCTGTGGAAACATCTGCAATTTTAGGAGTAACAAAATATGGAGAAAAAAACCTCATGATTATAAAATTCACATTGTAACCAGTAACTCTTTGTTCTCACTCTATAACTAAAGTCATTCTATTGCTGAGTGATTTTATTTATGTGCATGGAGACAACACAATGACAGCACCTGCTTCAGCCGTGCTGCCCTCGATCAGTCAAAAGCCCCCAAGAAGAATTTTACACTGTTATATTTAAACACAAGGGCAAATAACTATAAAGTGTAGCAGGTGCTGAGATAAACATATATATTTTTTGATTATTTCAACATTTTCTCACAGAAAACCCTTCATGAATACGACAATGATACATTATACACATTCATAATCTTCCTTCTTGAGAGTTCAATAGTTTAAAATGAGTATGAAATTAAATTTAGCGTCATTAGCAACATTCATCCAGTAGCAAGGAAGCAAATTTAATTCGTAAATCTTTGAGGAATCTCACAGGGGATCCAAGCCTATGTGTTTACACCCTTCAGACTGCTCTGAAGCTCAAGTGGTAAGCTGTTAATACTCATCACAGATGACATGTTGCTCCTTGTTATTCTGAGAGTCTTGAGCACCTATTTTCACCCTCTAGAGCTGAACATGACTAAGTGTTTGGGAAATCTGCAGTGCACTTTCATCAGATTCATAAAATCAGGTGTTTTATAGACCCAAACTTTTATGAGTACAACTATGCCATTCACTCCAAACATAAAGGTCATTTGTCCACCAATGCAAGCTGTAGCATAATATTACCAGTGGGAATCAGACAAAGGAATCAACATTAAACAGAGCACTATAGCAATAACGTGGAACTGGTGAGGCCTCTACTGGAAACCAAAGGAACAACTCCTCCATACTATTTGACAAAAAATGACATCCCTACTATTTGTTCTTTTTGTGACCATCCCTGTGAAACTGCTGTATACCTCTTCTGGAGCTGCCACGTTACCAAGTTTTTTTGGAGAAAATTGTAAATTTTATTCAAAGCAACATTTATGAGAGATTTGCCCTATGTTGGAAGGATTGCGTATTAGGCTTCTACGACTATGAAAAATCCCAAAGTAAAATATTTCATGTTATTAATCTTCTCATTATACTTGCAAAATTTCACATTCACAAATCAAAATTTTCTAACTCAGAACCTCTCTTTTCTATCTTTCTCTGTGAGCTTCGTCAACATGTATCTGCAATGAAACTAAGTAAAAACAAGAAAGCCATTAAAACTTTATCCATATGTAAATATTTATCTGTGTTCGATGCCTCTTAACTGTGTGATCTGTGTATAGATAGTATTGTAATACGCCCCTTATTCCTATTTATTTTGATCCTTTATTTTTCTTTATTTCTTTATTTATTTTTTCAATCATTTGTACATGTTCAACTGTAATACTCTATTTAATATATGTATCATTGTATGTATGTCTAAGCAATTACAAAAAAAAAAAAAAACCTGAAAAAAAGAGATATTTTTCATGTACTTTATAAATAACTTTTCCATTGTGGCAGTCATGGCTTAGTGGATAAGGTGATTCACTGGAGATCTAAAGGTCACTGGTTCGATCCCCAGCTCCACTGTAAGTCAAAGGTGGAATGAGTGTTGAAACTCTCTCCCTCCTCTGACAACCAGTACTGTGGTGGCCTTGAGCAAGTCACCAGTTCCCCACAGCTCCCGATTTGTTCACTGCTGTGCGCACTTTTATGGGTTAAAAGCAGAGCAAAAATTCCTTGTATGGGTCACTCCATATCCTAATCCTCCATATCCATGGGTCCTAATGTCACTTTCACTTTTCACTTTCAAACAATGATCTATACAATGAGCTTAAATTTCAATCAATCTTCAGGAGAACCTGAACAAGCTAATGACCAACTTGAGGTCTACTCACCCTCATTTTGTGCGCTGCATCATCCCCAATGAGACGAAGACTCCTGGAGCGATGGAGAATCCTCTGGTCATGCACCAGCTGCGCTGTAACGGTGTGCTGGAGGGCATCAGAATCTGCAAGAAGGGCTTCCCCAACAGGATCCTCTATGGAGATTTCAAGCAAAGGCACATTTAATTTTAGGTCGAAAGTCTGTTATATAGAGATAATTAGATAATTCACAGTTTATTGTACATTTATTTTTTAGCTTACATTCTAAAAAAAATTTTCACCTGAAAAATTCTACCTGACAGATACCGTATCCTGAATCCTGCTGCAATCCCAGAAGGAAAATTTTGTTGACAGCAGGAAAGGAGCTGAGAAATTACTGGGATCTTTGGATATCGACCACAACCAGTACAAATTTGGACATACCAAGGTTTCAAATGGTTAAATATTTAACAAACGGTGAAATTATAACTAATTAAACATCAAGCAAAAGTATAAGGTTTACAATAAATACTTTATACTCTATACTTCATTGACTCAAATGAAGACACCATTGTTGTGTAAGGTGTTCTTCAAGGCTGGTCTTCTTGGTACTCTTGAGGAGATGCGCGATGACCGTCTTGCTCTCATCATCACAAATATTCAGACTAGAGGTTGTGGTCTTCTCTCAAGAATTGAGTTCCAGAAGATTGTTGACCGCAGGTAAACATTTAGTTTAATCAATTTCAGAAGAAGGGCACTGGTAAGCTACAAAATAGATTCAAAAGAGACATCGCCTTTTTTGTTTTACTGCACAGATGCCCTGCTTGTGATCCAGTTCGTGCTTTCATGGGAGTCAAGAACTGGCCCTGGATGAAGCTCTACTTCAAGATCAAACTTCTACTTCGATCTGCTGAAGCAGAGAAGGAGATGGCCAACATGAAGGAAGAATTCCTGAAGCTAAAGGAAGCTTACGCCAAATGTGAAGCTCGTAGAAAGGAGCTTGAAGACAAGATGGTGAACCAAATATGAAGAAGCTCATCGCAGCATCAATGACTTTACGATGCAAAAGGCTAAGCTCCAAACTGAGAATGGTGAGCACTAAATTTACAACCTAAATTTGGGTACTACTTCATCCTTTTTCCATACACTCCAATGATTGTTTCCTGTGATACTTTGTATCTAGGTGAGCTTTCTAGACAGCTTGAGGAGAAGGATTCATTGGTCTCTCAGCTCACTAGAGGCAAGCAGTCCTACACTCAGCAGATTGAAGACCTCAAGAGACAACTGGAGGAGGAAGGTTTGTGGCAACTGCTGAATCTGAATGCTTTCTGATAAAAAAAGATCCTGGCAGAATGGAAGCAGAAATATGAAGAGTCCCAGAGAAGAGTCCCAAGAGAACTCGAGAGCTCCCAGAAAGAAGCCCGATCTCTAAGCACTGAACTCTTCAAACTCATATGAGGAGTCTCTGGATCATCTAGAGACCATGAAGAGGGAGAACAAGAACCTTCAAGGTTTTTGGAGTGAAAAAAAAACTCATTAAACTTTTAGCACATAAAATAAAGATTTATTTTTTAAAAACCAACATGTTGCTCACAGAGGAAATTGCTGACCTCACTGAACAAATTGGAGAGTCTGGAAAGAACATTCACGAGCTGGAGAAAATTCGTAAGCAGCTGGAGCAAGAAAAGGCTGAAATACAAACGGCTCTAGAAGAGGCTGAAGTAAATCTTAAGCAGTGGATTTCAAAGGCTCTGTATTTCTCGGTGTTGAGGCAAATTGGCTAAAAATATGTATTTTCAAAGGAAAAAGCCAAGAAGGCCATCACTGATGCTGCCATGATGGCAGAGGAGCTGAAGAAGGAGCAGGACACCAGCACTCATCTGGAACGCATGAAGAAGAACATCAAGGACCTGCAGCACCGTCTGGATGAAGCTGAGCAGATTGCCATGAAAGGTGGAAAGAAGCAGGTCCAGAAACTGGACGCTAGGGTACGTTTTTGTTTGTTGTTTTTTATTTACTCATTGACTTTGAAAAAGAAAACAATATATAACAAGTTAAAATGAAATACATTAAGAATTAAATAAAATGAGGCGTCGTATTTAAACCAAATAAGTTGATAGGAAAGTCTAATAAGAAAAGTCGGTCAAATATTTTGAAAGCGTATAGAAATTGGCCAGTAGGTTAGAGGTCAGCATTTGTATTCTTTAAAAAAAAAACTCAAATCGTTGGAATTTTTTACAGATGAAGGGTGAAGCGTACTGTCCGGTTCTGTACTAAACAGATACTGTGTTAGCATATAGTTCAATGGAATTTGAAAAGCCTTCACTGTCTTTAACTATGTATTTTCTGTTTAACCTCTCATAGGTGAGAGAGCTTGAAACCGAAGTAGAGATAGAACAGAGGAAGGCGGGTGAGTCTTTGAAAGGAGTTCGGAAATATGAGAGACGCATCAAAGAGCTCACCTACCAAGTGAGAACATCAGATTTTCAATTAACCACATTTTAGTACAATACATTTTTTATGAAAATGTGCATCCATATCTGCAGACTGAGGAGGACCGGAAGAATATGAGCCGCCTGCAGGACCTGGTGGATAAACTCCAGCTGAAGGTTAAAGCCTACAAGAGAGCCTCAGAGGAGGCGGTGAGTTTTATCTACACTTAAATCTCTTTTGTGTCATAAAGTATTGTGCCTATGAGCATGGAAATATTTTGGCTTCATAAAACTGATGTTCAATATCCTTAAATGCCACACAATCATAGCGAAGAAAGCCGATACTGGTCACACATATTTGTTTATTGCTAAAGAAAGCTTGAGAAATAAAATCTGTGTTTTGCAGGAGGAACAGGCTAATGCTAATCTGACTAAGATCCGTAAGCTTCAGCTTGAGCTCGATGAGGCAGAGGAGTGAGCTGATATTGCTGAATCTCAAGTCAACAAGCTAAGAGCCAAGAGCCGTGATTCAGGAGCTTAGGTAGTGTTTGTCATTAATGTTAAAGTATGTATAACTACAATAATGCAGTAAAGCGTAAACAGTTGTTAGCATTTAATTCAGGACATCATACTTTCTAAAATACAATAGTAATCTTACATGCTGTTCCTCCTTTTGGCAGAAAGATCTTGATGAGGAATGATGCTCCCCCATCTCCCCAGCTCTGGTGTGTCTTTGAATCTGCTAATCGCTAGACAAATAGAATAAAGCAAATGTGCAAATTAACCATCTGTTCATGTGTGTGTGTGTGTTTCTTTCAATAAAAATACAATATTGTCATTTTTACACAGCAATGCTCAAAATGTTTGGAATTGAAGTCAATGACTTGCTGTTTTAAATCAGGTCTAAAAACTCACTTTTTTTAAATGAGTGAAGGTAAAGATTACTGGGGATACAAATATTGTGACAGCATTGTATTGTGTTCATGTTTTTATGCTTTTGTTTTTTTTTCGTCCTTTTTAATGTTTGTTCATCTCACTGGGCAGCAGTAAAGATCGACTGATTGAAAAAAAATGACAAACTCATGTTTGCATCAATGCATCAAGTGCAAGAGACATCAGCAAGCAGTGCAATATTCTCAAAATGCTGAAAACACATGAAATAAATCTATAGCTACCTACAAAAATACCAAAAATGTAGCTTTTGTTTGTGGTCTGTCATGAAAGCTATAAAACAAATCAAATGGGCCAACTCACAGACATAATGGCCCATTATTGACCCAATGCTTCCTTTGCTTTCCTAATGATGTTGTAAAGAACTAAAAACAATTTGCATCTACAGCCACCAGAGGGGGTAATGTTTTGGTCTATCTAAGTTGAGGTTTAGGTATCAAGGTGAAAAGCATAGAGAAACACTAGAGAGCACAAAACCCAATAATATATATTATTACAGAAAAAAAGAAAATATGGATGTTTACAATTAAGACTCAAAACATACTTTTTAAAAATTAATTAAACATACTTTGTATTTAACAACTTTTTTCAAAACTTTTAAATGCTCTGTTAAAAAAAATTCAATACCAAATTCTTTACTCAAGAAAGGTAATGACCGACCAAAAAAGGCCTGTAATAATAAATTAGCATTACTTCTAATACAAGCTGACATTTATAGAAGTGTGACACCTGTTCAAAAATTGTTTAAAACATACAAATATTTCACTTACCTTTTAAGATTGTCTCAAATAAATGATGAAAAGATGACATGTCTGAGAAGAACAAACACAAGCTCAGACCTCCTCAGTGGGTTAAAGAGGATTTGAGGAGTCCCTGCAATTGTCACATTGATGCTATGACTCCAATAGATGTGCTGAATAAAGGAGGAGTCGAGGGAGGGAGCCCCACTCTCCATACTTGAGAGGATGAAGGAAGTGTTGCAACTTTCACGGTCGTCTCTTGTACCGTATTAGGAGCACAGCATAATCTAAATTTGAGAGGAGCCCATGACGCAAATAAAACACCTTCAGGCAAGTGAAGGACATGGAGTTTGTATATAGCTTGACATCCTTCAGGGACATGATGAATTGCCCTATGTGTGAATTAGGATTGTTCACAGAGTGATGGCATCAGCAAATAAGAGTTTGATGTGGTTAAACAATGTCAAGGCATTGTACCCCCTCAAACGAGTTCAAAAATTGATGGACGTCTACAGATGAGACTTTTCTCAAACCACAACAAAGCATAGCACAACCATCCTGGTTGCTCTCCCCCATCATAAAAGAATTTAGCAGGTTATCTTTGTCCTCAAGGCTGAAGTAAACAATGCAGTGCTAACAAAACACCTTGAGGGGTACTGCCCCTCTCTCAGCTCTCTGGTAGACAGAAACAGGCAACAACTTATCAGTATACCTACCAACCATTGGGTACCAACCAAGCAAGCAATAAAAGAAGCAATATATATTATAAACGTTACATGTACCTTTTGCCACCAGATGGTGTTATTGGTGATCCAGCTGACAAGAAATATTAGATGCTTAATAATTAATAAAATACAAACACCAATTGCATTTCATTAAATTATTTCCATCTGAATGTATTTTATACAAATAAATGAATTGTATACTTTTTATAATGTATTGATAATTTAATAAATGCTTGCAAATTTAATAAATATACTAAAATTCTATTAAAATCTACATATGTTTTTAATATTACATTTGAATTAGCCAGTTTAATACAGTTTATTATGGTTAACAACAACAGTACATGAACAATTTTGTGATAATTATTTAAGATAATACAACCATATACTATTTACTTTTACTTTTTTTTTTTTAGTTTTACAATTACATTCAGTTTAAGATCAAATACCAAAAACATTTAGATACATATTTTCTTTTTGTCACCAAAACTATATTTAAATGAATGTAAAATGGATAATTCATTTTAAAAATGCTGTTGAGTGATATAAACCAGCAAAGAGTAGACACAATGCATTGTTATTTAAGTAGATGCACAGCTATTTTGTCAACCCTTTGAAAGAAGAAAGCTCACATTTCAAAATTCATTGGTCATAAGGTGCCACCATTTCTTCAATTCTTCTTTGAGTGCAGATAAACCAGGGTGAATAGACAGCTGGGAATGGGGTCTGTAATGGATGAGGGGCCAATAATAGATCAGCCAATTGTTAAGACTAAGTAAGGTGCTTGTTGAGAGGGTGCACAATAACTGAGGGACCAGAGTTCAAGGCAGGTTTGAAAACTCACAAAAGGTCTTGAGTGATGGCTCACACTGGCCTCTACAAATCAACACCTTGAGCTGACAGTTGGTTAATAGCATAGAGCTACAATGGTTTAACTAGCTCATCCATCTAAGATGGAACAATCACATCAAGTTCAGGTATATCTGTATTATAATCAAACGCTAGAGTAGCAGTGTTTGGGGGTATTTAAAACTTTATTCATATATTTTAATTGAGAGTTCACAATCATTAATTAAAAATATTCAAATGTAATTTGCAATTTCTCTTTCAATTGGTGTGTTTAAGAGCAGCTATTGTAAAGTTATTAGGAGTGTTAATAATCAGTGACTTCTTTTCAATGGTTGTAAATTTCAAGGCTGTATATGGGGCATACTGAAAGAGATGGTTGGTTGGTCACATACGTCATCGCTAGTGTTTCCGCGACTGTTTGGTTAGAATGAACGCACACACGGAAGGAAACAACATCCATTTTGATCACGTCCCAGTCTTCAGGCGTTGTTTACTTCTGTCTGGCGTTCATTCCAACCAATGATAAAGCAGTCAAGGAAACATGTATGAACACGTATGATGTCCCATGGCTCAGTATTCTATCATCGTGCTCTTGAAGATGGCAGTGGTAAGGAGGTCACATCATAAATGCCTGTCAAGTGATGAACAAGCATCTGGAAAATACCTTTTCTTTCATTTTGCTAAGGAAGTTTCAAACATATGACTCAACAGATCTAAGCGAACAATTATTAATGAAAATCATCAATACATGACGTATCTTTGGAGAAAATTCTCATTTTCAATCAGAATTAACAGATTACGAACATTTTAAATCACCCCATATGACACAACTGATATATTAGATAGATTCAGATTTGCATAAAAATGTGAGTGCGCTTAAATCAATTGCAATAAGATTAGAAGGGCCAGGTTATCAAAGGTAGTGTTAATATATTCACACATGAAAACTTACATTTTGGAATCCTTTTTCTGACGGGGAAATCACAATTTTCCCTCTCATAGAATGAGTGCACAAGGAGGACCATGAATGTCGACGTGATCTAGTTCATTTGAATGATTGAAGATTAGTGTTCAACAACGCAAGTGATGGATGTATCAGGGGTTTGCCAAGAAAGGTCATAGCTGCCAACAAGAACAAGCAGAAGAGCTGCAGCTGTCTCTGCAATAGACGAGAACAAAAGGTCGCAAGTGCAGATATCCATTGTTACAGCTGTCTACTGACAATTTTACAGTTCCGTGACAGCCGTCTTACTTGTCAGGCATTGTTACCTTGCCTTTATCCTTGAGCACAAAGATAAACCTGTGAAATTCCTAGTGCATACCCTGCTCTCTTTGAGAACAGAAAGAACTGTGTCTCTTTGACACACAGTTCTTGAAAAACAACCCAGCACAGCTGAGCAAATGATCTGTACGTGACTAGAAATATTTGCACTATCCATACGGTGAGACACAACATTGTCTGCAGCACAGGCACTGGCTATGTGTGTATTATTGGTGGAATCTAACAGCTAATTAAGCTTTGCAACATTTGCTTTTTAAATAATCTAAACAGTGCTTAACTATGACTTAGATGTGTTGAGGTATTTATTTATAGATAAATATAGAAATATTTCTTTATTAGATACATTTCTATTAGATAATTACATACCTACCCCCCCCCCAAATATTTAAGATAAAAGCTAAGCACAACTAAGATAAAAATAGCCTCATTGTGACTTAGATCGACAGTGATCTCACACTACCGGCTCACAGCACATGTTAAAGTACTGTCTCTACCTTCATTTTTTTCCCAGGCACCAAAAAGAGCCGCACAGACAAGTGACCCGAACCAAATAGAGATGATCAACGTCACATCATTGTGCCTCTATAAAAAGAGATGCATCACAGCACGATGCTGCAAGCTCACAACATTGTACCACCTAAAGGTAAGTGAGTTGACCTGGTAAATATTGCATCTTTAATTTATAACAGATACATCTAAGAATGATGAGTTATTAAATTCATGATTTATTTTCTCTCTCTTTTAAAGGATTTGACTATTTTGATTGTATTTGGTGAGCCAAGTATTTTATCATATAAAATCTAAATGTCACTCATAGTACTGGTTAATTGATTAAGAGAGAAATCTTGTCATCTTTGCCTCAGTTTGCTTGAAAGATGGGTGACGCGCTGATGGAGGAGTTTGGGCCGGCTGCTCCGTTCTTACGGAAGTCAGACAAGGAGCGTCTGGAGGCCCAGACTCGCCCCTTCGACATTAAGAGGGAATGCTTTGTGCCGGACCCAGAGGTTGAGTACGTCAAAGGCACAGTCACCAGTAGAGATGGTGATAAAGCCACTGTTGAAACTGAGTTTGGGAAGGTATGAAAATGTTTTACTTTTTTTTTTGTTGAGAAACTTGTTAAAAGCATTTTGCTTGAAATCCACAGACGGTTACTGTGAAGGAAGCCGATGTGCATCCTCAGAACCCGCCAAAGTTTGATAAAATTGAAGACATGGCGATGTTCACCTTCCTCCATGAGCCCGCTGTGCTGTTTAACCTCAAAGAGCGTTACGCAGCCTGGATGATCTACGTGAGTCACAACCTAAATTACCAAAACATCCTCTTTCTGAAGAATGACCGGATCTAAACCTGCTGTATTTCTCTTCCAGACTTACTCTGGGCTCTTCTGTGTCACAGTCAACCCTTATAAGTGGCTACCAGTGTACAATCAGGAGGTAGTTGTTGCTTACAGGGGAAAGAAAAGGACTGAGGCTCCTCCTCACATCTTCTCTATCTCTGATAACGCCTACCAGTACATGCTCTCAGGTATGCGTTGACTGTAGTTTATATTGTAAAATTCATTTTAACATACTAAAGTTAATGTTGGTGTTCACAGACAGAGAGAACCAGTCTGTCCTTATTACGTATGTACTCCAGTTCTATCAGTATTTTCTCTGTATGTGACTCAATATATGGGTTAAAGAGAATAAACTGTTCTTAATTATTTTTAGTGGAGAATCCGGTGCTGGAAAGACTGTGAACACCAAAAGGGTAATTCAGTACTTTGCCAGTATTGCAGCAGCAACAACTGGTAAAAAGGATCCATCGATGGAGAAAAAGGTGCTTGATTCTCAGGGAATTGCTCAGATTTTTCATGGCTTTAGAAAGTCACAAAATCACCAGTAGGAATAATCCCTTACCTGCACTACACGTCTGACCAAACATATATATAAAGTATATGTTCTTATATATGCACATATATATTTACTTTGTAGAACTCAACAGTCAAAGCCGTATTCAAATATTTTATTTCAACTAATTATTTAGTTGGTTAAAAGATTTTATTTATTATTAGATTTTTTTTTTCCAAATAATTATCTCTACTTGCATTTATTACCACAATAATAGTTGGAAACCCCCCTTTAATATTGTCATTTATTTCTTCCCAAAGAAACAAAATGTCAGCTTTTAAATAAATTAATTAATTAAATCTTTAAATAATGAATACATATACTTTTACCGCTTAAAATTAGAAATTATTTTATAACTTCTCCAACCTGAAATATTTAATGTGAAAATGTATTATTAAATATCGCACACTAAAATGTAAATAATTGTAGATATTTACCATAAAAATAAAAAATGAAACTCTAAAACACTGTGTTTTAAGTTCACATTGAAATTATGTCTCTGGTTAAAATATGTTTTCTGTAAGATTTTATCTGCTGGGGGTCTGCTGGTGCCTATCTCCAGTGCGCAAACTCCGGCAAGGTCACCAGCGAGCCTTGAACTGGTATCCTTCTAACTGGAAGGCCACAGTGCTACCGACTGCACCACCGTGCCGCCCATCATTTTTTTTTCTATTAGTGAAATGGCTTTACAAAAAATTCAATAGGTAAAACAAAGGAAACCAGCAAACATTCATTCAGCCAATCACAATTCCAAACAACATTGTTTCAACTGCTTTTGCACCATTAAGAAGTAAGAAAGATGTCTCTCTGACATTGAATGTTTGTGGTGAGGCTCTGTAGTTAAACCATGAACTCATCAATGCATATCATAATGTGGTTCTCAGGGTACTCTGGAGGATCAAATCATTCAGTGTAATCCTGCTCTGGAGGCTTTCGGGAACGCCAAGACAATCAGGAATGACAACTCGTCCAGATTTGTATGTGTGCTTGATGCTCGAGCTCTATTCAGGCTTATATGCTTTGTTTGATGATGCATTGTAATCTTGCTATATTCACAGGGTAAATTTATCCGAATCCATTTTGGAGTGAGTGGAAAGTTATCATCTGCAGACATTGAGACTTGTAAGTATTTACTACCCAACATACTATGATTCTAGCAGAGACATAAAATAATTATTGGTCGTATCGGTTAGATTTGCTAGAGAAATCCCGAGTCACTTATCAGCTAAAGGCAGAAAGAGACTACCACATCTTCTACCAGATCCTGTCTCAAAGGAAGCCAGAACTGCTGGGTACAGCTGCACCACAAACATGCATTGGCATAATTTATAAACATCTTTTCTAACCAATGTACTCATTGCCCTATAGAGATGTTACTCATCACCAATAACCCGTATGACTACGCCTACATCTCCCAAGGAGAAACTCAAGTGGCATCTATAAATGATGGTGATGAGCTGATGGCAACTGATGTGCGTGTTTTCACAATTTCTAAAAAGTGTTTCAAAGGTTTCCCATTCTCAGTCATTTTCGTATTGTTTTACTGCAGGAAGCTTTTGATGTTCTGGGTTTCACCCAAGAGGAGAAGAACAGTATCTACAAACTGACTGGTGCCGTCATGCACTATGGCAACATGAAGTTCAAGCAGAAGCAGAGAGAAGAACAGGCGGAGGCTGATGGAACTGAGGGTCAGAATAATGACATTTAAACTTCATAAAAGAGATTAAATATTTAGTTAATCTAGTTGTTATTCTAAACACATTTATTTTTTAGATGCTGACAAAGTCGCATATCTGATGGGCCTGAACTCAGCTGATCTCATCAAGGGTTTGTGTCACCCAAGAGTCAAAGTCGGAAATGAGTGGGTCACCAAAGGACAGAATGTCCAGCAGGTGAAGACACTTCAGATCAACTAATAAATACCTTTGCAGTGTTTCTACTTCAAACCAACCAAAAGCTTCAAATACTTTGTAGGTGTACTATTCTATTGGTGCTCTGGGAAAGTCAGTATACGAGAAGATGTTCCTCTGGATGGTGGTCAGAATCAACCAATCTCTAGACACCAAACAGCCTCGCCAGTACTTCATTGGTGTGCTGGACATCGCTGGCTTCGAGATCTTTGATGTAAGCTGAGAGCAACTCAAAAACCTCAGCTTTTGTTGAATCGCTTTTAAGCCCATTTCAATACGTTCCACCTACAGTTCAACACCTTTGAGCAGCTGTGCATCAACTTTACTAATGAGAAGTTGCAGCAGTTCTTCAACCACCACATGTTTGTGTTGGAGCAAGAGGAATACAAGAAGGAGGGGATTGAGTGGGAGTTCATTGACTTCGGCATGGACTTGCAAGCCTGCATTGAGCTTATTGAGAAGGTTGGTATAAAATAAATAGCTGTAAATTGTAAGTAAGCCAATTTGTGTAATATTCTAATGTTCACTCTAGCCAATGGGCATCATGTCCATCCTTGAAGAGGAGTGCATGTTCCCCAAAGCCAGTGATTCAACCTTTAAAGCTAAGCTTTATGACAACCACTTGGGTAAAAACCCAAACTTCCAGAAGCCCAGGATTGTCAAGGGTAGACCAGAGGCTCATTTTGCCCTGGTCCACTATGCCGGCACTGTTGATTACAATATTTCTAACTGGCTCATGAAGAACAAGGATCCTCTCAATGAGACGGTTGTCGGTTTATACCAAAAATCTACTCTTAAAATGTTGGCTGCATTGTTTGCTAACTATGCTGGGGCCGAATCAGGCAAGTATACATTTTAAAAATGTTCAGCCATTATATAATGTTTAAAACAACTATAACAAAAAAAATTACAGCTCAGGATGGTGGAGGAAAAGGTGGCAAAGGAGGAGGTGGCAAAAAGAAGGGTTCATCTTTCCAGACTGTATCTGCGCTCCACAGGGTATGTATGAAGATTCAATCGCATTTAACTATTGTTTCTTTCAACATCTAAAGTCCTTCTGGTCAACCAACAGGAGAACTTGAACAAGCTGATGACCAACTTGAGGTCTACTCACCCTCATTTTGTGCGTTGCCTGATTCCAAATGAGACAAAGACTCCTGGAGCGATGGAGAATCCTCTGGTCATGCACCAGCTGCGCTGTAACGGTGTGCTGGAGGGCATCAGAATCTGCAGGAAGGGCTTCCCCAACAGAATCCTATATGGTGATTTCAAACAACGGTTAGTACAAAAAAAACAAGATGTCTTTGTTTTGTGATTATTGAAGTAAAATGAAGACAAACTTTCTTTGGAGTGTATGACACAGATTAAAAAAAAAAACTTTAATGCCTTATTTTTAGGTACCGCATCCTGAACCCATCAGCTATTCCTGAGGGACAGTTCATTGACAACAAAAAGGGTGCAGAAAAACTTCTGGGCTCACTGGACATTGATCACAATCAATACAAGTTGGGACACACCAAGGTGTTAACATAATAATATTTATATTAAATTACACATAATTTTAATTCACTAAGATATATCTACATTTGTATACTTTGCAACACTTCTTTCTTTTCAGGTGTTCTTCAAGGCCGGTCTTCTTGGTACGCTTGAGGAGATGAGAGATGACCGTCTTGCTCTTATCATCACTGGAATTCAGTCCAGGGCTCGTGGTTTCCTCTCAAGAATTGAGTTCCAGAAGATTGTGGAGAGAAGGTTTGATTTAGATTTTGTTCAAACTTACATGACTTAATAATAGACTGAACATGGCAATTTGTCATCAATAGAGATTCACTGCTTGTGATCCAGTGGAACGTCCGTGCTTTCATGGGAGTCAAGAACTGGCCCTGGATGAAGCTCTACTTCAAGATCAAGCCTCTGCTTAAAACTGCTGAGACTGAGAAGGAGATGGCCAACATGAAAGAAGAGTTTACCAAATTGAAGGAAGCATATGCCAAATCTGAAGCTCGTAAAAAGGAGCTTGAAGAAAAGATGGTTTCTCTTCTCCAAGAGAAGAATGACCTACAGCTTGCCGTACAGTCTGTAAGTTCAAACTGAAAAAAAAACTACATTTGGCTTAATAATCATGGTTAAATATACTCATAAAATGTGATTTCACTTATATAGGAACAAGATAATCTTGCAGATGCAGAGGAGAGATGTGAGGGTCTGATCAAAAGTAAGATCCAGCTTGAGGCCAAAGTGAAAGAGCTGACAGAGAGGGTCGAAGATGAAGAAGAGATGAATGCTGAGTTGGTAGCAAAAAAGAGGAAGCTGGAGGATGAATGTTCTGAACTCAAGAAAGACATTGACGATCTTGAGCTCACTCTTGCTAAAGTAGAGAAGGAGAAACATGCTACGGAGAACAAGGTCCGTTTTTCAAATATATCCTCTGATTCTTGAAGTGGTTATTTATTCTATTTCACTGTTATAAAGGTAAAAAACCTGACAGAAGAGATGGCAGCTTTGGATGAGATCATTGCTAAGCTGACCAAAGAGAAGAAAGCTCTTCAGGAAGCCCATCAGCAGACCCTTGATGATCTCCAGAGTGAGGAAGACAAAGTCAACACACTCACTAAAGCCAAAGCTAAGCTGGAGCAACAAGTGGATGATGTGAGGGCATAAAAAATCACCATTGAATGAAACACTGAAATTATTGTATTTATATATTTATAATTTACATTTAGCTTGAGGGTTCTTTGGAACAAGAGAAGAAGATTCGTATGGATCTTGAGAGAGCTAAAAGAAAGCTGGAGGGTGACTTGAAGCTTACTCAAGAGAATGTGATGGATTTGGAGAATGATAAGCAGCAGATGGAAGAGCGCCTAAAGAAGTAACATATATCATGAGTGAATGTTTAAAATTAAGACACAATCTTTACAATCTCGTTTGATCAGATTCATCACCGTGTTTACAGAAAAGACTTTGAAATAAGTCAGCTAAATAGCAAGATTGAAGATGAGCAAGCTTTAGAGGCCCAGCTCCAGAAGAAACTGAAAGAGCTCCAGGTAAACATTATCCTTGCTGAAGAAAAGAACAATTAGTTTGGGGTTGTATTTAGGACGATCATTGAATTCTAATCAAATGTACAGGCCCGAATTGAAGAGCTTGAGGAAGAACTAGAAGCTGAGAGAGCTGCCCGAGCCAAAGTTGAGAAACAGAGAGCTGATCTCTCCAGAGAACTGGAGGAGATCAGTGAGAGGCTGGAGGAGGCTGGTGGAGCCACCGCTGCTCAGATTGAGATGAACAAGAAACGTGAAGCTGAGTTCCAGAAGCTGCGCAGAGACCTTGAAGAGGCCACTCTGCAACATGAGGCAACTGCTGCCACCCTGAGGAAGAAACATGCCGACAGCGTGTCTGATCTGGGAGAGCAGATCGACAACCTGCAGCGAGTCAAGCAGAAGCTGGAGAAAGAGAAAAGTGAGCTCCGCCTGGAACTGGATGATGTTGTCTCCAACATGGAGCAGATTGTCAAGGCAAAGGTACAAAAACAAAACAAAACTGAGAAATCATTTAAAACAATGACTTTGAAAAAAATTAACAACTGTACATTTAATTCTGAAGGCAAATCTGGAGAAAATGAGCAGGACTCTTGAAGATCAGATGAGTGAGTACAGAACCAAAGCTGAGGAAGGTCAGCGTTCAATCAATGATTTTACCATGCAAAAAGCCAAGCTTCAAACTGAGAATGGTAAGGTTTAACTCCTGCATGATAATAGAGCAAAAAAATGGCCATATATTAACAATTTCTTTTTTTTTTTACTTCAGGTGAGCTTTCTAGACAGCTTGAGGAGAAGGATTCATTGGTCTCTCAGCTCACTAGAGGCAAGCAGTCCTACACTCAGCAGATTGAAGACCTCAAGAGACAACTGGAGGAGGAAGTCAAGGTTTTGAGATTTTTCCTGAAGACAATCCTTCTCATCCCGATACATCTTTTACTAAAGGTATTTGATCTCCAAAGGCTAAGAATGCCCTGGCCCATGCAGTCCAGTCTGCTCGTCACGATGCTGATCTGCTGAGGGAGCAGTTTGAGGAAGAGCAGGAGGCCAAAGCTGAGCTCCAGCGTAGTTTGTCCAAGGCAAACTCTGAGGTGGCTCAGTGGAGAACTAAGTATGAGACGGATGCCATACAGAGGACTGAGGAACTGGAGGAAGCCAAGTAAGAACATATGTATTAATGAATATTAGGGATTAGAAACCTGAACCCAAAGACACCTTTCTGCTTAAGTTTAAAAATGTCTTTTAAATGTTTGAAATATGGTAACTTTGCGAATAAATGTATCATATTTTGAAATACAGGAAGAAGCTGGCTCAGCGCCTGCAAGATGCAGAAGAAGCTGTGGAAGCTGTAAATGCTAAGTGCTCCTCCCTGGAGAAGACCAAGCACAGGCTGCAGAATGAGATTGAAGATCTGATGGTGGACGTGGAGAGATCCAATGCTGCTGCTGCAGCTCTGGACAAGAAGCAAAGGAACTTTGACAAGGTAATGTAAAAAATGTAATAATATGCAATATCTATTTTATAAAACAAAAATGATTAAAAGAAAACTACATATGTGGCATTATTCAGGTCCTGGCTGAGTGGAAGCAGAAATATGAGGAATCTCAGACTGAACTGGAAAGTGCTCAAAAAGAAGCTCGATCTCTGAGCACTGAACTTTTCAAACTGAAGAACTCCTACGAAGAGTCCCTGGACCACCTTGAGAGCATGAAGAGGGAAAACAAGAACCTCCAAGGTATGTGTGGGTTCAGAAGTTCAAATAGTTACTTGTCCAGAGGTATTTTAGGTATTTTTCTCTCTGGCAGAGGAAATTTCTGACCTCACTGAGCAACTTGGTGAAAGTGGAAAGAATATTCATGAGCTGGAGAAAGTTAGGAAACAATTGGAGCAGGAAAAACAAGAAATACAAACTGCTCTCGAGGAGGCAGAGGTAAAGCCTTAACCCTATAAATTTGCATCAATTTTTTAATATTGAAGAGATTTAACAAAGACTGACTGCAAACTTTCAATAATACGAAACTCACATTTTTAAAGGGTTCTCTTGAGCATGAGGAAGGCAAGATCCTCAGAGCTCAGCTGGAGTTCAATCAGGTCAAAGCTGATATCGAACGCAAGCTGACGGAGAAAGATGAGGAGATGGAGCAGGCCAAGAGGAACCAGCAGAGAGTGGTGGATACCCTGCAGAGCTCACTGGAGTCAGAGACTCGCAGCAGGAATGAAGCTCTCAGACTGAAGAAGAAGATGGAGGGAGACCTCAATGAGATGGAGATTCAGCTCAGCCAGGCAAACAGACAAGCAGCAGAAGCCCAGAAACAGCTCAAGGGTCTTCATGGACATCTCAAGGTATCATTAAAGTTTTACCAAAATAATTAAACATCATTATTAATATTTCAGGATGATGTTAATGATACTTTTTTTTTAAGGATGCCCAACTTCAGCTGGATGATGCTCTACGAGGTAATGATGATCTCAAAGAGAACATCGCTATTGTGGAGAGACGCAACAATCTGCTGCAGGCTGAACTGGATGAGCTGAGATCCCTGGTGGAGCAGACAGAGAGAGGAAGGAAACTGGCTGAGCAGGAGCTGCTGGACGTCAGCGAGAGAGTTCAGCTGCTGCATTCTCAGGTACCACACATCTGTTTCAGTAAAGCTCTTCCAATAGACCCCATCATCTAGAGAGGATCTGAATCTCCATCTACCCCATGTTCAGAACACCAGCCTGCTGAACCAAAAGAAGAAGCTGGAGGGAGATAATGGTCAGCTTCAGACAGAGGTGGAGGAGGCTGTGCAGGAGTGCAGGAATGCTGAGGAAAAAGCCAAGAAGGCCATCACTGATGCTGCCATGATGGCAGAGGAGCTGAAGAAGGAGCAGGACACCAGCGCTCATCTGGAACGCATGAAGAAGAACATGGAGCAGACCATCAAGGACCTGCAGCACCGTCTGGATGAAGCTGAGCAGATTGCCATGAAAGGTGGAAAGAAGCAGGTCCAGAAACTGGAAGCTAGGGTAAATTTTTGAGATCCAAAGAATCTTCATTAATAAGGCTTATTAAGCTTGATTGACATTGTCTTAACGTCCTATAGGTGAGAGAGCTAGAAAGTGAGGTGGAGATGGAACAGAGGAAGGCGACTGACTCTGTAAAGGGTATTCGCAAATATGAGAGACGCATCAAAGAGCTCACCTACCAGGTTAGTAAAAAAGGCAACAAATACTTTTGCTTAATTTAAGGCATGTGCTTAATCCACCAAAACGTTCATTGTTTCATAGACTGAAGAGGATCGTAAAAATCTGAGCCGTCTGCAGGACTTGGTGGACAAACTCCAGCTAAAGGTGAAGTCCTACAAGAGAGCTGCAGAAGAAGCGGTGAGACATTTTCCTTTCCCTCAAAAGAATCCATTATTAGATCAAATGCAGACTCTATTTTCACAACTCTCTAAATATTACACAGGAGGAACAGGCTAATGCTAACTTGGGCAAGTTCCGTAAGCTTCAGCATGAGCTGGATGAGGCAGAGGAGAGAGCTGATATTGCTGAATCTCAGGTCAATAAGATGAGAGCCAAGAGCCGTGATTCAGGAGGCAAGGTGAGAGTCGGTATCTTGGAAAAAACTAAAATGTAAATCTACTATGATATTATGCTAATCTGCAAACACACTCTCTTTTTCTCCTGACAGAAAGGCATTGATGAAGAGTGAATGCTGAAGTGTTCTGCCTAATCTCTTAAATACAGACTGCTGTGACGATCTCTTTTGTAGTTCAGTAGAATAAACCAGAGATGCAAATAAATAATTTGTTCTTTTGTCTTTCATCCTTTCATGAAAAAAAAAATCAATACTGCAGATAATGAAGCCCCTCCAGAACAAAAGAAAATGCTAAATGTCGAGCATTATTATTGTAAAACTGTTACAAAAAAGTACAAGGAATCCATTATTTAGAAGTCAAACTAATGGGCAATGGTGAAAAAGAAGAACAAAAAGTACTAGGCACGATGGTCATCAAGCATCTGGAATTACACGAAGACTGGTGGATGCAGATATTTTAGTTTCAAATTGTAGACTCTTTACAGCTTTACAAAATAAAAGTTTTGTTACGATTTATTAATGCTTTATGAAATTTAAAAACAATTCACATGCAGAGCATCATAACAGAAAGATTTGTTCTCCTGCAAAACCTCTAAAATGTGCAAATATATATATATATATATATATATATATATATATATATATATATATATATATATATATATGGTTCAAACAACATTACTTAAGGATTAATTAAATCAAGATTATATATTTTTAATTCACAATGGGCAATGGAAAGCAACCAAACAACCTGGCTGTAAAATAGTTTGAAAAAAAAAACATATAAATACCTATATATTATACTACTTCTAAACCTGCAGTAAACTTGGTGATACTGTGAAAATTGTAGCTGTTATCATCTGACATCACCACCAGAGGGACATACTGCCCCAAAATACATGGAACAAAGACCCAAAGGGTTTCAAGCATCTAAAGCAGTGATTTCAATTGTACTTTTTAATTTGCCCTACTACACTCTCACTTGTCCTGCTAAACTAAACTAGACATAATATCAAGAGTGTTCGATTATCAGTTAAATGTCCAGTGAAAGGTCATGTAGTGTAATTAATACATTAACTGGTGATGTACAGGGCTGTCTCGAGTGTTCAGAGGGCCCTAAGTAGAATTTTATGTGCGAATCAATGGTTGTCCAATTCTATTGTTCAGCTGTAGTGATTAATAATTGATATTTGATTGATATTTGATTAAAAACAAAAAATTAAATATTTGAAAATTTTAAATTTGTCATTGAACTTTTTAACTTTTTAAATTGAATTATGAGATTGATTGTGACCCTATGGTAGACTGGCAACCATACACTCTTGTGCTGTGGTGCCCATGACCTAATTTATGACCTAATCATGGGGGTGAACTTAACCAGATTATCTAGAGAAATAGATGACTAGAATGTCTATGGTCTGCAAAGAGGTGTTTTTTTTATCTCTTTCTTACTTTATTGGCAAAGTGTGAAGACAAAGTCTTCATAAAGATTATTTTGGTAAAAAACATTTAAGACCTATTTATGTTGCGTTTCTAAAATTAACATTTGTGTGATTATAAAGTAAACCTAATAATCCATTATTTTTTATTGCTATTCAAGCCAAATGTTTTGAACATCATTACATCTTTCTTTACTGAATAGTAAATAGAAATGAATAAATAAACGTTTTTGCTTATTCTTTGTCTTTCAACTAATTAGAAAATTATTTGACAATATTTTACTTACACTTATGCATTTAGCAGACGCTTTAATCCAAAGCGACTTACAGTTCGGGAGTAAACAAAAGCAGTTTTTTACAAGGTCAGATAAATCATATGACATACACATAGAAGACGTTTGAGCTCATACAAAAAAAATAAGTTCAGTGCTTCAGAGTTTTTTTTATTTTTTATTTTTTTTTTCTAATACCAGGCTATCAAACTGATGTATTAAAAAATAAACAAATTTAATTACAAAATCTTTTCTTAAGAAAAAATAATACATAACATTTAAAAAAACCTTTAATTTCCTGTGCCCATCATAAAGGTGGTGGCCACTGAACTCATTTGAGACAGAAAATATTTGTGACTGTTTAATAAAATATTGTGCAATTCAATTTGTTATTTATTTTTTAATAACCCTGTATATCTTCACTTTGTTCAGTTTTAAATCAACACCACATGAAGGAAATGTCTGCATCTTCTATAAAACTTTCTTTGTAATTTGATTTCATTTCTTTCTTTTAAAGTATTAATAAAAATGCAATTTTTGTAATAAAACTAGTTATTATTCACTTCAAATAATTTCATATATAGTATATATCATAACTTACATGTTTTAATTTTTGTTTCACTGACTTTTTCCAATTCACTGCAAATACAAAAAAAATCACATCCCTAAAATAATTCGAAACACTTTTTTTGAAAATATAAAAAAACGTTTGCGATTGATGTTTACATAACAAATTAATCAATCAATTAATCGATTGTACTTATTTGTTCTCAGTCTCAGTTTTAGTTATTGAAGTGTTTAAGATTATAGGTTGAGGCAGCGATATTAATAAAGAAAAAGTAGCTGTTTTCTATACCTTCATCTGTCCTCCTCCTCTCAAGATTGGTCCAGCAGGAAGCAGTGCGGACAGTCTGTGCCAGAGCCAGCAGAGCAACCTGGTAAAACCCACTGAAAGAAAAGATGAACGAAGAGGTCAAAAGCCGAGACAGTTTTTATGATTAGGAATCTCACAATAATTTTGTAGGAGAAAAAAGCGTTCTCAAAGGTTTTTGAAAGTTGGAAATTAAGGATTGTTCATTAAAGGACAATTAGTTAACTAAAGAAGAACCGTCTGAACAGGTGAAAAGTAATACCTGTGTTCTCCGCTTCCATCCCACCACTGCTTTGAGCAAGGATACCGCAGAAATGACAAGCAACTCAGTCGAAGGAGCAGAAGAATCATTGGATGCCCATGTTGGACTCTTGTCAAATCAAAGTTCAAACAGGCCCTCCTTCGGTTTCCATGAATAGCCTGCTCAGTGTTCATGATGCACAAAGGGTCAAGTCATTGACATTTTGGTGAGTTGAGACCTCAAAGTGCGAAAACAGCTGAGAATGAGGTGCCTCAGTCTCAAAAAAAAAAAGTGTGGATCACAATGTTCCACCTCGTCATAGCAAGAGATGGAGCAGGCAGCTGGAGGAAAAAAAAAAACGGGATGTTAAAGATCCATTGTTAATCCAAAGTAAAGGCCCTAAAGAGGAACTCACGCTAAACTCTAAGCTGATGTAAGCAACAGGATATCCACTTAAATAAATGTACACATTAAAACATCAGTTTGATTCAGTAATCTGATTATCAAAAGCAGAAAGGATGAATCTACAAGGACAAATTAAACAGGCTTCATAGTGTTATGACCCCAGAGGCCTGTTAACACGCAATGCTACCGTCATGACATGCACAGGGTGAAAAATTATTGTGCAGGATTAACAAAGCTACTTTTTACAATCCAGTTGCCGTCCACATACACATGCGATATACTTTAGTATTTTTGTTTTAGTATAACATTATTATGATATAATTAAACTTCCAGGTAAATAAAATAAAATCATATTATTATTAACATATGAAAAGAAAGAAATACTTAAACCTAAATTCATTCAAATTTAGCTGCGAAATAAAACAAAATCACAATTGCTTGAAAGAAAAAGTTCAGATAGAATTTAATTTATTAAGTTTGGCTTACTTTCCCTGAAAAGTTGTGCTTTTGTGATATTCAGAAATGTGATACTTAAAGGGATGTCAAAAATCTTTTTATATTTTCAGCAAAAAAAAATTACCAAAAAACAGGATGCAGTGAACGATATTTACATTAAAACAGTTTTAAATTAAATCTGCAAGCAGCAATTCAAGGACTCTCACCCCTCAGGTGCTTTAGTCTTTTGGTAGTAAGATATTTAGTAGTAAAAGTAGTAAGATATCTAGAGATTTTAACAAAGTAACTAACTTCCTGTTTGTTTTTGAAACTCACTCCAAAATACTTTTTTGTATGTCTTGGCACCTTGCATTCCAGATGTCAAACATGGTCTTGAAATAGCAGGATAAAACAGCAGAAATTGGTATACTGCCATTAGGTGGCGCTATAACTGACACTGTTGGTTGCTATGAATATTTTTTTCAGACCTTTCAGAACTCTCAAGATGCATGGCAAGTTTGAACCCGATCAGACATTGCATGGCTGAGTTATTAACAACTTCCTGTTTAAAGTAATTTAGATTTTCGACGGCTGCCTTGTGCACATAACTTATCAAAGACAAAAAAGCTTACATATGCCTTAGGATAAGAATGTGTAACTTTTAAAAAAGTACGATTTCTGGAAAATAACGGACTTCTTGTCGAGTTTGCTAACACAATGTACATTATTTGTTTTTAGGTCTTGGTATACTACACATGTGTGCCAAGTTTTATTCGCGTATGACAAACTGTTAGCACACCATGAGCTAAAATGCATTAGTTGCACTATGGAGCCATTTTTGAATACTCACTTATCGAACCCCAATCAGATTTAAATTTTCACCAGTTAATGCGTCTACAAAATTTGGTGACTTTTTGAGCAGGTTTAGACCCTCAAAAATGAGCAGAAAGCGACGAAACAATAATACCCTGAGCAAATACAATAGGGATCTATGCACCACCGTTTCTTGTTTTCAAATGAGCAGACGACATAGAAACTTGAATAAAACAGAAAAAAGGTGATGATGCGATAATACAATCTGTGTTTTACCATTATCTTGTACCTTTACATCTATTTTGAGCCAATATATAGGACTGTTTTGAACCAAGATAGTAGAAACAATTTTTTTATTATATACAAAGCAGGACCATACTCTGAAGATTTTGAAGTATAACAATTGTTTTAATACATTAATTTGAACTTTGAAGTGCTAGAATGACAATAGAGTCCATTTAAAGGTGATATGAACGAGATTTTCCAGCCCCTTGACAACAGTCTGAAACAAAAGCAGTGTACACAATGCACAGGTATGCGTCTTAACAACTTTACTTTGATTCTATTATTGTTAAAAGGATCATGTGCTGATAATCCTCATGTTAAAGGATCCCATCTTAATAAAGATGAGCCACTTGCAACAATTCACACCACAGTGTATCCAGCACAGAGAACAGCTGCTGAAGCCTTCACAGAACCCAGAAACCCTATACAGCTGTCTGAGACACTCAGCAGTGACTAGAGAAGATGAGAGAAATGTTCTATGGTTATCTTTGTCCTCAAGGATAGAGGAAGAACAATGGCTTGTCAACAAGAAGAGTGAGAGGTTGAGGTCTTGCAGTATATGCCATGACAATTGTACAGGAGACTTCACGAAACAAAGGGGCAGCTGTCTGCTGTCTGATGTTTCCTTCTATAGACGGACCTGAATTATGTCTCACATTTGTCTTCTGGAATCTTCTTGTGTTTGGCTGTATCAAGTAATGGCGCGAAACAAGAGCAAAAATGAATTTGATTTCGCACCCAAGTGAACAAAAAAAGGGAAGATTTGCCAACATTGATTAATTAAATTAATAGGTTTGACAAAAGTCTTATATAAGAGGATAACTTTCTCTGCCAAACATCTGCAAATGTATTAGCCTCCTTTAACAATCAGATGCATATCTTCAAAGTATTCAGAGAAGACAATGTGGAGGCTGAGAATGACAATTGCAATTCTTGCAACATAGCAGACCAGCCTCACATTTCTCAGATGTCAAGAGGTGTCCTGCTCTATTTGGAAGAAATCCAAAATAGACTGTTGTTCTTTCTGACCTGAGAACCCGTCGTAAAAGATGTTCCTAATGAGGGTGCTGTTGATCAATCTTTCAAGCAGCAAGGGTGTTCTTTTGTCCTTTAAGCCTATTGTTACACCCCACCATATATGTCGATTGCTCATGAACTTACTGCACCATCCAATCATCTGGAGGTTTGTTTTGCAGGACCAGGGTTGGGCATCCTATAGAAACCACCTTTTTGGGATAAGTTATTCCCTTTAAAACGCTGGAATCAAATCTGGAGGTACACAACACCCAGGACACCACAAGGTAAGCCTCCATGCTGACAGAACAAAGAAGATCTGAAGTTTGTCTAGCGGCGTGAATAAGAGGAAATTCTCAATCCTTCTTTCATTTTTCTTTCTTTCAAGAATTGGATTTCTTGGTTTGTGTCTGGTAAGCTATTATACCATACATATATAGTTTATGGAATTTCAATGATGTATTATCTAATTTATGATATTTAAAATAAAGTGAGATTTTGTCATCTTTGCCTCAGTTTGCTTGAAAGATGGGTGACGCATTGATGGAGGAGTTTGGGGCGGCTGCTCCGTTCTTACGGAAGTCAGACAAGGAGCGTCTGGAAGCCCAGACTCGCCCCTTTGACATTAAGAGGGAATGCTTTGTGCCGGACCCAGAGGTTGAGTACGTCAAAGCCACCGTCACCAGTAGAGATGGTGATAAAGTCACCGTTGATACTGAGTTTGGGAAGGTATGGATCTTTTCTTAATCGGGATCTCATGAAGTTAAGCCAGTTATCAGCTGTCCATACTCTTCAATGAATTAGAAATAGGAAATCGGTGACTTTGTTTAAAGGATCAAAATGTAAATGGAAACAATTAGAATGCAGACATTATTTGAAATATAAATGTAGATTTAGTCTTGAAATATGAGTTTAGATTTAAGGATTCAGCTGTTCAATACAATGATTCACAACAGTTTATTGGGAACCAAACCAATGTCTCACATATAATTGAAAAAGTAGATATTTTTGTGATAATCAAAAAGAATTCTATAGAGTGGGAGGAGGTGACGTCACATCTGGATGGATTGGGCAGAGCTGCCATTTTGTTAGTAATCTTAGATTCCACTAGGTGTCGAGCTTGGCTTTGTTTTGTATCTTGTCCAATAAAAATAATTATTCTTTATTCTTAATAATTATTCAATTATTTACTTGTAACTGTACCATACTTTGCAATTGCATATATTATGTCATCAAAACAGTCCAATGTGATGATTGAGCTCTCACAGTTTGTAGGTCAGTAGGTGATTTGAAGCTTTTGAACTGCAACAGCATTTGCTTTTTCCAAAAACAATGTAATTAACAATATCACGATTCGTATTAGGTGGTAGTGCCTTTAGGTCTCGTCCATTCATGATTTGGCATTTAACATGGCTCTAACTGATTTCTTTCACTTGGCTAAATAATGATGATTACCAGCTTTATTTGGTTTCTCATTATAGCCAATTGTTCTGTAATATTTTCCTTTGTGAGTTGATTTTGAAAATGAAAAAATAAACAACTATTACTAACAAAAAAACAATAAGAAAACCAATAAATTTCAGTTTTTGTTTCTTTGTAGGGGTCGCTCTGTTTAATGAGTAACCTTGTGAATAAATGGTAATAAACCTTGCAAATATGGCAGACGCAATGATGTCACTTTATAACATAATAAATATAATAAATTGTTATTTATTGACAAAAATTAAATAGCAATTTAGAGCAGACTTAGAGAGTGACATCTATATTGTTTATTTTTGACGACTCTGAGAAAAAAACAATATTGACAACTCTTGAATGATGATGGATTTTTATAATTAACTTTGTCCTCACTCTTTTGGCTTGTGAACCACTAAGTACATAAAATGACCAAGTAAAATATCTACCTACCCAATAAAAAATATCTACCTACTATAAAAATGCAAAACATATGCTAGTTTTGCTTGCATCAATACAAAAACCCATATTACACAGTACAACTCAGCTATAGACCAGTATATTTTTGCCATTGTTTTGTCTTTACTTTACAAAGGAATCTCGTAAGCTTGCTACAGTTTTGCAGCACTTGCATGCATGTTCAGGCAGAGTGACTCATGTCATAAAAGGACTGATACCAGATTGGCTGATTCATACGTCAATCAAATGACGTGAGGACGAATGATTGGCTGACATATTCTTAATTATATGTCTAATTGTTAATGCCATTAAATATACCCACGCCACCTTTGCTATCGACTGATCAGCCTGGTGTACACTGTTTATATAACATTGTTGGTTTTGATGTCATTCACCGTGTGCTTAGCGGTTTTTAAACATGTATTGAGAACTCATAAAGAGAGAAATTTCTTTTAGGCCGATAAAAAACGAGTTCTCGCAAGTAACAGCATCAACATGCATTGCAAATACTTTTCTGATCTTATTAGATGTATTTACAGAATATTCCTAAAAAGAACATTTAACACATTTTTATAAAATTACTATGAATTGTATTTTTTAGACTGAACTGCACTAATTTATTTTGTTGTATTTTACAGACTCTTACTTTAAAGGACTGCGATGTGCATCCTCAGAACCCGCCAAAGTTTGATAAAATTGAGGACATGGCGATGTTCACCTTCCTCCATGAGCCCGCTGTGCTGTTTAACCTCAAAGAGCGTTACGCAGCCTGGATGATCTACGTGAGCTATAAATTAATAAACACCAAGTCCCTGAAGCTAATAAGACTCAACCTGTTCATCTGTAACGTTCCAGACCTACTCTGGGCTCTTCTGTGTCACTGTCAACCCCTACAAGTGGCTGCCAGTGTACGACTCCTCTGTGGTCAAAGCCTACAGAGGAAAGAAGAGGACTGAGGCCCCTCCACACATCTTCTCCATCTCTGATAACGCCTACCAGTACATGCTCTCAGGTGAGAACTATATTTTGTCTCATTTTACAAACTACATCTCTAATTTTTATTTGTAAACCTAACAGACAGAGAGAACCAGTCTGTCCTGATCACGTAAGTGATTTTCACAAAAGTTCTGAGTGCTTTTAAACGGATAAATTCGTTGAACTTATAAAATGTTCATCTTTTTACACACAGTGGAGAATCTGGTGCCGGAAAGACTGTGAACACCAAAAGAGTAATCCAGTACTTTGCTAGTATTGCTGCTGTCACTGGGAAAAAGGACAGTGCTTCAGAAAAAAAGGTGATAAATTATTGATGGTGTGTAAAATGTGTTGAAATTTCTAAACAAAAAAACACTTTGCTCTCTCTAGGGTACGCTGGAGGATCAAATCATCCAAGCCAACCCTGCTCTTGAGGCTTTTGGTAATGCTAAGACCATCAGGAATGACAACTCCTCCCGATTTGTAAGTCACTACATATACTGAAAATGTGTAAGAATGAAGTATTTTGGAGTCTTAATAATGAGATTTTTATTACTTAACAAACAGGGTAAATTTATCCGTATTCATTTTGGTGTGAGTGGAAAACTGGCCTCAGCAGATATTGAAACTTGTGAGTATGCTTTTATTGACTACGGTTGTAAATAGAACAATGTAGCACAAAAATGACCATTCTTCTATTTTAGATCTGCTGGAGAAGTCTAGAGTAACCTTTCAGCTCAAGGCTGAGAGAGACTATCACATCTTCTACCAGATCCTGTCTCAAAAGAAACCGGAGCTGTTGGGTAGGTTTAGATGTAGATCAGACATACAATTTATGTCATATATATGATATAATGTTATACATTTCTTCTAACTATATAAGCATGATGTATCTAACATATTTCTTTCAATCTTTACAGAGATGCTCCTCATCACAAACAATCCATATGACTACTGCTATATCTCCCAAGGAGAGACACAAGTGGCCTCTATAGATGATTCTGAGGAGTTGCTGTTAACTGATGTTAGTGGAATAATTCCAGTTTAAAAATATAGAAAGTCAATGTTTTACAAAGAAATTAACAAATGTAAACTAACTTTCTTTTTTACCACACTGTTTTCAAACGGCAGGAAGCTTTTGATGTGCTGGGGTTCACACCGGATGAAAAGACCGGCATTTACAAGATGACTGGTGCCATCATGCACTATGGCAACATGAAGTTCAAGCAGAAGCAGAGAGAAGAACAAGCTGAGGCTGATGGCACTGAAGGCAAGTGATGTATTCTTTGATTAACAGCTTACCAATGTTATTATTTTGCTTGAAAATTCAACAAAAACTAACTTTGCTTGGTTTTTGTCATAAGATGCTGACAAAGTTGCATATCTGATGGGTCTGAACTCAGCTGATCTCATCAAGGGTTTGTGTCACCCAAGAGTCAAAGTCGGAAATGAGTGGGTCACCAAAGGACAGAGTGTCCAGCAGGTGAAGACACTTCAGATCACACATCTGATGATTATATTTGCCATAATTGTAACTAGTTGTAACCAACAACTTTCCAGGTCTACTATTCAATTGGTGCTCTGGCAAAGTCGGTATACGAGAAGATGTTCCTCTGGATGGTGGTCAGAATCAACCAATCTCTAGACACCAAACAGCCTCGCCAGTACTTCATTGGTGTGCTGGACATCGCTGGCTTCGAGATCTTTGATGTAAGCTGACAGCAACTCAAAAACCTCAGCTTTTGTTGAATCGCTTTTAAGCCCATTTCAATATGTTCCACCTGCAGTTCAACACCTTTGAGCAGCTGTGCATCAACTTCACTAATGAGAAGTTGCAGCAGTTCTTCAACCACCACATGTTCGTGCTGGAGCAAGAGGAATACAAGAAGGAGGGGATTGATTGGGAGTTCATTGACTTCGGCATGGACTTGCAGGCTTGCATTGAGCTTATTGAGAAGGTGGGGTTTTCCGTCACATTGCTTCAGTTTTGTGATTTTCATTTTCCTACAAGCACAGCATTTTATTTATCAATGTGCTTTGTTGCCTGCAGCCCATGGGTATCATGTCCATCCTTGAAGAGGAGTGCATGTTCCCCAAAGCTACAGATCAAACTTTCAAGTCTAAGCTTTATGACAACCACTTGGGTAAGAACCCAACTTTCCAGAAGCCCAGGATTGTCAAGGGTAAACCAGAGGCTCATTTCTCCCTGGTCCACTATGCCGGCACTGTTGATTACAATATTTCTAACTGGCTCGTGAAGAACAAGGATCCTCTCAATGAGACTGTGGTCGGACTCTTCCAAAAGTCAACAGTAAAGCTGTTGTCTTTCCTGTTTGCGGGTTATGCTGGCGCAGATTCAGGTGTGCTCTTATTTTCATTAGAAAGTTTCTCGCTTGATTTCAACTAGGACAATCAGAATAACCCTTGGTTAATCATTTCACACATCCTTATTTTAGCCCAAGAAGCCAAGGGCGGTAAAGGAGGTGGAAAAAAGAAGGGTTCTTCTTTCCAGACTGTGTCTGCTCTCCACAGGGTAAGGGTTGTTGAAAATATATTCATTATGAATTTTATAAAATTCCATGGATTTTAATTTTGTGGTTCATTTGTTCAACCAACAGGAGAACTTGAACAAGCTGATGACCAACTTGAGGTCTACTCACCCTCACTTTGTGCGTTGCCTGATTCCAAATGAGACAAAGACTCCTGGAGCGATGGAGAATCCTCTGGTCATGCACCAGCTGCGCTGTAACGGTGTGCTGGAGGGCATCAGAATCTGCAGGAAGGGCTTCCCCAACAGGATCCTCTATGGAGATTTCAAGCAGAGGTAAAAACCTGCATAAGTGAACAAATAATTAAGTAAAACTCACTTTTAATAAACGCATGGTAAAAAGTTCATTTTCTTGTCAGATACCGTATTCTGAACCCTTCAGCTATCCCAGAGGGACAGTTCATTGACAATAAGAAAGCTGCAGAGAAACTCCTGGGCTCACTGGACATTGATCACACCCAGTACAAGTTAGGACACACAAAGGTGTTCTTCAAGGCTGGTCTTCTTGGTACTCTTGAGGAGATGCGAGATGACCGTCTTGCTCTCATCATCACTGGCATCCAAGCAAGAGCTCGTGGTATTCTTTCAAGAATTGAGTTCCAGAAAATTGTTGAGCGCAGGTCCGATTTAATTTTGAGATTCGAGACATCCGTCGGTGAAAGATAACACTAATCTCATGTTGATTAATGTTACAGAGATTCACTGCTTGTGATCCAGTGGAACGTTCGTGCTTTCATGGGAGTCAAGAACTGGCCCTGGATGAAGCTCTACTTCAAGATCAAACCTCTGCTTAAAACTGCTGAGACTGAGAAGGAGATGGCCAACATGAAGGAAGAGTTTACCAAATTGAAGGAAGCATATGCCAAATCTGAAGCTCGTAAAAAGGAGCTTGAAGAAAAGATGGTTTCTCTTCTCCAAGAGAAGAATGACCTACAGCTTGCCGTACAGTCTGTAAGTTTAATCTGAAAAAAGATACATTTGGCATAATAATAAAAAATAACATACTTATAAAATGTGATTCCACTTATATAGGAGCAAGATAATCTTGTAGATGCTGAGGAGAGATGTGAGGGTCTGATCAAAAGTAAGATCCAGCTTGAGGCCAAAGTCAAAGAGCTGACAGAAAGATTGGAAGATGAAGAAGAGATGAATGCTGAGTTGGTAGCAAAAAAGAGGAAGCTGGAGGATGAATGTTCTGAACTCAAGAAAGACATTGACGATCTTGAGCTCACTCTTGCTAAAGTGGAGAAGGAGAAACATGCTACGGAGAACAAGGTAAAAAAAGATTTTTTTCAGGTGTGCCTATGGAAATATAGTTTTTTCCATTAAGCTAAAATGACACTTTCTTAGGTGAAAAACCTTACAGAGGAAATGTCAGCATTAGATGAAATAATTGCTAAGTTGACCAAGGAGAAAAAGGCTCTACAGGAGGCCCATCAACAAACCCTTGATGATCTCCAAAGTGAGGAAGACAAAGTCAATACACTCACTAAAGCCAAAGCTAAGCTGGAGCAACAAGTGGATGATGTAAGTATAGTGAAATCTTGTATTAAACATCTTGTTTTGTGAAATAAGGCACATAACAATAAAATGTTATCTACAACAAGCTTGAGGGATCCCTGGAGCAAGAAAAGAAGCTTCGCATGGATCTTGAGAGGGCAAAGAGAAAGCTGGAGGGGGATTTAAAATTGACCCAGGAAAGCATCATGGATTTAGAAAATGATAAACAGCAACTGGAGGAGAAGCTAAAGAAGTAAGAACATTTCACTTAAGTCTAATAGATTCCTGAATGCTGTGGATATAAACATCAATTATGGCACATACTTATTTTCCTTACAGGAAGGACTTTGAAATTGGCCAACTCAACAGCAAAATTGAGGATGAGCAAGCACTTGGTGCTCAGCTTCAAAAGAAACTGAAGGAGCTGCAGGTGAGTTGAAACCATTACATGAGATTATCCCACTTAAATTTAATTGAATTTTTAATCAAACCATCAATTTCTAGGCCCGAATTGAAGAGCTTGAGGAAGAACTGGAAGCTGAGAGAGCTGCCCGAGCCAAAGTTGAGAAACAGAGAGCTGATCTCTCCAGAGAACTGGAGGAGATCAGTGAGAGGCTGGAGGAGGCTGGTGGAGCCACCGCTGCTCAGATTGAGATGAACAAGAAACGTGAAGCTGAGTTCCAGAAGCTGCGCAGAGACCTTGAAGAGGCCACTCTGCAACATGAGGCAACTGCTGCCACCCTGAGGAAGAAACATGCCGACAGCGTGGCTGATCTGGGAGAGCAGATCGACAACCTGCAGCGAGTCAAGCAGAAGCTGGAGAAAGAGAAGAGTGAGCTGAAGCTAGAGCTTGATGATGTGGTCTCCAACATGGAGCAGATCGTCAAGGCAAAGGTTAGTGGTAACCAAGAAAAAAAAATCACAACCAATATTAAGATGTTGTACAGCAAATCACTTGTGCAAAATTTATAATGCTATCTAGAGCAATCTGGAAAAAATGTGCAGAACTCTTGAAGATCAGATGAGTGAGTACAGAACCAAAGCCGAGGAAGGCCAGCGTACAATCAATGATTTCACCATGCAAAAAGCCAAGCTTCAAACTGAGAATGGTAAGGTTTAATTCTAGATTATCAAATATTACAGTTCTAAAATTGGCATTTGTTTTGTTTTTTTTTTTTACTTCAGGTGAGCTTTCTAGACAGCTTGAGGAGAAGGATTCCTTGGTCTCTCAGCTCACTAGAGGCAAGCAGTCCTACACTCAGCAGATTGAAGACCTCAAGAGACAACTGGAGGAGGAAGTCAAGGTTTTGAGATTTTTCCTGAAGGCAATCCATCTCTTCCCTTTACATCTTTTACTAAAGATATTTGATCTCCAAAGGCTAAGAATGCCCTGGCCCATGCAGTCCAGTCTGCTCGTCACGATGCTGATCTGCTGAGGGAGCAGTTTGAGGAAGAGCAGGAGGCCAAAGCTGAGCTCCAGCGTAGTTTGTCCAAGGCAAACTCTGAGGTGGCTCAGTGGAGAACCAAGTATGAGACGGATGCCATACAGAGGACTGAGGAGCTGGAGGATGCCAAGTAAGAACATAAATGAAAATACACTGGAGCATTTATTCTGAAGCTGTGTAAGTACAAATTTCTACTTCATATCCACTATCAAAATTAGAAAAAAACTGGCTCAACGTCTCCAAGAAGCAGAAGAGGCTGTGGAAGCTGTAAATGCTAAGTGCTCCTCCCTGGAGAAGACCAAGCACAGGCTGCAGAATGAGATTGAAGATCTGATGGTGGACGTGGAGAGATCCAATGCTGCTGCTGCAGCTCTGGACAAGAAGCAAAGGAACTTTGACAAGGTAATGTAAAAAATGTAATAATATGCAATATCTATTTTATAAAACAAAAATGATTAAAAGAAAACTACATATGTGGCATTATTCAGGTCCTGGCTGAGTGGAAGCAGAAATATGAGGAATCTCAGACTGAACTGGAAAGTGCCCAGAAAGAGTCTAGATCTCTGAGCACTGAACTCTTCAAACTGAAGAACTCATATGAGGAGGTTCTTGATCATCTTGAGACAATGAAAAGAGAGAACAAGAACCTCCAAGGTGAGAGATTTTTGATTAACAGCAACATGAGCGACTGTTATCTTTAGCATATTTAATTAATCATGTATTTTCTTTGTAACAGAGGAAATTTCTGACCTCACTGAACAACTTGGAGAGTCTGGAAAGAGCATCCATGAGTTGGAGAAAATCAGAAAGCAGCTGGAGCAAGAAAAAGCTGAAATTCAGACAGCTTTGGAGGAGGCTGAGGTAACAAAAAAACTATTCATTATTTCCCAATACTTTAAGAATAATTTAGAACCATTTAATTCAAAATTTCTTCCAACATTATAGGGTTCTCTTGAGCATGAGGAAGGCAAGATCCTCAGAGCTCAGCTGGAGTTCAATCAGGTCAAAGCTGATATCGAACGCAAGCTGACGGAGAAAGATGAGGAGATGGAGCAGGCCAAGAGGAACCAGCAGAGAGTGGTGGATACCCTGCAGAGCTCACTGGAGTCAGAGACTCGCAGCAGGAATGAAGCTCTCAGACTGAAGAAGAAGATGGAGGGAGACCTCAATGAGATGGAGATTCAGCTCAGCCAGGCTAACAGACAAGCAGCAGAAGCCCAGAAACAGCTCAAGGGTCTTCATGGACATCTCAAGGTATCATTAAAGTTTTATTTCATTTTATTCATTATATTCTAAAAAGAAATCCAGAATTGTTCTACACTATTTACATTTGCAATTCATGCACCTCACAGGATTCCCAGATGCAGCTGGATGATGCTCTGCGTGGTAATGATGATCTCAAAGAGAACATCGCTATTGTGGAGAGACGCAACAATCTGCTGCAGGCTGAACTGGATGAGCTGAGATCCCTGGTGGAGCAGACAGAGAGAGGAAGGAAACTGGCTGAGCAGGAGCTGCTGGACGTCAGCGAGAGAGTTCAGCTGCTGCATGCCCAGGTAAATTTCAAAAGGATGTATAATACACTTAGCCAATTATCATTGTTTTTGCCATTGAGAGTGGTAACAAATAATGATGCAAATTATTTCAATGACAGAACACCAGTCTGCTGAACCAAAAGAAGAAGCTGGAGGGAGATAATGGTCAGCTTCAGACAGAGGTGGAGGAGGCTGTGCAGGAGTGCAGGAATGCTGAGGAAAAAGCCAAGAAGGCCATCACTGATGCAGCCATGATGGCAGAGGAGCTGAAGAAGGAGCAGGACACCAGCGCTCATCTGGAACGCATGAAGAAGAACATGGAGCAGACCATCAAGGACCTGCAGCACCGTCTGGATGAAGCTGAGCAGATTGCCATGAAAGGTGGAAAGAAGCAGGTCCAGAAACTGGAAGCTAGGGTAAGCACATGAATGCTTTTTTTATCATATACATAAACGAACACTAAAACTAAGTTTCTGGCATCTACAAAAATATTTTTGTGTTTGCAAGGTGAGAGAGTTGGAAAATGAAGTGGAGCTGGAACAGAGAAAATCAAGCGAGTCTGTGAAAGGAGTCCGTAAATATGAGAGACGCATCAAGGAACTCACCTACCAGGTCATTGTTTTGTAGATTATTTGTAATATTGTTCTTCATTTAAGAACCAATACAAATAAAAGCGAATCAATGCTGATAATGCTCTCCTTGCAGACTGAGGAGGACCGCAAGAATTTGGCTCGTCTACAAGACCTTGTGGACAAACTGCAGCTGAAGGTCAAATCCTACAAGAGAGCTGCAGAGGAGGCGGTGAGTAAAAATAACATTCAGTTGAAGCACGGCAATTTGTTTATTATTAAAAAAAAACTTGGTGATGAAGTTCAATAGTTAACTAGATGACTTCTGCAAAATTTGATGTTGGCTTGTTATTTTAAAAAACAATTTAAATGTTGCCAATGCCACAGCAAGCAACATAAACCAACCCACATGTCTTTGTGATATTCATAAGCTGAGATAAAGATTTACCAAATTGGTTGTCTGGTTTCTATGGAGAAGTCCATGCCATAATATAATGTTTCCCACTGTATTGCAAGTGAAATAAACCAACCTCCATGTCTTTATCATATTATGATATACATTTAAGAGAGATTAATAAAATGTTGGCTTTTATAAGAAAAAAAATTGTTTGCTTGTTTTTTTTTTTTTTAATTACTAGCGTTTCTTATCACCATATTGGTCTGTTGTCTGTATTTCAGGAGGAACAGGCTAATGCTAACTTGGGCAAGTTCCGTAAGCTTCAGCATGAGCTTGATGAGGCAGAGGAGAGAGCTGATATTGCTGAATCTCAGGTCAATAAGATGAGAGCCAAGAGCCGTGATTCAGGATCCAAGGTAAATTTTATGGAATTCTATATGAACCATTCTTCATTGTTGATTACAGTAATTACCAAACCGAGTTTTGGTTGTCTTTAGAAGATATTTTTTATTCACAAGTCCTGGTGTCATACTAGCACAAAAAATAATAGGAATACAACTACACAATAGTCCAAAAACACATTTAAAATGCATTATTAATAGCGATGAGGAAAAAAACTTACCTTATTCTTTTTTTTCTCTACTTACAGAAAGGACATGATGAAGAGTAACAACCCAGTGTACATTTCTTGCTCGTAGTGAAGCCATTCTTGTACTGGCCCTGGTGTGTAATAAAATATGCAATTGTGAATAATTGTCTTTCTTTAATATCTTCATACTATTATTTGGGCCGATTCGTTCTATGATTTGCTGAACATGAGGGTTAAATGATGTGGAAGAAATTTTTGAAAACGTTTATGTGACATGGAAATTAATTGACTAACTAGTAACATTTTCAATAAAATAGAGAATTAAATTGCAATGAACATATATATGATTATGGTAAAATGTGTTTGATCAAATGTGTCTCACATGACCGGCGGAGTGAAGCCAAACAGCGATACAAGACTGGGAAAAAGCTGGACATAAAAAAATATTTCCTCAGAAAGTACGACACTTCCACAAACGGTTTTAATCATTTCTCTTTGCAGTGAACAAACAAAAAAAGTTTTTTTTTCGTATGGTTCATGATGGCTTCTTTGAACACATTACATGAATTGAATAAGTCAATCTATGTAAATAAATGTATCCAAACTCGCGCCGATGGCAACTCGCATGTTCTTTGAAGAAACGTTAAGTTAACTTTTTTTGTTGTTGTTTACGGACAAACGGTCAAATCATAGGTTAACCTGAGGAAAAGAATTCTTGAGCAATTAAAAAAATGTATTTATTTGTTTTGAAATATATTAACGCGAAACCGTTTTACTCACTGGTTCTTCCATAAAGTAACGAGAGTAACATCGAGTCGTGGGGGTTATTGGCCATTAATAACGGTCACCTGCCGACCGTTACCAGCACTAATGCGCATGCTCAGACATTAAATCAAACACATTAAGGAAGTTTACGTTTCGCTAAATGTATTACGATAATTACCTAGGGAAATTAAAAAAAAAGGATAAAGATAATAACCGAAACACAAAAAATTAAAAAGGATAAAGAAAAGGCATAGCATCATATAAAAGCCCATTTGAAAACAAAATGTAATAAAGCACAGATAAAAGATTACACGAAAAGTTATATATAAAACAGTAAGGCTTGAAACCATGAAGCAATCAAATTAACTCTTATATAAACATATTTTCACTTTCACTGGTGGCACATGATGTCATAATTCTTAGTATTTTAAATGCACATACTATTTTATGCAGTAAATAAACAATCCTTCCACAAATGGAATTACTGGTCATTCATTTTAATCAATGAACAAAATGAATTTAAATCAAATCAATATTTGATGTAACCATCCTTTGCCAATTTTTCTATGTACACTAGCACACCGTTTTTAATAAACCTGGCTGGTAGGTTATTTGAAACATATAGGCAAATTTACAGCAGATCCTCTGTGGATTTATCTTTCTCACATCCTTCATGTAATCCCAGATAGACTCAATGATAATAGATAAGTAGATAATCACCCTCTCTTCCCCTGGTGCATGACTCCATGTTGAGTAGCATGGATTTACTTGAGACGATTTTCTCAAAAACCTAATGATTTCTCAATTTATCATTGAACAAATACCTATGAATTGTCATTAACTTTAAGTTATTGGCTCTTCGGCAAGTTGAAGAGCTATTAAGCCACAGCCAGGAGGTGCTTTTCCTCAATGCATAATTAATTGGAAGTGACTCCAGAAATGAGCAGGACCTGAAAAAAAACATGGGCTGCAAGCTGGCGCAGTGGGTAGCACTGTGGCCTTGAAGTTAGAAGGTTGTCAGTTCGAGGCTTACTGGTGACCTTCCCGGAAGGAGATGCATGTCTCTCTGTGCTTGCGTGAGTTTCCTTCGGGTACTCTGGTTGCTCCCACAATCCCAAAAACATGCAGTTAGGTTAATTTAAATTCCTCTTAGGTGTGAATGTTGCCCTGTGATAGACTGGTGACCTGTAGAGGGTGTACCAGTGCCACTCACCTAATGTGTGATGGAGACCCAGTGACCCCAAAAGTAAAGGAATGGATGAAAAAAAAAACATGATTCCATTAGTTTTGTGCATTTAGATCTCTACATTTGACCTTCATGAACACCCTGAAAGGGGTGAATTTTTTACATTTGTTGAAAATGTATTAAGCCTTAAAGTTTTGCATAATTAAGGGTGTGGTCTTTTGAGAGGCTCAGATGCATCTTTGCTACATCCCCGTCCCCGTGCCTATTTTCGATTTCTGTGAAGTGATGCACTGTGAAGTGAAGGCGATGACTGTGGTGATGCCCTCTCTCAGACTCTTTTGACTTTGCCAGAAAACACAGACAACACAGACACTTCGTCCATTTTATATACAGTCAATAGTCAAAGTTTAAAATTGAATATTAGTCTGCTTCTAATGACAAAGTGTGCCCATCAAAGTGTGGAAGTCGAAAAGGAGCCGTTTGGGACAGGCCCTGAGTGAAATTTGGTCATTTTCATTATATCTTTAAATGTTGTAGCAAAATGTTACTAAAACTGGGTAATTTTCAAAGTCATTAATGAGATAAAATCGAAAAATATATGTTGTTGTTCACACGTTATGGACGTGTTTTAATAATAATGTATGTTGACCTTTTAACATACATGGTTGTGTTCAGTCTGTTCGAGGTAAGTTGTGCCTCAACAGGGCCATCTTCAAAGGAACAGTCTCCGCTTTAGGACGCACCCTTGTTAGTAGTCGTTAGCACGCATGCGTCCTGATCGCCGTTTATTCCCCACTGCGCATGCTTGTCCTGCTGGAGCATGCGTATTAAAGATCTCCAGGAGTAGACTCCGGAGGCGCGAGTTTGTGTGTAGTTTTGTGTATTTTTGTGTAGTTGTTGTCGGTCATTAGCACAGAGACAAGTTAAATGTAGAAGCGGAGCAGAATGGCGGGTGTGTAGTGCTCAACAAACACACACAAGCACAAACACACACCTGGATAAGCTCAGAGACTCACAAACACTCCGACGCTAATTGTGTTGTGCTTTTTCAGATCTCTCTCTGCTACAGGACTCCCAGGAGGTCGCGGAGTGCTGTGAGTCTTTCCATCTATATGTATGATTAGCGTTAGCATGTCAGCTGTGTTTGATCATGTCACGTGACCCACGGTAAACTTCTCATATGTGATGGTCTGGTCGTCTCATGCCTGAATGTTTGTACAGAGCTCACTCATACAAGAACGCACTACACTCACTGGTTGTGTGGGAACTGCATTAAGTTCTGTTTTGTATTAATGATGCAATTGGTTTGTCTCCAGTGCTGGACTTTGTCTCTCAAGATGAGTTACTGACTCCTCTGGGCCGAATTGACAAATACATTAGCAGCGAGAACGTCTTCAACAGGTACATAACTTACTAGCCACTATAAACCATACATTTGCTAGAATCTGTTCACAAGTTTCTACAGGTCCTTATGCTACTGTTCCCTTTCTGTGTTCCAGGCAAATGGTGGCCCGTAGCCTCCTCGACACTCTCCGAGCTGTCAGCGAAGATGAGCGCGAGTGTGTGGCAGTGCTGGAGAAAATCAACAGACTCGCAGATGATTCTGGTACGGATTTCTGGTTCTTGGACTCTTTCCCAGTGTCTGAAATCAAATACGCCCATTAATCAGTTTTAATTGTGTTGGACCTACAAGTATCTGGAAAAGTAAGGTTACTCAAAAGAAAGTATGCTGAAGCCTTTGAGGAAACATAGAGTAAATGAACTGCCTTTGATGTTTTAACTTATTCCCCAGAGCCGACGGTTCGAGCCGAGTTGATGGAGCAGATCCCCCACATCGCTCTCTTCATCTTGGAGAACCAAAACCTCCTACAGAACCAAAACCAAGAGCAGGAGCAGATTCTGCCTCTGGCATTCTCCAGGATCTTGCTCCCTGTGCTTCTGCGTTGCCTTAATGACCAAAATAACCTGGTGAGAAAGAGAGCAAGGGCTTGAAACTCTTTTAAATCAGAACCATTGACTTAATATAATATGGATGCCCTCTGTGTAAAGTCACCCCCATAGGTTTTCGCAGAAGGCAAATGTAGCTCAAAGTTTGGAAAATCAACCACTTACTTGTTGGCTAAACAACATTGCCAGAGAGTCAAAATGGGCAAGGGGTGGAAAGGCTGGGAAGCAGGGCAGGAAATGGGCATTGCGAAGATGCCTGAGTGGCTCAAGGTTTAAACCTGAGATGTTAGTCATTGCTGTAACTGAACAAACCACTCCCTTAAAACCCCTCAGAGTTGTTATGAAGGCTAAACACCGGGCCGAATTGAGATTCACACAACTTCGGATGGCTTCTCAGTCGGGTGCTCTTGCGTTGAGGAAAGACTGCTTATCAAATTGACAAATGTGGAGAAAAGATTTGTGGAGCGCTATTTCTTTCCTATATGAAGGCACTATGAAAATGTGTGATGTTAACCACCAAGCAGTTTTTTTATGTCCTACTAACATCAAAAGAGCCAGCTTTCATTGGTCATTCTCTTCGCAAAACAAAAAATCAGATATGGCAGTCCAAAACTTTTTTTAACTGGCATTGGTGCCCATGGTTTTAGATCGAGGTGCGTTGTCTCACGAAATTTTGTAACGGAAATTCGGATCTGCGGTTATTGGCCTTAAAACTAATGATGGGGAATCAAAAACAGAGGAACCTGGCTTGTGGTGTACCTCAGGGTTCTATTATGGGCCCTAATTAATTCAACTTTTATATGTACACTATTGGAAATGTAATATTTATCACATATATGCAGATGATCTCCATCGTACACTCGATATTGATGAGAATCGGGACTTGTTTAGGAGAATGTGTGAGTGATAAAGTTGCTTGGCTAATAACTTCCTCCACATGAATCCGAATAAATGTAAACAAGTTGTGTTTGGCAAATTTGATGCCAGTGCTCTACCTTTTTCCAAAGAAGACAGTGGTTTGGAATCTAGGGGCGTTCTTTGATATCAGGCTTAAATTCGAAGACCTGGTGAACAACGTGGTCAAATCATCTTTTTTGTTTTTCAGTTGCACTTGCTCAGAAAAGGGAAACCCTTCCTTGATAAGCAGGAGCTGGAGAGTATCATTCACACTGATTAGTTCTTGCTTGGACTATTGCAATGCCTTATTAAATGGTGTTGCAATGGTATTAATAAATCACTCCTAGCTAGGTTGCAAGCAGTGCAGAATGCAGGGTAAACACGGTCCTTCTTCCCCATAGTCTTCATTGAGTTCCGGTAGAGTACAGAATTCAGTATAAAATCTTAACTTGCGTCTCTAAATCTCAGTATGTCTTAGCCCCGTCCTACATAAAGGACCTCTTGTTTGCAAACATCCCAAAGTGCTTCCTTTAACAATTATTTGTGATGCAGAAAACAAGAATGCAGCATTGGGGGTAGAGCCTTTTACAGTTTGCTCCTCCTTTGGATCTGATGTGTACTTCTGAGCTCTCCAGACTTCAGACTTATCTCTTTAGGAAGGCGTTCAATGAAAACTCTTGATGCAATGCATCACGTGTACCCTGGGTGACAGAAAAGTTAATTAATTAAAAAAAAAAAAAAGTTCAAGCTAAATGCTTTAATGAGTTGGACAGTTTTGCTTTCTCCAGGGGAGTAAAACACCTGGTGTGGTGTTTTCTCCTCTGGATTGGAGCATTTAATGTATGTAAATATTAGTTGTTATTAAACTAATTATTAATACTATCTAATAGTAACTAATGTAAACTATTATTACATTAGTTGTCAGGACAAGATGGCGTTGGACTGAAAGGGGGAGTGGATAAGGGATTTTGGAAGGATGAGGGGTAAAGGTTCACGAGTGGACAAGAAAATTGGAAAAGTACCTACCTGAACATACCATATAAGTCCTAGTTACAGTTCTTTTTGTCCCATTTGCAGTTTTTAAGTAGCATACATATATACAGAAAATCTACCTAGGCAAACCATGGAATCTGCTCACTTCTGGCACCAAAGTGGGAGGTTGGTGCTTGATTTTGACTCAGATCTAATTCTCCTACTACGGGGTTTCAGGTGCGTAAGACAAGCCAGGCTGCGCTGCTGGTTCTGCTGGAGCAGCGTGTGATTGGCCAATGGGATCTGGAGCAGAGAGTATGTCCGGTGTTGGTGGATCTGACTGCACCACACAGCAATGATGATCTCAAGACTGAAGCGATGGCGGTCAGTTGAATCTTCACACATTAAATACTGTACGTTCCTCCCCATCATTTGAGTCGGTGTTAAAAGTCCTCATTATGGACACTTCAGGACACATACGCACGCAACTGTGTGCAACGCGAGTTCAACTGGCGATAAAAAAAGTCCTTATTATGGTTTCAAAAAGTTTTTTAAAATTGGTTTTGGGAGGCCCCAAGAACACATTAATGCACTTTCACATCATATTCAATTTACAGGGTTTCTGCAAGGTCTTAAAAGTCTACAATTTAAAAACACAAATTTTAGGCCCTAAAAAGTCTCAAATTTAATAAAATGTAGTTATTTTTGTTAGTCTTACGTTTGACATGAACTTCACCTGGGATTTTACAATGATTCAAACTATTCATTTTGCAACTCGTTTGGACAAACCCCTCCTTTATGTGACACAATGTGCTGTGATTGGTGTTTAGAACATCATAGACCTATATGCAAGCTACAGAGAACACTACAGCAACAGTCATCATCATACTTACTGATTGTGATTGGGAGGACTACACGAGGAACTGATAAACAGCTTTAATGAAAGCCATTTGTTGAATCTAGCATTAATACGTCAATTTTTCAGGATTTAAGTACAGTAGTGAGCTGGTTGTAGTGCATTTGTATGCCACAATGCACCGTCTAAGATTTAATAGCTACTCATTACAGCGATTCAGAGTCTACTCCTTCTTAATAAGATAATAACTGTTTGGAAATGACAGCAGCTCTCTCTCGCTCTCTCCATCAGATCATGTGTAAGATGGCTCCATTGGTGGGTAAGGAGGTGACGGAACGACTCTTCCTTCCCAGGTTCTGTGAGATGTGCTGTGACTGCAGGATGTTCCACGTGCGCAAGGTTTGAGGATAGTACACTCATGTGCTGGTCAGGTTATGTGCTGTTCTAGACCTTTCTCATCAAAGCTGACTGACCAGGGTGCTAATGCACCGGAGCTAAGATGCTAATAGACCGTGTCAGTTCAGAACACCAACATTCTGTTCAGAGCTTAAACATCTACCATGAAGCTCTAGACTGCATATAGATAGATCAACACCTTCAGAATTATAGAGAATCTAAACTTTAAGGAAGGTCTATTTGTGGTCTGCCTCGTGATCTCACATTTTAGTTCTCATAATTTTGACCAAAGGGCATGTGAAGCACCACTGTCAGTTTTGATTTGCATTGTAATTGTTTTCAAGGTTTAGACTGATTTATTAATGAAAATGTGTTATTTGTATCACCAATAAATTAGGAGTTTGGTTTAGAAATTGTATTAAAATTAACTGTAATAATCGCAACATGTCTCTTATTGAATAGATTATTTTTCCACAAAAGGCTATATTTCCATGAGGACCACCAAACACATTACTTTTTAACAACAAAAATAAATCAATAAATGGCAAGTAAAAGCGATTTATACTCATGGCGAGTCTCATAAAGGCTATCTTTTTCAAAGTTTCATTGAACTCGTTCATTGTGGTGTAGAAATCATTTAATCAAATAAAAAATACTGAAGAGAAACATTGAAGATAAAAATATTGATGATAAACATTCTGGTCCCTTCTGCCCTCTTCCACAGTGTTTTTAATAAGACTCTAGTTTTTGGGTTACAACATGCAAATGATTCCTCAAGCATCCAATCAAATCCCTCTATATTTATTTCTGCGAGATAAAAAAAAAACATTGAAATGGTAAATGTGTGTTTTACGACCCATTCCTTGATTTCTCTAGCTTAAATCCAGGTTCAGGTGGATGGGTGGTATCACATGCTCTACCACAAATCAAACTTCGTGCTCTTAAAACCTTTTAAATGCCATTTGTTCCATTATTGGTTCATTTTATAAACAATAGTTTGAATATTTGGTTAAAAATAGTGTTGTAAAGTATTGTCACAGAAATAATTTCAGCCAGAATACATTTTATGCTCTCCGACAGCTCCAGATATTTAGCATGCCAAATATCCTGACTCGCAGAGTTGGCATTTGGTAGTTCACACTGTGATTGGCACACGCATGCACAAGCTCCGATCTGCCTGCGATTCTGGTCAGTCACATGCGATTGTCAACATCGGGGCTAGAATTGTACAATCTGAAATCGGCTTAAGGGCAGCTCAAAACTGTCCTTTGGAAAATGTCTTCTGGCCATTTGCTGCCTTAATTTCAAGGGACACTTGAAACAGTCAATTATTTTTCTTTTCTGTGGAGAAGAAGGTCTAGAAACAAATACAAATAAGATTTTACAATCATTACTTTCACAAATAAAAATATTTAAATGTCAATATTAAATATGATCAAACCAAAGATGAATCTTTACAGACAGTTCAGAAATCTCTTCGATGAGCGAGCAGAAATTGCTGATGGCTTTCCAGCACCCAAATTTCTTTTCTTTTTAAAATGTTCCTATTATGGTAGCCTCACCACCTAATATCTAATGCTAATTGACGAAAAGGGTACTACAATTGCATGCAACCAAAGGTTAGCTATTGATTGGTCCAACTGAATGTCACTTTCTACTCCGAACCGGAGCTTGTTGTGTTTTGAGAAAAAGCAAAAACACGAAGTAGAAATGTAAGATTATCCAGTTTTGTCAAAAAAAAAAAAACAATGACCGCACTTTACATTTATTTGAGTGACTTAAATTGAGTTTAGTCTGCCGTGATAGTGGCTGAAAATAACTGAAAATCTAACAGCCCCTCACAAAAATAATGATTTAAACGCTGTGAAGCTTAACATCGTCACTTTTAGCACAAGTGTCAAAGGGAATCTGTTCTTTTCTGGGACCAGCCTCAAGTTGTCCGCTTCAGTAACTTCCTAATATTCAACCGAAGGGTAATTGGAAGGTTGTTAAATAGATGTAGTAGGTTTTAGCCCCATTCTTTTTGATAATGTAGTGGCATGTTGAAGTAAGTACTTCCTGAGTTAAACACAACCTGGATACACTCAATCGCTGAACTGAAGTCAAAATCCTGATCTGAAGAAAGAGTGGATAAAGAATTTTCAGTGATGAGAGACTTATCATAAACATTCAGAACAGCCCTAACTATTACCTGTTTTTTCCTGTATCAAAGGTAGCTAAATCTAGCTTCTCATGTTTCATCAGAATTGTGTGTGTGTGCGTGTGTGTGCGTGTGTGTGTGTAGGTGTGTGCTGCGAGCTTTGGGGATATGTGCAGTGTCGTTGGAGGTGAAGCCACTGAAGAGCTGCTGGTGCGTCACTCTCTGCTCATCACTCTCTTAAATCCACCAGATCTACTCTGAACACACTCGCTATGTACTGAAGGTTTGGCCAATTTTTTTCAGCTTTTTTTGTAGCGGAGTCAAACCCTCAAGCTTGCTATTGCTAGCATCATGCTCTGCTGCCTGAGTCCCAGCTAAATTTGGTTTTCATCTCTTGTGTTTTCAGTGATGTAGATATTCTGGAGGAATGGAAATTATTGTAAGTAGAGTCATTAAAAGTCATGTTTTTCCCTTTGTACAGCTGCCTCGTTTCTACCAGCTTTGTTCTGATAATGTGTGGGGCGTCAGGAAAGCTTGTGCTGAGTGCTTCATGAGCGTCTCTGCCGCTGCATCTCCAGAGACTAGGCAAAACAAACTCTCAGCACTCTTCATCAACCTCATCAGTGACCCCTCACGCTGGGTTAGACTGTTGTATATTATTATTCGCAATAGACAGCAATCTGAATGTGAGAGAGCTGCGATTCTATTAATAGTGTGATATACGATTAATTTATTGTTCTTATATGTGTTTGTGGATTTTGTAGGTGCGTCAGGCAGCCTTCCAATCTCTGGGTCAGTTCATCTCCACCTTTGCTTCACCTGTAAGGGACCGGGACCACCTCAATTGGGATCAAACACACGATCGCTGGTGAGATATGAAACCCAGAGTAGGGCTGAACGATATTCTGTTTTGACATCGATATCGCGATGTGCGCATGCGCGATAGTCACATCGCCGGAACATACGATGTGAGTGGTAGAAGCCCATGGTGTTTAACAGAACGGTAGCATTATGTAGCAAAACACGCATTTGTTGTATGGCTTGTTGCTGGGGTGACATGTACGTTCCGCGTGCCTCCACAGTGATTGTGAGCGATGAGCAAACAGCACAGGAACCATTCACTACTAAAAATGCGCGATGAAGAGGTGCGAGTTTGCCAGTGTGACACCTCATAGAGGATGACATTTGTCCTGATTTCCCGCGGGTCTCGTGATTCCCGTGGGATTCCTGTGGGATGGGATAAACTTTTGTTATTAATCTCGTGATCGGGATGGGACGGGAATAAAAATCAATGGGAGCGTGCTGGAGCGGGAACACCATTAATAGATTATAATTTTCTGTGTTAACACGGAATAACACGGAAGTCCAAAGAGCACGTTTTTCCGGGTCGGCAACAGAAGTGAACCCTTTAAAACTGAAGCTGTGGCCGGCAACAAACAGAGAGAAACAGATCTTTCGCGAGGAGCGCAGGAGATCAGTGACAGATGATTGATTGATTTCCTGTGATCGCTTTAGCAACAGTTTAGCGGAGATTTCACTGTAAATATAATATTTATACTATATATAATAATATAAGCATTGTCTTAGTAGTAGTAATAGGTTTATTAGATTTTACTGTTTTTTTTTCCTTATTTCCTCGCATTCTTCCGCCGTTTTTGCTCACTAAAGTGTTAGATTTGAGTGCCAAAACACTTGTAAATAGTGAAAGAAGATGTTTATACCATCATCGAGAGCCCCTGTGAGTTTTGTGAATTTTTCAATCTGTCATATGTAATTAAAGTTTTTATACACCGGGTTTATTCCAAACAATAATGTTTTTTTCAATATAAAGTGTCATTTTTCATATTATATAAATTGACTTAATATAATATTGCTTTCAAAACTGCTCATGATCTTGATTCCAACAACATATTGCTTCATTAATTTATTTTTATCTTTTGCTAATTTTTGTATAGAAACACAAGGGTTTCTTTTGGACAAATCTAAAATGATGTAATGTATTTATATATTAATGGATTGATGGCTCTCAATATCGATATATATATATATATATATATATATATATATATATATATATATATATCATTTGGAAAAAATCTCAATGTAATTTTTTCCCAATATCGTTCAGCCCTAACCCAGAGCAAGCGTTATCCATCGGTGTCTGTTTGAGGCAGTTTTGAGGAAGTCACTTTAGGCTGCCAAATAAATGGGGTCCTTTCAAAGGATACACTGCTTTAGGGTCATCATTTCAAGGAAGCCGTTCAGGGCCACCTGGTCAAGGGAGCAATTTTAGGTCATGGGTGTTGCCTTATGGGTATCTGTTCCGGGCAGCCACTTTCATCACATTAGGGCCGTTGTCTTTAAGCCGCTCTAGGGCCACCAGGCCGAAGGAGCCGCTTTAGTGTTGGTGGAACAAAGGAGTTTCTTTAGGGCTACCGGGTCAAGGCAGCCTCTAGCGTCGTCGGGTCGAGGGAACCTCTTTAGGGCCGCCTAAAAGGTTTGAGGCAGCCTGGTCAAGGGAGACCTTGTAGGGCTGCAGGTTTGAGGCTACCCAGTCGAGGGAGCCGTTTTAAGACCAATGGATCAAGGACGTCTCTTTAGGGCAGCCTTGTCAAGGGAGACCCTTTAAGGCTGCAGGTTTGAGGCAGCCTGGTCAAGGGAGACCCTTTAAGGCTGCAGGTTTGAGGCAGCCTGGTCAAGGGAGACCCTTGAGGACTGAAGGTTTAAGTCTACCTGGTCAATGGAGCCGCTATAGGGCCAAGGATCGAGGATGTTTTGCAACTGCTGTCATTTTATAAAACCAATATATATTTTTTTAGGTCATTAGCTCATTTTGAAAGTATTAACCAGTGATGTTGATTTACGAGAATCTAACTGGAGCATGTACATTTCTTTTCAGCATAAATCCAGGTTCCCCTGTTGGCTCCCAGGACTGTATTAGCTACAATCCTTCAGGATGCCAGGTAGAGGAAGCAGAACTCCACCTAGCAGAAGAAGGTGGAGGAGAGGAGAGGGCTGAGTCCCTGAACCCAGAGGAACTTGGGCAAGGGTCTTCATCAGAGGCACAGATGGACCCACCTGGGCCCACACTTGAGCTGGAATCTTCATGTGTTGCTCGGCCAGGACAAAGTCTTTCATCCGAGTTTCAATCAGATTCAGGACTTTTGACTGAAGCTCAACTGGATTCAAAGCATTTGTCAATAGCCTCAAATAATCATCACTTTTCTTCTAGGGAACAAATAGAACCTGAGGCTTTACTAGAGACCCAAAGAGAACCAGAAGTATCAATAGGGACCCAATCAGAAACTGAAGCATCATTGAGAACACAAACCGATACAGAGTCTTTACACGAATCCCAAGCAGACTTGAATCTAGAGAACTTGGAGGATTCACTCGAGGGCCAAACAGAACTGCTTGCTTCTCCTTGTCCACAACTGGAAACGGATATACAGGAGTCTTCTTCTGCAGCCCAAATTGAATCTGATGCTTCTTATCATGTTGCACTAGAAACTGAAGCTCCACTCGGAGCCCAAACGACACCTGAGGGTTCTTTCGATTCTCATTTAGAACCAGATATCTTTAATTCCTTTCAGTTCTGGCGGACCCCACTCCTTCAGATCGATCTTGATCTAGAACTGCTGCAGAAACTTCCAGAGGTTCCAGGCACCAAATGTTTGGATGAGTCTCAGGGACCTCATAGTCAGAATTCTCTTGCTCCACGGGGGTCAGCTCTGGGGCGGAGACAGCTGCAAGAGCTGATCGAGAACCTGGAACCACATACAGATGATCCTGATGTTAAAGGTGAGCTAAGTGCTGTGTTTAGTCTGCATCAGTTAACTTCTTAAGCCTGAGAGTCCTCGGTACCGGGGATTTGCCCCCTTGTGCATTACATTTTCGCTCATAGCTCACTAACCCTGAGACTAACCCACACATATTAAATACCGTTGTGCTCAGCGGAAACTCCTCTAAAAATTTATCTATTTTAATTTCATATCCGTTAACCACCGCTCTAACGCCATGCAAATAAATAACAACATGTCTGGAGTATAATTCATGCCCAAGTTTTTGTTTATGTGCGATATGTATCCACAATATAAACGCAAACACCAAAACCATGGCATCAAATGAAAGCTAGCAACCAGCTGAATCCAGCGATATGCAACTCATTTACATTGCACGAAGTATTTCAGAGCAGGGAGCGAAAGTTCCCCGAAAAAAACGCCAGCAAAAACAAAGCAAGCATGTAAATCTTGTCTTAACTTTGCCGTTTTTTCAATAAAAGTTATTTTCCATAGCAATAAAAGTCCGTTTGTTGTTATATCCGGTCAATAACTATGCGAAAAGTCCATTTTAGGTCTCTTCCCTATCTCTTTTCTAAGAATAACATTACCAAATATGGAAACACTCCCTGTGCGTAAAAGCAGTTCTCTCCACGCTCTGTGTCCTGTGATTCGTCAGGGATCCTGTCCGTCTCAAAATGGTGGATATCATTGGATTCTACAGATTCAAAGCTTTCCAACGAGGTATAGAGTTCCCGGATTGGACAGACGGTCGAGGGGTGGGCACACGGGGAAGTTACAAGGTTGGAAGCGGCAATAGTCAACCCCCCTTTTACAGCATTTCTTTAGGAGTTTTTTTGCTGAAATCATGTCCCGTAAGCAAGAAAAGAAGACTATGAACGTAGCAGAAGCTTTGGATAAGATTTTTTTCCATATTTCAATTATTGTTCTAAATTCTGCCAAACTTTGCCAAAATGGATTACGCCTGAACTTTGTTCAACCAAAACCTGTACAGAATATTAGTTTCTTGTAGTATGGACACCAAAATTGCTACAGATGTCCTTCACATGTAGTGGTTACAATTGATTGTGTTTATTTCTTTGTTTACAAGTAAAATAAGGAGATATTAGAGGAAACATGTAGTTTTTTTTGGCCAATTCAACATCATTTACATTCTTGACTGTCAACATAACTCATCCACACCACTCCCCAAGAACCCATCTTCATTTTGATACCAAGATTTGCAGTTTAGACCTTGTAAAAGCTGAGAAATGCCTTATAAAGGGAAGGTATAGGATTTTCTGAAAATAGGCCTTAGGGCTTAAGAGGTTAATGAACTGATACACAGGATACTCTGGAAAAGTCATGTATCCCAGATGGCTTTGTAGTGCCTCTGGATAAGCTGGGCTGAGCATTGAATGCTCCACACATTTCCTGGCCTTTACATTTTCGGGAACAATTTTTTTTTTTGGAAGACGGTCTTTATCCAAAACAAGTGCATGCAGTGCAAATGCCGTTTTGCCTACAAATGACAACTACGCTTTTATGCATGTATGTGGCATTTTAACAGATTTTCCAAACCACTCAGTGATTGGATAGTTTGTCATGCATACTAACAGATAATGTGACATTTCCCCATCTCTAAAGTAACTTTCCTTTTAAAACAGGAAGTGCTAAATGGCCCATTTTTGTTCAAAATGATGTAAATGTTTCAGGTAACAGTCTCCAGAGACAAACCATAACATACACGCTAATATCTCAAAATAGTGTTTTAACATTACTTGATAACTAAATGACATGTCGATGTTGAAATATAGTCCTTGATCCCATTTCCTGTAAGTACAGAGAGTTCTAAACTTTCCGTAATATCTGCGTTAAAAACAATGGCTAAATCCTCCCTATTGCGTTATGATGGCGTTCCCATTTGCTCCAGACTGATTGTAAACAGTACCACCCATACCTATCTGAGGAATTGAGGAAATGTGTGTGAATGATGGGTCTGGATACAGGGCCCTTAATTATGTGTTTAATGAGCAATTTTAAAGGGTACAAAACATTTTTCCTATCCCTACTACTTAAAAAAGTCTGTATGGGTAGCAAGTAAAAGTGTAGGCACACAAAGTAAAATTATGTATGCATTGTGTACCTTCTTTTATAATTTATTCTCTTTTAAAATAGTTGAACTCGTATACTTATTAAAAACATTTTCATTAGAATATGTTATGCTCATAATACTTTTAATTATATTATTAATATCTTTATCATTAATAATAGATACTGCTGATGTTGCTTAGTTTACTCTCATCTCGTGCATGTTCCTCTTTTAACACTCTTGCGGGCGGTTATGCAAAACATTTTCCATTTCCGTTTTGTCCAACAAGTGAGTGATCATATAGGGTAATGGGTGAAATGTTTTTTTTTGTTTTTTTTTTTTGTTAATATTGCAAACTTTTGAACTTGATCTCAGAAATAATTGAGTTTGGTGTGCTTTTTCTTTTGGTACAGCTGGCTAGCCATGGGCGATATGAGTATATATCGTTACTGTGAAATCCGTAACGTTAAAGTTTGTTGTTATTCTGCGAAACTACCATGCAGTCTGAGACTGGTCAATCTGTTGAATGAAAGACTGAAGGATACTCTGGGAGGTGGTAAAAACATGGAAAAGGAGAAGGTGGAGGAACTTATTGTTATAGGGTCAAAAATAAAATACAATAGAATGTATTTGAAAAACATCTTGTATTCAAGCTTATTTATTACATTAGGCCCTTCTGTACATTTTCTGGAATGCTATCTCCTGCACTTTTTATGTAAGTGTTAATTTTGTCCCCTGTTGAAATCAATGGGAAAGAGAAGCTGCATACAGCTGCAAATATTTTGAAAGCAACTGTTATTTAATTGGTACAAACCAATTAAATCTCACATGGCTGACTGAGTGAAGCCAAACCACAATGATCGCCACCATAGTGCTGGCGGCAGAACAATTTCTGCCTAATACAAGTCTAAGGGGGAAAAAAACAAAGTCCTCAGAAACATCAGAAAAAGTTATTTCGATAAATGGTTTTAATAACTAAAACAGTTTTTTTTTTCTTGTGTTTCACGATTGCTCAATTTTCCCCTAAAAAAAATCTAGGCCAAGTGATAAACAGCTACCCAAAACATAGCAAACACACTGCTGAAAACATGTCGTGAGAATTAGGGATGTCCCGAGCCGATCGTAAAGATCGGTATTGGGGCCGATCGAGGCATTTTTTAACTGATCGGAATCGGCTCTATGTATCGGACCAATCGAATGTTTACGTCAGCTACGTCACGCACGTGTCGCAAACTCGCATGTTAAACTCGCATGTTGTTTACTACTTGCAATACGGTGCTAAGATGTCTGCAGTGTGGAAGTATTTTAAGTTGGAAAGTGATCCTAGTCTGGTAGCTACATGCAACGTTTGCAATGCGAGCATTTCACGCGGTGGTACTAGCAAAGCAGCCTTTAATACTACCAACTTGATAAGGCATGTGATTGATGAGAAAAGGAACCGTATGTCTGCTGTTATGGCTGAAATGCTGATTTTTGTTAAAAAGAACCTAGACTTCATTAAAGACCAATAGTACAATTGTGGATAACTGACTAAAAGTGAGGATAAACTAAAAAGCACTTTGTTAACTGGAAGTGTCTTGAAATGTTATTTTGTTTCACAAGGTTTACACAGTAATGATACTGTTATGTCTGTTACAGTAGTTATTTTGTTTTATGTTCAAAAAAGACTGCTACACCATGTTTAAGTGAAATTGAGATTTGTTGTTCAGGTTGAGCAAATTGTACAAATAACAGCATAGTTTTATTACAATGTTGCACTGATTTGCTGTGTAAAATTGTAGATAACTGACTGAAAGTGAGGATAAACTAATGTCTTCCTTAAAAAAATGTCTTAATTTTATTTTGTTTCTTTACTGTTGCAGTAAAAGGTCATTGGCGGCCAATCAGTGCTCTCAAAATTGAGATTTCATATTTAAAAAATCTCAAAATTGAGATTTCATATTTGTGAGAAATAAAAAACTGTAAAGGAACAGGTTGCTTTCAGTTTTTTTTTTATTGATGCACTGCTGAGCTATTTGGTTGTCAAGAGTACACACTGGATTGATTTAATAACCTGCATGCACTTAAAGTGTGCAATTAGCACAAGGAAAAGACAAGTATCGGATCGGGACTCGGTATGGGTCGATACTTAAAATTAAATGACTCTGATCGGATCGGGGGCTCAAAAAACCTGATCGGGACATCCCTAGTGAGAATCATTTACACTGTAATTATCAAATTCTTGTTTATAATTACAACGCAAGTTGTATATAACAGGCTGCATGTGCGAGTCAGACTCGATGCGGCGCTCTGAAACCATGACTGTTCCATCCTTATCAGGAAGTCGCGTATGGCCATGTGCACCCACCAATGGCTGCCTCCAGTCCAGCTTGGAAAAACCCTGGCAGTATTAACCCAATGGCAGTAGGCGGTGTCACACAGTCTATGCTATTAACATATGTAGTTCTGGCAGGTGTTGACTGTGCTCACTCTTGAAAACACCTCTCTTATGTTTCTTCAGCTCAGGTGGAGGTCCTGACAGCAGCTCTCTCTTCGCTGGATCCAAGGTTTGAGGAGGAAGCGTTTCTGGAGCCCCGAGTGGCTCCGAGCAACCCCTGTTCCTGCCTTGAGGGCTCAGAGCAGCAGTTCAGTCATACAAAGGTTGGAGCACACCTTTGCTGTCTTAGTTCTTGTTTAAACTGTAGGCCTTGATGCTAGGGCTGAACGATATTGTAAAAAAAATGACATTGTGATAGTTTTTTCCAAACGATATATGTTGCGATATTGAGAGCCATCAATCCAGGCTAAAGTCAATAATTACATATTAATAATTTCACTTATAAGTAAGTAAGCTTCATTACAAGTGACAAAAAGGTCACTTAATATTCCAAAATTTTTCTGTACATTTCTGTAAACACAAAAGCAGAACATTTTTAAATAAATTAACAGCTTTACACCAACCCCCTGATTGGTTTACAACAATATAACTTTAAATAAAGATATTTTTTATAAAAAAAAAAAATAAAAAAAACTTTTTGGTTTACAATCTGTCTTAGCCAAAGTACAACAGTGTTGGTGTTGGTCATCATGATCAACATATCTTTAGCGATATGAAACATTATTTCTTTCTGTCGTTTAGCACCTTTCTGGTAAGGTGTCACACTGGCAAAGGCATCACAAATATTTGTTTGTTTTGGTTGGCATCCAGATTTGGCTTTGTATTCATCGTAAAGAGCTTTGTGATGCCGTTTTAAGTGATCAGACAAATTGGTGGTGTTTCGATGTTTTGTGGCCACAACTTTATGACAATCTTTTGTAGCCTTTTTGTAGCCAAAATAGTCCCAAATAGATGATTTCGACTTTCTTTTTCGTACAAAATCATCTTTTTGCGGCGGATCCTCTTCGTTGTGCGTTTTTAGTAGTGAATGTGTGCTGTGACTGTGCAGGCACGCGGATCGTGCATGTCACCCCAGCAACAAGCCATACAACAAACTCGTGTTTTGCTAGCGTTCTGTTATACACCCTGGGCTTCTCCCCCTCAAATCGTATATTCCAGCGATGTGATTATCACGAATGCGCACATCGCGATGTCTGTCAAAACAGAATATCGTGTCAGCCCTACTTGATGCTCAGTTCTAATGTGATGCCTGTCCACCTTTTGTTTACATGTTCTTTCAAATGCAACCAATATTCGATTCATTTACAATTGTCAACACACACACAAGGTCACCGGGATTTTCAACTGATTTGAAGCTGTCGCACTTCCCAGGCTGATGTCATGAAGCAGCTGTGATCGCTGTACTAAATCGTCTCTATTTATGCTGCACTCGCAAAGCATCAGAAAAGGATTTCCCTGTTGACATAAGTCACTTTGGTGCAGATCTCCTTGATTTGCACACATGATTGGGGCATTATTACAGTCTCAAAATGTCTGGATGCATTTTTTTCCCCTGTTAACACAATAATAGATCTGATATGAGTCATGTATGAGCAAAAAATTGGAATTGGTTCACATTCGACTGGCAGTGTGAACTAGGCCTTGCTGTACTCCAGTTAATCTTATTAAAACGCATTTAGATTCTTTCATGCCTATGACTTGTTACAGGTTAGTGACTCGGCTCTGTGTTCAACACATGAGGACTGTGATTCGGACGGGAGCGATGGGAACATGAATCCTGAAGATGACAGGAAATCCAGACAACAGGTCAGTGATTGCGCCATGATGCTCTTCAAGCTTTTACAATTAGATTGGAAAACCTGGGATTTTTAAAAGGGGAATTGCCAGGCCTGTATGTATTTAGAAAAATGCCAAAATTGGAAGTGTTCTCAGAATTGCAATTTTACTCAAGACTATACTTTGACCAAATGGTTTAGAATCATGTTATCCACAGTATAATCATGTCTTTTACGACCAAAAATATTATAAAAGAATAAAAGCGAATCTGTTTAGTATTGGGTGGAGGAGATTCCTTTGTAAATGGGTTCCCTTTCATGTCATAAGAGAATCCAGTTTAAGGGTGTTTTCACAGCTCAAATGCATCAGAACAATTGATGCATCGTGGCAATCGTCTGCAGATTTAGTTGTCGTTTAAGCTACACTGATCATGTACTGATCGAAAATAGCCATGTAGCATCATACAGGCCACATACGTAATCACGTTTCCTTGACTGCTATTCGAATGGTTGGAATGAACATTCACATAGAGGTAAGCAAAGCAGAACAGAAAGCTAGAAAACTGGGATAATGTACTCAAAATGGAGAGATTTTACTGCTTGATTTTGACTCTTGGTATATTTTACCAAATCATGTGTGTTAATCGCTTATGATGCACATTGCTAATGATGCTTCTCACATTGCTAAGTTTGACCACAAGCTGCCATGATAAATCCTGCTTGGTAAGCAGACATAGAGTGGCTGTATTGGATCAAAAATCATGTTCTTGTTGGCTTTGTTTTTTTAGTTTAATCAAGTTCTCCCTGCAGATCGTTTCGCCAAAGCAGGTAGCTTACAAAAAGAAACCGTATGCAAGATCCTGGCTTCCAATTTAAAACCTTTTTTAACTTCTTACATTAAAAAAATGTGGCACACTAAATGGGACACCTGTATAAATAAAATATGAAATTAATCCTGTTTTAAACATCTCATCTAATGTAATACATTGAATTCCTCTTGCCCTGGAAATAGTCATGGAAGCTGGTAGGGTTATAAATTAATAATGAATCAATAGATAATGTTCTTACCACAAACAAACCACTCAAGAGATTATTTGGAAAAGGCCAACGACCACCTCTACAAGACAACCTCGAACTCTCTTTTTAGTCGAGCTTTGGTCTGGTTTATAGTTCAGTTGTTGCTTTGTCACCTGTCCTAAAGAACTGAACTAAAGGGAAAGAAAACTCCAGTTCACTTGAATCGAACTTAACAAGTCGGGTGTGAAAGCACTCTGAGATGCTGCACAGACTTTATTTTACCAATCAGAATGTTTATGCCAGCGTCAGCCAATCTGCAAATTAATTCCCCTTAACCACAATAGTGATGGTTAATAAAATCACACTAAACTAAAAATTGCAAGTCTAAAATACCTGGAAAAAAGGTTGTAAAATGTTTTTTAAGCTTGTCCATGAGGTTTGTGCATGTTTTATCATGCACAAGAGCTTTTGTTCTATCTAATAATCGTTTCGTTTCAGGAATGTAGTAGCTGACCATTTTTTATATGAACAGTACCAGTCAATCCTGTATGTCCATCAGAACTTCTCTGTAATAGACTGTGTATTATCAACATAAGGGAGGACTGTATTGGTAGCTTTGTTTGCTCCAATCTTTCCAATTTCATTCATTACTGTCGTCATTGCAGCCACACCCACCTAATGAATATTCACCAGGTGTATTAAGAGGGACAGAAATTTGAAGGGCAAGCACAAAATTAAATTGCACACTTGAAAGTTGACTGAAACACTGACCAAAATGTTTGTTGAAAATATCTTGACATTTTTTTAAAACATCAACAGATTTTGCAATTGTTTATTTTTATTTGCACACATTTTGTTTGTTTTCCTTGCAGTTTTTAATTTTCTATGCAAAACTGCTTTTTTATCTCTCAAAACTTAGTTGTGCATTTTTATTCAACACCTGAATTACTTCCATACAAACCCTGACTCTTCATTCGGATGTTGACATTAAAATGTGAATCATTGTTATGATGAGTATTGATGAACCAAAGACCCGGTGGACGAAGCAGATTAATAAGTTTTAATGTGTGTTTGAAGGATGTGGTTCCCCAGGCTCTGTTGGATCAGTACTTGTCGATGACTGACCCGTCACGCGCTCAGACCGTCGATATGGAGATCGCTAAACACTGCGCATACAGCCTGCCTGGTGTAGCATTAACGCTGGGACGCCAGAACTGGCATTGCCTTCGCGACACCTATGAGACCTTAGCCTCCGACATGCAGGTCAGTACTGTAATAATTTTGGTTTAAAGGTTGGTAAAAGTACAGTTGAAGAAATTTTGAAGGAACATTTTTTTTTTCAAATCCTTTACAAGACAGAACAACATTAAACCAATTATTTGTTCAGGTAGTATATGTACACAAATCTATAACACAAAGTTATTTTGGCACTGTGGACTTGACTTTTTTTTTTTTTCTCACTGGTTTTTCGACTGATCTCATGGCTTTTGTGTTAAGTTTTCCATGTGGTTCATGCTTTGGGTCGTTATCATACGGCATACAATATCGAGCCAAAATAAGTTATCTTGCACACTTTCTGTGGTTTTCCTTTTTTATGCTTGCTTCCACCCTGATGAGATTCCTGTTACCCCACAAATCGAAGTATCCACACAGCATCATCTTTGGGTACTTCATCCTCCAAACATAAGAAACAGCCCCATTGCCAAAAATCTGTAGTTATATCCCATTTTTGCACACTTCTACCTTCGAGATATTTCTTGGTTGACATTGTGACATCAATTTTAGACTTGGCTAATCATTCTCTAGTGTCTTGGCAGTTGGTCTTTGGAAACTCTTTCCATAGTTTTCTTTAGAGATGTTCCGATACCATTTTTCCCCCTCCCGATACTTGGGCTCAGGGTATCGGCCGATACAGAGTACCGATCCGATACCTGGGTGTGTATCTGTATATACAGCTGTAGATACTACTAGCCCTGTATTAATTGACATTGTATGCATTTTATAATTTAAAATAAATTATTTATGCTGTGCTTCAGATATACTTAATATGGCAATGACAATCAATATGACATACCCATCTTTGAAACGTGGATACAAGTGAGTGGCAACTGCATACAAGGGCTCTCCCTCGATGGTTGCGAATCGTTTCTTGACGGCCTCTAGAAGGGTGGTTTTCACTGTTTTTTATACCAGTGTCCTCCTGGCTCTCCCGAGCAAGCAGCTGTTTTAGAACTGTAACTGAGGGGATCACTTCCGCTACAGACAAGGTGGAGGAGCTAATCTGTTTTTTATGACTTTTTTTTTTCATGTTGGTTGCGTTGTCGCGTAAAATAACATGAACACCGGATTTAGAAATATTCCACTACACAAGCATTGATTTCCTCGATTGAAAAACTGTACCGGGGCTCCAAATGTTCAATTAAGCGGCGAAAGCCCACGTTTTCGACCACTGACAGTGGCTGGTCATCCAGTACAATAAACTCAATAATCCTGTCGGTTATCTTTGTTGTTTGGAAGCTTCATTCAAACAAAGAGAAAAGTTTTCACAAGACAGCCAACAATGTTTGTTGCGTCTGGCACGGCTTGTCCTCCTTGGTTGCTTGTGGCAACATGACACAACTTCCTGTGTTTGCCTTCTGAGCACCGAAGAAGAATTGATTTCCGCTTTGCAGCGATAAGCAAAGCTAGCGTACATAACTAGGTTATGTTTATGAAAATGGTATCGGATCGGTACGAGGACTCAAATACTCACCGATACCGATGCCAGATTTTTTTAGTGGTATCGGCAGTATTTTTGATACTGGTATTGGAATCGTTTTCTTTAAAAAAAATGTAAATATTTTTGTTCTGCCTCTGCTCATCTTGTTTTCCACTGTGTCGGTCTCTTCAATCCTCTCAATAATGCTTCTAACTTCACTTCTAGACTCTTGAAAGTGCTTTGTAAATGTGTAAATCGCATCTTAGCTAATCTCGTTTGTCTTTGCCATGCTGAGAGTGCACCTTTGTACTAATCCTCAGCTTAAAGTGCAATTTAAATGCTTAACTAAGTTATTCATGCAAATGAGGCTAAATTAGCAAGTCGCTGGACAACTGTGCTAAGTTTCTGTTTCTCATTAAGCCACACCTACTTTTTGCACAATAATTAGATGTGTTGGTTCAAATGCATTCGTTGAGGAGTCTGACCTCCTGCGTTTTACTGTAATTTAGTGGCATTGGATTTATTGAATGCAATTATAGGTTTTGATTATGTTTGTGTAGTTGTTTTATTTGTTCTCCAATGTACAGAAATGTACGAACAATCTTTAACCATCTACTCAATAATAGATTCTAGCCTACGGGGTGTGAATTTTGTCTTCAAAAATTAACTCATTGTTTCTTCATAGTTCCAAACTGTAATCATTTGTATGTAATCATTCAAATTATTTATAATAATCAACTCCGGTTTAATATGATGTTCTGCTGGTCTCTCTCTCCTTACATCAGTGGAAAGTGCGGCGCACACTAGCATTCTCGCTCCATGAGCTGGCAGGGATTCTAGGTGATCGAATCACGGCTACTCATCTGCTGCCCGTGTTCAACAGTTTCCTCAAGGATTTGGATGAAGTGCGCATCGGCGTCCTCAAACACCTCTATGACTTTCTGAAGGTCCGTCTTTTTGTCTGCGTTATACACCCTCTCTCACGTGTCTCCCAATCCCACAAAAAATCTTCAAAATGCTCAAAGGTGATGTCTATGATTTACAATGCATGTAGTGGGAACTGGTACAGATGTGACTGGAGATCAACAACAGCTTGAAAGTTGCAACGGAGAAGTCCATTCTTTGAAGGATGAACTTTACCAATGCATTAGCCTTTTTCCAATCCTTTGAAGGCTTATTTTGGGATGCTTGTGGATTCAGATTCAACATTAGTTCTTTATAGTTATTTATGGTCCTCTGCTTGCAGCTGCTCCGCCCGGACACCCGCCGACAGTACCTCTACCAATTACAGGAGTTCCTTGTTACTGATAACAGCCGCAACTGGAGGTTCCGATCTGAGCTTGCAGAGTAAGTGCATTTAAGATGCCCCTTGGTGCTCACCTTGATTGATGAAGATGAGTCTGTTACGGATAACACTATTTACTGCAGGCAGCTGGTGCTGTTGCTGGAGCTGTACAGTCCTCAGGATGTTCACGATTACCTCAGACCTCTGGCCTTCTGTCTCTGTTCCGACCGTGTCTCCTCTGTACGTTGGACGGCCTACCGACTGGTAATGTCACAATGAAAATTACTTTTCATGTACATGTTTGAATGAGGGACTTTTTAAGATGCCAATATTTGGTCCCTATGAATCGATCAAGCTCCAGTTCCAATCCGAGTCGTTTAGTATGAATTTTTTTAATTCACTGGAATTGTTTAGAATTAACCCCAAGTTATAGGTTTAATACACTGTAGGCTCTTGCATCTATGCCATACTCAACTTAGAGTTGTTTAGAATGCATCATGCTGATTCAATCAACTCTGAGTAACTTTGAATAAATGAACTTTGAGTCGATTCAACATTTATGAATCATTGTAAATGGCTCAAAATTAATATTTTAATCAATTTTGCTTAATTGTAAGGCTCCAAGGAATCAAATTGGTTGAATTACATGTGTGGCTTCGAAATAATCATGCTGCTTTAATCAACGGTGGGTGTTCAAAAGAATCACACTGTTTGTAATTTATTCTACGCCAATCAAAGTTCATTCAAACAGGGTGATTCATTGAAAGACACTCACCATTATTTATTTTTTCAAACATTGAATGAACTTTGATTGGCGTAGAATAAATTACAATGTTTGAAAAAATAAATAATGGTGAGTGTCTTTCAATGAATCACCCTGTTTGAAACAAGTGTGAGTCGCTTGGAATGAATTACTGAAGAAATTGTGCTGTTAAAATCAGATGTGAGTCACTTTCGTATTCTGTTTGAATCAGCTATGAGTCTCTTTGAATGCATCATGTTGATTGTGATTCAGTCACTCCCAAATGATTCGGTGATCACATCAACTGTGAGCCACTTAAAATGAATCACACTTTTTGAATCGGCTGTGAGTCACTAAGAATAAGCATCACTGCTTGAGTCAAATTAATCATGCTGTTTGAATCAACTGTGAGATGCTTAGAATAAATCCTAAAGTTCAAATAAACTGTCGGTTGCGTCAAGGGAATTATGCGGCTTAAAGTAACAGCTAGTCTCTTTGAGTATGTTCCCATGTGAATCAGCTGAGTCTGTTAAAATTAACCTTGGTGTTAAAATCACTTAGAATCAATCAGACTGTTTGAATCAACGGTGAATCACTTTAATGTATTTATGCTGTTTGTATGAACTAAGTCACTTGAAATGAATCACAGTGTTTGAATCAGCTGAGTCTCTAAGAATGCATCGCGGTGATTGAATCATTTGTGAGTCACTTTGAATAAATCACATCGTTTGAATCAACTCTGACGTCTGAAGCTCCAGTCTTAACTTTGGGTGTGTTTGTATCCCAGGTGACTGAGATGGTGCGCAAGCTCTCCTCCTGCTCGTCCCTGCTGCTCAGTTTCTTGTCTGAGCTTGTGGAGAAGTTTGGACGTTCCCCAAAGTGGTCGTGTCGACAAGCCTTCGCCTTCCTCTGTCAGGTAAGATCAAATCCTGCTCATAATAATAATAATAATAATAATCATTCTCATCTCGATCCATTTCACTGTCTCCTCAGGTGTGTGTAGAGGATGATTGTGTATCTCTTCAAAATTTCTCTGAATATCTCCTTCCTGCTCTTCTCTGCTTGGCTTCTGATCCGGTTCCCAATGTTCGTGTTCTTTTGGCTAAAACTCTGCGGCAGACCTTGCTCCAGAAAGGTACGCCAGTCAGCATTAGTGATCTTCTGTAGATGCGTATGAGTCTTATGAGGCATATTGACTTATATTTCGTGGAAAATAAATCTAAATCTGGTGTAAAGTAAAATCTCCAAAGTTGTAATTCAGGGAGTACTTTTTAAAATGTTTACTTTGACTAGAGTGCATGTTTAGTATTAGGAGCCAAAACTGTTGCACTGAGACTTTGATTGACAACTGAGTCTGCCAATCAAGGAGCAAACAGGGACTCCACCCCGGCACCTCTGAAAACATGATTGGCTCAGCTGAAAAACAACTTACTTTTAAATTGTGTTTTATCAATTTACTTGACCTCACACAGAAAAGTTATTTTAGTGCATTCTACATGGATTCTAATGGTAGTATTACTGCAGAGCAAACCTGATTAAAGATTATTTTTCTTAATTTGATAAATATTTTTGTTCAGTGAAAAAACATTGAGTTTTTTTTTTCATCACTTCATTTTGATTTATTCGTTTAATGAACAGGAAATTTTCATTACTTGAATTTTTTTTTTTTTTTTTTTTCCAAAAGTGCTCCATTTTTACACTGCCCAAGTCACACATTGTCAGGAGGACATATTTCACAGGAATCCTACAATTTTACCCAAGCTCTGATCCTTGAATCCCTCTGTTGGAGCCATTTCAAAATGCCACTAAATTGTAGCATGCAACAGAAATATTGTTTAGATCAAGGCTCGAAGCTCATTTTGGTTCGCGGTACACTATTTTAGCTTGTGGGGGCCAAACCAGACAAATCATAGCAGAGTAATCCATTGATTACTTTTATTTATTTATTCATATAAATGTTCCGTTTTGATTTTTAGCAAAGAACCAGATTCTGCAAGTTAACCTTTTGATGAGCAATAATTTCCATTTTCATTTAACCAATAGCATTTATTTTTACCATTATCAAAGTGAATGAAGGGGATCTGCTTGTACTGAAAGCTGCAATCAGATACACTTGGGAGTGCTTGAGACAGCATCTACAGCCTCTAACTGACACATTTGGTTGTTATTTACAAATGTTTTTAAATTACGTTATTAAAATGATTGCTAGTTTTCATCATTTGCCATGTAACAGTAACGTTTCACAATGGATTCGCTTGATGAGATGAAGCTCTCACAGCATTTTTTAAAATCTTCTGGCTATTTATGTCTGTCTTATATCTTATTGTAAATCTCAAAAATGCAGAAGTTATGCTTTTGCTGATCTTTCAGAACCATTTGGCTGCCAACCTGAAGTTATTCTCAAGTGGTAATAACTGAAGATATTTCCGGAAACAAAAATGTCACATTTATTCTTTTCCTTTCTCTACGACTCTGGGACTTTTTAAATCTTTATTAAAATGTTAGTGGAGATTTTTTTTTTATTATTGTTCTTAATATATAGTTGAATTCAAACTGCAGTCATTGTATACGTTTTTTGATAGCCTGAATAGAATTTTAAATTTGATCACTTTTATATATACATAAGTATGATATTGGTCTTAATTTTCATTCTTGATGGTCTTAAGTGTTAAATTTGACATTTCGAAAACAGAAACACAGAATATTAGTTTATCATTAATTTAGTGGTACTCTTTTTCACCACTGCTTAATGTGGAACTGTGCGTCTCTTTCTTCCAGAGTACTTCTTGTGCCATCAGCAGGAGGCGCTAGAGCACACTCTCCTCCTCCTGCAGACAGACGGAGATAAAGATGTCAAGTACTTCGCAAGTTATCACCCTGGAAGCACACGAATGAACGAGGATGCCATGAGCACCACCTCCTCCACCTATTAATCCAGGAGCACAACCCTCTTGTGAAAATTCTTGACTGAACAAAAAGCACCAACTCTGCTTTATTTTACCACAGATGCCTTAAGAGAGTCTTCCTTAAACCACCTCTGGGAACAAACTCACTAAACTACCAACATGGGTTAACTAAGACTTGGTTTACCATCTCTCGGAATCACCAGCTCTGAATAACGGTTACTTTAGTCATTCGTTTTAGCTATTTTGTCTTTTAACCAGAGTGGGTTAAAGAAGAGTGTTAACCAGGTTCTGGTTATGATGTTAAATGGGATGGTTTATGTGAACCAAGATGGAGTATGTTTGCGGTTAATCAGATCTGGGTTAAGCTGCCAGTTATTTAGTTGCAGGTAAGCATATCTATCTGTTTATTTTGCCTGTTAACCAGGTCTAGGTTACCTTGGTTTCGCATATGCAGTCAGATAATGAAGTCTAAGTGGTGCAGTCTGTTAACTAGGTTTAGGTTACCTGGTCTTGTTTAAGCTGTCTGTTAACCAAGTCACGATTATGCAATACTTTTCTTGGGTCTGGATAATCAGGGCTAGTTTTTTAGCCATCCTGCTAACTTGGTGTGGGTAATCCAGTCTAGAGTGGGTTTTTATGCAATGGTTGGAGTACAAAATGGTTTTTGTGTTGGTATGCTGCTTTTACTAATTGAGTGTATTTCAGACTTGTGAATGACCTTGTGTGTTTCCTTATGTTGGAACTGGTTAAGCTTGGTTAAAATGGTTGAGAATGTTTATAGACATACCCATCTCTGGAGATGGTAAGGGGATTAATCAGCTCTGTTGAGTTCTCAGGTCTGTGAAACAGGTCCAGCTTTACCAGTCATGGTTTGTGTGATGTATTAACCAGTCGTTGAGGAATTTTGTTAAGTGTAAGCCGGTGTCTTTTTAACTAGGTCTAGGTTTACTGTGACCTCTAAGTAATCTTGAAGTGGTTTGATCAGTTGTGCGAAGCATCAACCATGGCTGTTCATTTTCATCTTGATCCTCCAGCTCAGGTGGGTCAGTCAGGTCTGGGTTGTACACTAATGGTTAAAAATTGTATTAACAATGTGAATGTTAACTGTGTTCGTGTGGTAACCTCTTCTAATCTCCGTGTGCATGTTCTCAAGGGCTTTTTAACCTGTTGGTGCAGCACATTGTTGCTCTGACAAATCGCTGCTGGTCTGTGTTTTTGTTTTTATGAAAATTCTTCTGAAAATCAGGCCAGTGTTTTACTGTGTTACCCGTCTTCTGTAAATATATTGATGATTATGAATTTTATTCTCTTATTCACAATAAAATCTACATCAAACATCCTTTAGCTTGTCTACAACTGTGACACAACGCAACACTAACTGTAAGCAAACGTTCAAATCACAGAACGTTTAATATTATTTAATGGCTGATTTACTATCAAATTAGAGGCACAAGGTTTTAAATAAAGGAACCACAGATCGGATCAACTGTAAGGAAGAGCCGGTTGTTTTCATATTAAAGTAATGGCAGAGCATTTAAATGGTAAAGCAAAGGCAGAGTATTTAAATGGCGAAGTGTTTTAATGGTAAAGTAATGGCAGAGCATTTTAATGGTGAAGTATTGGCCGAGTGTTTTAAATGTAAAGTTACAGCGGAGTGTTTTAAAGCCATGATCGTGTGTTAAAGTTAACGTCACTGAAGCAAGGGCAGAGTATTTAACTGGTAAAGTAATGGCGGAGTATTTAACTGGTAAAGTAATGGCAGAGGTTTTAATAGTAAAGTAACGGCAGAGTATTTAACTGGTAAAGTAATGGCAGAGGTTTTAATAGTAAAGTAACGGCAGAGTATTTAACTGGTAAAGTAATGGCAGAGGTTTTAACTGGTAAAGTAATGGCGGAGTATTTAACTGGTAAAGTAATGGCAGAGGTTTTAATAGTAAAGTAACGGCAGAGTATTTAACTGGTAAAGTAATGGCAGAGGTTTTAATAGTAAAGTAACAGTAGAGTATTTAACTGGTAAAGTAATGGCAGAGGTTTTAATAGTAAAGTAACGGCAGATTATTTAACTGGTAAAGTAACGCAGAGGTTTTAATAGTAAAGTGACGGCAGAGCATTTAACTAGTAAAGTAATGGCAGAGTATTTAACTGTCAAAAAATGGCAGAGGGTTCAATGCTAAAGTATGGCAGAGTGTTTTAAAGTTAAAATAATGTCAGTGCATTAACGGTAATGTAATGGCAAAGCATTTTTAAAGGAAAATAACGGCATCATTTTAATGGTCAAGTTACGGCAGAGCATTTCAATAGTAAAGAATGGACAGAGCATTTAATGTGAAGTAGTGTATTAAAGGTAAAGTAACGGTTGAGCATTTTTAAGGCAACGTAACTGTGGAGCACTTTTGTGGTGTGGAGAACAGCAGATCATTTTAATGGTAGAGTATCGGCAGAGTGTTTTAATGGTGAAATAACATTTAAGGTAAAGTAGCGGTAGAGCATTTTAATGGCAGAACATTTTATCATTTTAATGCTACAGTAATAGTGAAAATGAAAATAACATCAGATCATTTTAATGGTAAAGTAACAGTAGTGCATTTTAATGAAGACAAACGGCAGAGCGCTCTAAAGATAAAGTATCGGCAGAGTATTTTCATGTTAAAGTAATGCCATAATGTTCTAAAGGTGAAGTAACGGCAGATATTTAACAGCAAAATGACATTATTTAGTAGTAATCTATCGACAGATTGTTTTAGTGTTATCTCTGGTGTTTGGAATAATATCACTAAATACTTTTGAAAGTGAGTTGTGTGTATAAATGTCTTTTCTTAGGGAAGTCGGTAGAGTCCTGACGAGTTCTTTCCTCTGAAAATGATGATAATGAAGAGAAACTGAGAAAGCCGCAGGAGAGGTTGAGCAAGAGAGATGCCCTGAATGGAATCAAGGACGCATGTGTAGTTGAGCAGTATGTCTGTCTCATGCAGCTGATCCCTGAGCCAGAGTGTGGTTGAGCTAAAGCTGGGGTCACACAGAGGTCACCCACCACATCATTCTGATGGCGACAGATGCTTCAACGGAGCGCTATCGTGTTCTTCTAGATGTCTTCTCTGCTCAACAGCAGCGAGAGAGGGAAGTCTGGAGCTAATAACCGAGAGGAGTGCGGTGTCCAGGACAATGAGCTTTGATTGGCTGCTCTGGATCATTAATTTGCATAAAAAGCTAATGAGAGATGTTGAAGTGCATGTTTATGTGTATCCTATCGGGCCCTGCAGATCCAGCTGGCCTCATTCCTGCATGGGAAAATCTCTTTTCTCCCTAGAGAGAGGAGGGGGAGGGGGACAGATGGAGAAATGTACACACTTTCATCTTGTTGGTGTTTGTTACTGACACTAAACAAGTACACACACATTAACATACATATTCACACATGCATCTCTCCCCTCTCGCTCCCTCTCTCTGATCAGATGACCCAAGCAGTCACTGACCTCATGTTCTCAGCAGGAGTTGGAGGATCATGGGACATTCAACTCTGTGTGTGAATCTCCGAGTAGAATCAAAGATGTTCTCTCATGGACACATGGTCCCCGAGGGGGGAAGAGAGTGAGAGAACTCATGAAGCTTGTCTCCTAGACTCACTGGTCTGTGTGACAGCGGCTCATCTTACTCTCCTGGAGCTCTCATTAATATTCAGCTGTGTTTATTAATACCCTGTTATTGCTCCAGCTGCCAATCATGCATCTCTCACATTCTATGGGGCTGCTGTTGACTTCCTGTTCCTGTCCCCCTGCAGGAAACGGCTGCTGCTAAGATTTCTGGGCCCGCTGGCGCAAATGTCTCCTTCTGTTTAAATAAGAAAAAGCATGTCAAAGGGTTTCTGCAGGCCCCTTGTGTAATAAAAGCCCTTACAACGTTTTAGAAGAAGAATCTTATGAGACAGGAAGTGAACTCAGAGAGGATCTGGACCTCATTCAAGCGGTAAAGCAACACTCTCTTTTTGCATGGAGTCTCATCAACAAAGTAATGGCGTGTTTAAACAACTCAATGGCCACTTTATTAGGTACATCACTTTATTAGGTACAGCTTGGTTTGCATTGCCGGGACCAAGTCAGACCTGTTGGCTTCCGGCAGGGCTGCCCTTTGTCACCGGTTCTGTTCATAGTCTTTATGAACAGAATCTCTAGGCGGGAGGGGGTCCAGTTCGGGGGCTTCAGGATTTCGTCTCTGCTGTTTGCAGACGACGTTGTCTTGTTGGCTTCTTTGGGCATGGACTTGCAGCGTGCGCTGGGGCGGTTTGCAGTCGAGTGTGAAGCGGCTCGGATGAGGATCAGCATCTCCAAGTTTGAGGTCATGGTTCTCGACCGGAAAAGGGTGGCCTGCCTTCTCCAGGTCAGTGGAGAGCTCCTGCCTCAGGTGGAGGAGTTCAAGTATGTCGGGGTCCTGTTCACGAGTAAAGGGAGAACGGAGCATGAGATCGACAGACGGATCGGTGCAGCATCTGTGGAGATGCGGTCATTGTATCGCTCTGTTGTGGTGAAGAGGGAGCTGAGCCAAAAGGTTTCTCCCGCAAGGTGGCTGGGTGCTCCCTTAGAGAAGGAGGAGGCCCAGGGGAAGACCCAGGACACGCTGGAAGAACTATGTCTCCCGGCTGGCCTGGGAATGCTTCGAGGTCCCTCCAGAGGATATGGAGAGGGAAGTATGGGCATCCCTGCTTAGACTGCTGCCCTGCACTCCGGCCCGGATAAGCGGGAGAAGATGGATGGATGTTAAAGCAAATTACTTTAAATGTTGAAATCTGTTATATTTTTCTAAATGAGTTCAGAAAAGGTTATTTTGCCCTTCGTTCTCAGTGAAGGGGCATAGTGGGGAATGTCTTTGTGTATCTTCTATAAAGGCAGAAAACAAAATCAATTTTATAATATAAACACAGTTTTCTGCTGGTTTTACAACGCAATGTAAAAAGTTTTTAATAAAACTATTGTAAAAATATGGAAACACTTGAAGAATTAATGTGTAAACGTTTGAAGGCAACACATTGTTAGTCGTCTTTTGCCTCGGAGAAAAAAAAAATTCTAAACAATTTCCTCTAAGACCATTCGCACTATAGCCACCAAACTTTGCAGACATCTGGTTTGACTCAGGTTGCTATATATTTTCATACCACTAAAGGAATTCAAGGAAATCGCTGAGAATGCTGGGAAAATGTTTATTGACATGGGGTCAAATTTGTAAAACTGTTACTCAAACTGAGAATCTCATAGAACCTTTAAACTCACCACACTTGTCTTACCAGTCTGTGCAAGAGTATTTGAACCCCAGGCTCTATGTGAGGGTAAATATTTACCATTGTCTTATAATAATCATTGAAAATTAACGGGAAAAGACAATGAGAACATTGCCAGGAAGATTAGAAAGAAATGTGGATTTGATTATGGTAATCCTAATAACAACCAAAGTGTTTACCCTAGCAACCACATTTTCTGAACTCTGTCTCGCCTTTGGTATATGATAGAGACATGGGGGTTGGTATATATAGAATATAGTGACAGAGGCAACATTATACTGTATTATGTCACTGATACCACCTTAGCAACCAATTTGGCATATCACTATCTCTTTGTAAAATCACAGAAAAATAGGAGTTGGTGACACAGGGTACATTGTATTATGACACTGACCCCACCATAGCAACCAGGCTGTTTACCATAGCAACCAATTTGGCGTATCTCTATCTGAATCTTTTGTAAAATCACAGAAACATGGGGGTTGGTGAC